>OX578133.1:149229516-149799516 GCA_951213105.1 Amaurobius ferox | reverse complement strand
CATGTCACACTTCGAAGCGAATCAAAAATTTTTGCTCAAAAAAAATATTACCGTACTGGATTGGCCCGGGAATTCACCAGACTTGAATCCCATAGAAAATTTGTGGGCTATTGTCAAAAAACGGCTTCACAAATTTGACTGTACGACGATGTACAAGCTAATTTCGGCCGTTATTGACATATGGTTCAGAGACGTTGAAATTAAAACTACATGTGCTAGTCTAGTACATTCCATGCCGAAACGTGTCTGTGATGTTATAAAGTCTCGGGGAGGTCGTATCACTTATTAGTTTTAAATGTATCCATAGAAAACTTGAATAAAACTGAATTTTATAAAAAAAACTGCATTTCTCAATTAATTGCCACAATACTGTATATATATATAAATATATATATATATGTATATATATATATAAATACATATATATATATTAATACATATATATATATACATATATATATATATATATAAATACATATATATATATGTATATAAATACATATATATATATATATATATACATTTATATATATATATGTATATATACGCATATATATATATACTATATATATACACACACACATATATATATATGTATATATACGCATATATATATATACTATATATATACACACACATATATATATATAAATATATATAATAAAAATAAATATAATAAGACTAATTTAAAACATAAACAGTGGCATACCCTGGTTCAAAAACAATACGGAGGAAATGAAAGTAAAGAGGATATGAAAAGAAATATCTAACAAAAGGGAACCATTGCTACCATATAAGGCAAATTGATCTTAATTTTATTAATATTATTTTATTAATTTTATTATTTTATTATTTTAATTTATTTCAATATTTTTATTTTAATATTTTATAATCTTATTATATTAATAATATATAATTTTATTAATTTATCAGGTAATATTAATAATACACATGAGTTTATCAACAAACAAGAGCGATACATACAAATCAAGTTCAAACATCATATTATTATCAAAATCTGGAGGCTCAAAATATTAAAGTGGCAATAAATAAAAAAGAAAAGAAAAAATGCAATCCGAAAATATGAAATTGGAAAGAACCTCTGTAGATCCAGCTTTTCAAGGATCTTTGCAACCATATATATATATATATATATATATATATATATATATATATGTGATATTAAAATGTAACCACAAATGAACTGCTATCTGTGTAAGATTCAAAAGAAGAGGCATACTTCTCCTCAGAAGCCTTTATTTACATTCTCCGTCACTTCACTCCTACTACATCCAATTCACTCCGTAACGGAGCTCAACAGGCATTTTAACATTACATGATTACAGCTAAGTAAAATTGCAATAGACATAAGATTTCTGTGCTATGTGCCACAGATATATATATATATATATATATATATATATATATAAATTATTAAATCCAAAGTTAGAATGTATGTAGTAACTCATAATACACTTTTCCAAAATTTTCTACAAAATACAAAGACATAAAAGAAATTAAGACAAAAAGAGGAAATAATAAAGCATAATGCAAGTCATAAAGACAAAGACAATCAACAAATTTCAAAAATGAGGAATTCAAATAAGAAAACAAAAAAATCAAGCAAAAAAGCTTGCACATGGAGGAGATTTAGGCTTACGATAAGTTCATTTCGAAAAAATTCTCTTCGGGTCCATATATCCCTTCGAAATGAACACAAAAATGCTTGTTTCTGAAACACAAGATAGATTTTATCTATAAACTTGTGTTATATGGACGACAAGCATATAGATTGGAACAATAAAGGAAACATAAATACCTCAAAACACACCTCTTCAGCGCAACCATGACGAGCAAAATATGACTGGACCAATGTTGCCATATGCCAAAATGAAAAGATGTGATTTGCTGTTGCCAAACAGAGTAATAAAAACTGTACTGCGCAAAAGCAATAAAATGAAATAAAATGAGTTATTCAACAGTTAAAGCTTCAAGATAAAAAGATGAAAATATAATTTCAAGAGAATGAAGAAGTACGGCTAAAATAAGATAATAAGGGGAGAATATGAGAATTTTAGGCTAATCGAAACTTATTAACTATACTATTTACTAAATATGCAGGATATTGATACATTTTACTGGTAATTTTGAGGTTATTAATGTGCAAAGCATGAAATTTTTTATCTGATAATCTATAAATTCTAAAAAGTTGATTAAGTATAATATTTCTAAACAATTGAATCGAGTTGCAGGAATTAAAAGGTAATAATTTATTAATATTAAATTAAAAAAATCTTTTTTATCATATAATTTAGTAACTATCCCATGAGCAGGTTCTATAATTAGATTTAAATCCAAATAATAAATATTATTACTAATAGAAGTTTCATTAGGTATTAATTCCAAATTATCCGGATAGAAATCTATATCTATGACATAGTTATCAGTAAATACAAGACAAATCAGATCATCTACATATCTATAAATTTTATAATCAGTTGAAGTAAAGAATTTTTCATATTGATATAGGTATAAATTAGCTAACATACTGCTACTACAGCCACCTTGTGGAACACCTGAGACTTGTAAATATAATTTATTACCTTGAAAGATATAATTATTGAAAAGAACAAAATGGAGAAGCTTAGGAAAATTGGTAAATTTAGTGAGATTAGAATGATTAGTAATATAAGCATTATATAAAGCTAAAATGACATCATATAGATCAGTGATCTTAATATTATTAAATAGATCTTTAAAATCAAAAGTTTGAAATCCTATTATTTTACCAAGCGTTTTTAATTTATTTTTTAATTCTTTACTTTAATTTAGAATAATGTAGCTATCACCAGAATCTCGTAAATTGCTATTTAGTACATTTAAATAATTTAGTAATAATTTACTAGCAGTAGTAGAGTATGAATTATGACCACTAGTAACAGTTCTAAATTTAATAGGATTTTTATGAAATTTAGGTATAAGCACAATATATGGAAATGTCAAAAATTTATTATTAATATCTAAATCACTATACATATTGATAATTTTCAATTTGATACTATTAAGAGAGTGTGAATCAATTTTAAATAGACTATTATTTTTTAAATAATCTAGCAGATATTGAATATAGAATTTTTTACAAATAATAGTATAATTATTAGAGGCTTTATCTACATAAGTAATAACAAAAGATCTATGTAAATCATTAAGAGAGTGCTTTATATTATCCATATTATATATAGATCTAGATAAATTAATACTACAAATGGTATTTTTAATAGATCTTAAAATAGTAAATTTCCACATATTAAATGCCTCTAAAGGCTGAGCATATTTAGAAGCTAATCCATAAATAAATTTATCAAGGTCCAGATTGATTGACTTTAACACTTGTTTAGAATTATTACATGAAGGTAAATATATATATATATATATATATATATATATATATATATATATATATATATATATTTGTATATGTATATATATTCTTCGTAATTTCAGTCCTATTACCCTGTAATTTTCTATATCTCATCCTTTACAGGGGTTGCTTATTTTCCCTTTCTCTAATTTGTCACAATTTTCACATTTTACTAATAATTTAGTGTTTTAATTTTTCTTTGAGTTTTATTTTAAATCTCTTATCAATGCTGTCTTTCAGTCGCGTTTCTTGAGGATGGAGGTCCTTTTATCAGCCTGAGTTCATATGTTCATGGTTGGGTTTAGATTTCATTTCCTGCTTTTGACCTAAGGAAAAGGGCTCAAAATGCCATCGAAATAATTGTAGTCACCTAATTTTCCTATTCCTGCTTCCTTCAAGGATGTATTAAAAATTTATACACAATAATTTTCTGGAATTAGTAATTTTCTAAGCCGTGGATCTCCTAAAAAGGTAGATCAGCAATGAAAACTACTTAAAGACTCTTATTACTGTCTGTTCTGCCATTTATGACGCACAATCGTTTAGCGAGCAGTAGACACCATGGCGTCAGATTTAATTGACCCGTCGTTCTAAAGTAATCTTGATTGCTCTAAATAAGTTCGAAAACTTTTTCTGGGAAAATATTAAATTTTTTTGGAAAAATAAAAATAAAACATAATAAAGAGCGTAATTCCTTTTATATGTTTTCTATGTGCCCATTCTATAGATTCGCTGTTTTAAAGTTTTACTCTGCTAATGGTTTTGATAGGTCGCTTTTTGTAACTAGGGATATTTTTCAATACGTCATCAACTATGTTATTAGTTCCTTTACTTTCAGATGGTGGAATGAAATTATTCTATGCCGTTCTAGAAGCAATAATTAGCAGATGTGTCTGAAATATAGGAGTTGTTCTCCGGGAATTTGTATTTTGAGGGATTTTGATGAAAATACCAATAAAAATTAGTGACATCGAATTAAAATGTAGATAATTTGAGTCGAATAATGTAATGATTCGTTTCAATCTTCGAATTCACTTCACACCGAAAACAAAGTCTAAATGCCTCTCTTTCATCAATATATTCGACTATAAGCGCTTATTAATTTAGATTACTTTATCTTAAATAATATCTTAATTAAAATGATAAAAGTATAATAATTGAGTTAAATCTCTCTATATTAAAAAAAAAAGTATCTGGTGCCGCCACCGCTGCTGGACAAATTTCTTATTCCTCGAGTTTCTCTGCTTCGTACCTCAAAAACTATAGCATACAAAAATATAGAATTTGGTACACATATAGAGAAAGATTTGGGAATATGCTGAAATAAACTGTTTTTCGTTTTATAATGTAGTTTAATAAATATTTAATGTCAAAATCAAAGACAAAATATTGCAGTTGCGAGTTTGCGTCCTAAATAGTCTAACAATAGCAAGGCCATGACTAGTTACAGGCAAGTACCTACATAGTTGAATTTTTGCAGGGCGGAGTCCCTTTTTTTAAATTTTGATGTAGTTTAAGAGATATTTTACTTTTAGGCTCTTCTGAAGTGAAAAATGTTCTTTTGAATTGGCACGTTCATCGATTTTCTCTGTTTCGTACCGCAAAATCTATAACATATAAAAATATGAAATTTGGTACATTTATAGAGAAATAATAGGATAACACGATGAAATAAACCGTTTATCGATTTAAACTTTAGTTTTGCATGAAATAGCGGGTTATTTGCATGTAATTACAGGGGTTAGTGAAGCGTAGCGAGCAGGGGGCAGAGCCCCTAATAAAACAAATAATTATAATTTTCACTGTACTTTTCATCGAACATCTGCAATGAAATGTTTGAATATATTTCTGTAGAAACACATTGCAGCTCTTATGTTATTTCAATATACTAAGTACACATTTTCTCTAAACTGTGTGTCATCTAAATAAGAACAAACATTTTTTTAAAATATATTTATATCAATGTAACTCACAGAATACAATAATATTTTATGTACAAAAGGTAGAATGGAATTGGTTCATTTTTATTCGGACGGAATTTTTTTAATTCATAAGTAAGATTGTTAAAATTGTTTATTAATAATATTAATAATAAAGTAACTGATTCAAGCTGCATTTTATCCTTCTTATTTAATATGCATATAAGGAGCAACATTTTCCATTCCCCATCTATATCTCTGAATAGGGCATGTATTGTGTGCCAAATAAGAATTCGAACACCACTCTCAATATTTCCACTCTTCGTATAGTAGATTTAAATCAAAAAGTATCATTATACTCGGAATAATGTCTACTATAAATAAATGTGCCTTTAATTTGCATAAAGGGTTCCTATTTAGTTGCTCTTATTTACGAAAAAACATTACAAAAGGTAATACCCATTTTTATATCATTTTATTTTTCTTGCCGACATATGCTAAACACAAATGTATGCGCAATTCCAACCATAAATATGGGAGATACGCGGCGGATAGAACTATTCGGAATCTGTATATTGAATGTAGTAAAATGAAGGTCAAGCATACTCTGCAGTTATACCTTTACTATTGCGCTGATATGGCACAATCTTTACAAAAACATCTTATAAAACGGCTTAGTTCAGAGCATGTGAATTTTAGGTGCAGAGCAAATGATATTTTTACTAGCAATATGTTAATATTTAATGAAATTTAATAAAGTCCAAGAAATTTAGGGCCCTCGGTGCCACCAATTTATTTCGCTCACGAAATTGGATGAAAATCATTGGCATTTTATTCCAACAAAGCATTTTCAATTTCTACTTAGGCTGATTTAATTAGAAATTCTATAATGTTTTTATATCGCAAACTGTAGAGGGAATAACTTGAAACTTACGACTAACTTGCCTTAAGCTTAGACCAGATTCATAACAAGAAAAATCAATCCTGCATAAAGCATTGATTATGAAATACGTCCCAACTGAAACGCAATTTTATTTAAACATTTCTGAAATGTGATACATTCAGCGCTGACAGTTTTTAAATTATCACAGTATACAGAATTTATTATACTTGGAAACTTAAAACTTCACCGTTAAAGACAATGCTAATTACACAAAATGAACTTTATTCAAATGACGTCATCGAAATATAAACTACCTGGGTCTATATATATATTTCACTCATATCACTTATATTCCAGACTCCAGAGCTAAATAATTTTCCGTGAAAAAAATCAGCAATTCTTATACAATTCATCTCACAATCGCTTGATTTGTTTACATTATGCGTGCTATAATTTAGCGTTATAATTAAGCGTCGTTGTAGGAATAAATAAAGTTTAGTAATCATTTAAAATCAAAAGTATTGTAATTACGTTAGCATATAATTTAGATACACAGATAACACGCAAAAATAAAGCGGTTTTATGATAAATGCAACACTAAATATAAATTTAAACGAAATTTAAACATCTACGGTAACAGTAAAAAATAGAAGCCATATTTTATTTTGCAATGAGCCACGTGATCTCTTCATATATCGGTACAAATATGAATTTAATTATTATTTCAATTTTTGCACTGGCGGAAAATAAAATCCCAAGACCAAGAAGAAATTAGTTTAGAGGAATGAAGTTTAAGCAAAGCAATTGTGTAGGTAACATATTTATTTGATTAAAGTTTCTAGATCACAGGTTAAAGTATGCGCGAGTAGAGCCATTTCAAATGTGAAATGGTGGTATATTAATAACCGCTGTAGTCGCCACGATTTTGAATGCAAGCATGCAAACGTGCATGCATTGTGTCGTACAGGTGCCGTATGTTATTTTGTGGGATGGAGTTCCATGTCTGTTGCACTTGGTCAGTCAAATCAGCAACGGTTAATGTTGGTTGTGGATGGCGCTGGATTTGTCTTCCAATAATGTCCCATACGTGCTCGATGGGAGAAAGATCTGGTGATCTCTCAGGCCAAGGCAACGTCGACACTCTGCAGAGCACGTTGTGTGACAGTAGCGGTATGAGGACGAGCACTATCCTGTTAGGAAACACCCTCTTGAATACTGCTCATGAATGGCAGCACAACCGGTTCAATCACCAGTCTGATGTACAAATTTGCTGTCAAGGTGCTTGGGATAACGACGATGTGCTCCTGCTGTCATAGAAAATGACCCCCCAGACCATAACTCCTGGTGCAGGTCCAATGTGTCTACGCCGCAGACAGCTTGGTTCCAAGCCTTCTTCGTCTCCTTAAAGGTATTTTTGACTCAAACCTAGCTCACAACGTTCAATCCGGAAGATAAATAACGCTCACGAAGTTTGCATCGCGTATTTAAAGCAACCGTGATTTGCATAACCATAGTGGCGTTACTAGCGCCACTCTTATTCGTCTAGCGCGAAATTTGAATAGGCGTCATCTTTCATGTGCAAAAACGCGCCTCCCAAATTTCGTTTAACTAGCACAACTCCTTCTTGGTGTTGGGATTTCATTTTCCACTAGTGTATTTAGAAAACTGCCCAGCATATTTTGCTGAAATTTATTTTACAAATTTTATGTGATAATTTAAATATTTCTTAAACTTTCCATGCAATTTGTGAATTTTAACTTTGTTTAAACAATGCTTCAAAAATTAGGTCGCATAGGGTTCAATGTATCTCATTTTTTCCACCCGGATAAAATCTGAAATTAATTAGGTGATATTATTCATTTTGAATCCCAAACATCCCGCTGAGCATCTCAACAACATACTAAAATGCCATTTCGATAAAGTCATTTTTAAGGCAGTTATCGTGCGAACGGGCAGGCAGATAGATCCCACGTGCAGAGGACGCAAAATAATTTGAAAAAACCTCATATAATCAGAAAAATTTTGAAGCAATCACTTGAATTTATCATCAATTTCATATTCCAATGAAATTTGACTTTGTATAATATTACTGGAATAAAATTGCTTTGTATAGAATTGTTTTGCATAAAATTGCTTCTTACTCCTATAGGACAGCTTGGTGAAATTACTGCAATATAAGTTCCCATGAAATATGTAACGCTTTCGCTGACTATAAACGTATGCCCCACATGCTTTTTAACACTTTACAACAAAGTTGAAAAGTTTTTATGACTTTGTTCATTCTGTCTGCCTGTCTGTCCGTTAGCACGATAACTGCCGTAAAAATGACTTAATCAAAATGAAATTTTAGTATGTTGCTCAGATGGTCTGTAGAACCTATGGGAATATAGATGAATAATATTACCCAATTAGTTTTGGATTGAACCCGGGTCGAAAAAATGAAATACATTGAGCCCTATGGGACTTAATTTTTCAAACATTTTTTAAGCGGATTTAAAATTCACAAATTGCTTGGAAAATTTTAGGTAATATTCAAATTGTTCCATAAAATATATAAAGAAAATTCAGCGAAATATATTCAGTAGTTTTTTAAATAAAAATTAAAGTAATAATTACACCTCTTATATGAAACGATCACGTGACCATGATATGAAACGATCACATGACCCACTTCAAAATGATATATGGCATCCATCTTGTTAACTACTTTATTTTTGCTTAAATTCTGTGCATCTACATACTGAAACAACGCAATGACAATATATTTGAGTTTAAATGCTCATATAAATTTGATTATTTCTACAACTAAGCCTATTTTTCACCTATGTAAAATGTAAACAGCAAAATATGTAGAATGAGTTGTATTAGAATTCCTGTATTTTTTTTAACACAAAATAATTTAGTCCATGGAGTCTGCATGGCTGATATGAATGAAATATTAATTGATTTCATAAAGAGAAGGACGATTGTTTTCGATGAAGTTTCAAGCATAGAGTTTAATTTTTTGTAGCTCCATGGTCTTAAACAAAATGTTTAAATAAAATAAATTATTATAGTATTGTGATGAATGACATGAATGGGAGAAAGTTATGAATGAAATCCTGTTTTTATAGAGAGATCCAGCCGTGTTATTTTTTCTATGACGTCATTTGAATTAATTTCAGTTGTTTTCGATGAAGTTTTCAAATATAATAAATTATCGTAGTATTGTGATAATTCTAAAACTATTACCGAGGAATGTATAACATTTTAGAGATGTTTAAACCAGGCAATTTATATTTCAATGCCGTCATTTGAATGAAGTTCATTTTCTTCGATGAAGGTTTAAGTTTTCAAATATAATAAATTAATGCAGTATTGTGATAAGTTTCAAAATATTACCGAGGAATGTATTGCATTTTAGACTTGTTTAAATAAAATTGCATTGAAGTTGGAAAGTGTTTCATAATCAATGCTTTAAGCATGATTGATCTTTCTTGTTCTGTCTTATCCGAGTTTTATAGAAAGAAGCATTTCAAAAGAACAATATAATTTCTATGCAACTTAAAATAAACGTTTGGACAAGAATGGTTCTTTTGGTCTGTTCTTTTGTATTCGCTTATTTCATATTTCGTGAACAAAATAATTTTCTGCTTATGATAGTCATAAGAAAATATTTGTATAAACCTACTTACATATCTGATTTAAAATATATTTTATAAAAAAATGTGTACATTCCTTAAAAGAAGTTAAACGTCTTTCATAAACGAAACACTTGTATTTCCTCCAGTTAATCTTTTTCTGCAAACACCATTTACCTTCTTTGCGAATGAAAGTCTCTTGAAATCAATAATGTGGAATTTTTTTCATCAAGAAAACTCCCTATTCCGTTTTACAAAACGTTTTATTATATGTGTCCTTTCAATGCAGAAATGACACGAGTCCCTGGGAACACTCAGAAATATTTAATATAAGGGGTAAACAAAACCGCCCTTTCCTGGAATCAGTAATATACCTAAGGCGTAAAATTCGAGAGAGTCGATTAGAACTGTGAACTACTCAACGTATTTTATTGCTGTCGGTACGATCATTTATAACGCATAAACGTTAGGGGGACTGTAGACGCCTCGGCGTCAAAGGCAGTTGACCTGTTTGGAAGTTGATCTTGGTCGCTCCAAAGAAGTTCGAAAACTTTTTATACAAAAATTAAATTTCGTTGGAAAAAATAAATGAAAACATAGTAAAAAGCTAAATTCCTTTCGTTTTTTCTCTCGTTCCTTATTTTTTCCAAACCGCTGTTTTAGAGCTTTGCGGGCTTAATGACGTTGGTATGGTCGTTTCTGTAAACGATGGCATTTTTCAATAAGTCATAAACTATGCGACTATTTTCATTACTTTATCGGGGGTAATGGACCCTTTCTCTGCAGCTCCTAAAGCATATTTAGAATCAGAGGGAAGAATTGAAGTCGATCCTCGGTAATTTACCATACTCGATTAAAATGCATTAAAAATGAGGCACGTGGAATCCTAGCTAATACGAATTGAATCTCGTGATTATTATATAGCATTCCTAGAAAAGTCATTAAGTACCCCGATAACTTTGAAAGCTTGGTGAGTGCACACGTTATGCCTATTTGCAGTAAAGTGACCATGCACGATCTAATAAAATGAATTGCAGTGTCTCTAGCTGAGATAATAATACTTAGCAGTAAAGCAAGATAGACGAAAAATTACAATTAGAAAGCTGTAGAGCATTGTTTAGTTAGTAGAAATCAACACCCGGACCTCACCAAACGCGTATATGGAAAGCAATAAATTTATGCCATACTTCACTGGTTACTAGATGCGAAGCGACTAATTGTAAATAAGCATTGTGTGATATTCTTTCTCGAACTCAAATGTGCATTATCAATGACCAAAGGCATTTGTCGGAAGGCATTGTAGATGGCGGAAGGCAACAGACTCTATACTAAACTCCTGTATATGTAAATGTTATCCATTGCATTATACCGGAATAGAACAGCATTTCGCCTATATCCATATTGTGACAAATAAATGTCTTCTGTAACAGTTTTATTGTCAACATCAACTAAATAGACAATGCCCTACAATTCTGCAATAGATATTCTTCTTGTATCTCGTTTTGCTACAGAGTTTGTTATCCTAACTTGTTTAATTCTCCACTGGTTGCGCTGCGACCACCTGGGAACACCGCGTGCTGTTGGCACATTTCGGACGCGGTAGCTCGGTGGATTGTGTGCTTTATTTGCACGCTGCCACAACTGCCGCCGTGTTCATGCGGAATACGATCACGTTAAACATGTGGGTCCGTAAGTCCTTCCGAGAGATTGGTGGTAGGGGAAGAAGGGTACGGTCCCTGTGGATGCCTCCCCCACTGGGTTCCGGTCCAAATTGGGTGGCACTTCCCGGCCATCCAAACAGTTACCTTGAACCTTTCTGATAGGTCGGACTGTCTGGGTCTCAACAACAACAACTGGTTGCGCTTCAATAACTTTTCTCGATCAGGCATGGTCGCTTTAATACAGATAGACTTAGCATGAAACTAAATTCTATACATTTCTCCTCTCCCGTACATGCATTAGGTTCCAAAAAGGTGTTTTGAACTCATTTTTATCTTATTAGGTTTCATAACAGCTAGAATAAAAATATTTTTATTAGAATTTTAACTGAAAAATAAATCTAAACATTTTATTGGGTTTTTCGTCGTATATCGTATCGTCGTCGTATTCGTCTATGAAAATATCGGAATACATTTCTATAGGACATCCATATTTAAACACGTACAAAAGTAAACACATTACTTTAAAGTAATTAAGAAAGTAATAATATGAAAATTTATTTGCGCTTATAAATTTCTAGTTGTTCAATTATATGAAAAACTAGCAGCATACCCGTCCTTCGTACGGAGTATATAATATAAAAAAACTTATAATTCGCAATCATGTGCAAATTCTGATAAAATATTAAATTTATTGCTCATAAAGAGAAGATTAAGAATATCTGTTCTCACTATGCAAAATTATCTTCACGGGCAAATCTGAAGAATAAAATATCCTGGCCCCTTTTGTAAACAAATTCACACACACAAAAAAGAATTGAATCAATATATGCAACCACGTACTACTTATATTATCGCAAATTAGAAAATATGCCAGTGTGTTAGTAGAAGCTTAAACATATTGTAATATGAGTCTTAAAAATATTTACCTAAATAAAAAAGATGACGTAATAAATTGAAAGTATCAAAAATCCCCGTAATCTTAATACCAGAAGGTCGTAATTGATTCCAATATATGCCATTATATATAAAAATTTTGCCAATATACCTGTACTACTTATATTCTCGTAGATTAGAAGATATACCCGTGCATTTGTTGAAGATTACTTGTACAACGTACTATATATGAGTTTCAACAATTTTCGTCATAATGAAACAATGGCATAATAATTTGAAAATATCAGTAATCCCTGAATCAACAGTCCCCGAAAATATCAATAATAATGATGTTTAAAACTGAAGACTGTAATTGATATTATCCAGTCAAAAATGCAATGTCAATGAAATTTATTTTATATACATATTTTTATTAGATTTAATAAAAATCGTATGATACATAACACATTAGATCCGTTGCTAAGCGACATGATATCATCTGCTTCAAATAAATTGATGGAAATCATGTCGCCTGAATAATGTGATCTTCATGGAAGGTTTGGCGACATTTTCGTCTCCATGATATTTTTATGGATTTACAAATATTTTTATCAATGTAGTGAAATTAAAAAAATTAGTTAAATGCGTTACTAAGTAGGATGGATGGACTGACCGACAAATGCTACAGAAACATCATTTCAGTACTCTATTCTAAAAAAACAAATTTAATTTCATTGATTTGGGTCATTTTTATCAATTTGGAGATATTTACTCTAATTTGGTAAAGTTTAAGAAAAGTTGCAAAGTTATTTAGAGATATTCCGCTAAATTCGTAGCTCTAAATTTACAGATCTGAAGAATAAAATATCCATATCCCGTCTGTATATATACTAAATGAAAACACTAAAATTGTATTAGAAGATACATACATCCGTTCTACTCTTTTTCTGCTTCAACAATCGGCTAAATGAATTTATTGGGTAAACACAATATATGAGTTTATTAGCTAAACACAATATATGAGCTTTGAAACCTCTTTGCTAAAATAAATAAAAGTGTGATGTACGCAGTTCGCAATATATATAATTAAAAGAACAATCAAACCGTTCATTTATTATGAGTTTATTAGCTAAACACAATATATGAGCTTGAAACCTCTTTGCTAAAATAAATAAAAGTAATGTACGCAGTCCGCAATATATGTAATTAAAAGAACGATCAAACCGTTCATTTATAAAATATATTTTTACATCCATTTATTTATTATACAAATAGAAAAAATAATAATAATCATTAACAAACACATTTAATTCCATTCCTTTGCCGAGCAACATGATATAAGATAGAATCTTCCTCATAAAATGCGAAATTAAATAACCATTTTAATTTCTTTATACTTCTAATCGTTGAGTAAAAGCTTGTGAAATACATGGAGGTTAATACATGTAAAAACATGGAGGTAGATTTTTCCATTTAAATTCATGTTTCAAACAATTCATGCTTTCAGATAGTGACTATTTAATGCAAAAATCCTGCATCAAACTCAAAAATAAAGTTTTAATTCCCTTTGACGCTTTAAACAAACGATTTTTATCCTTTCCGTTTGGATAAACCACGGAGTTGGAGAGTAGAACTCCTATAAAAAAAGTTCCGTTTTTCATTAATATCTCGACAACCCCTGGTTTTAGAAACTTGAAACTTGGGCAAAATTTATGGGGGGCTATTTCAAGGCCTCCCACAAAATTTCATTAAATTCAGTTCAGCCGTTCTCTCGTGATGATGAGACAAACGAAAGTTTCGTTTTTTACTAATATCTCGAGAACAACTGGTCGTAAAAATTCCAACTATAGACTAAATTTTAAGTGGGGCTATTTCTAGGCTACCCACAAAATTTCATCAAATTCGGTTCAGCCGTTCTCCCGTGATGATGGGACAAACAGACAGACAGACAGACAGACAGACAGACAGATTTTCAATTTTATTTATATAGATAATCTGATGGAGGAAGTACATGATTTTCTCTACATCAAAAATATTAATTCTTTCAAAGTAACAGGATTATCAAATATGCTGAACTTCATTCTTCAAAATCATTGACTTGACGTTATTTTCATTAATTAAACGCCACGTTTACTCATTAGCGATATTCACGTAAATTTAGCCGCATTTTCAAAATTTACCAAGTTGGTGATATTTCCTTAAATTCGTCACCAGGGTCGTCAAGTTATCGTTATATTTGTCGCTAAAAATTACATGTGGACAAACAGGTAAAGAGAAGGATTTCTTCTATATAGTATTAACCAATGGTTTGAGTTCTAATTAAAGGAATCTTTTCTCATGAATGGAATGAGCAAAATCCACGAAAATGAGACTAGTAAATTTGTAATATTATAAAATAATAATAATAGTAATATTATATTTGTAAATATTGCATTTGGAATTTTAATCTATTTAACAATGCTTATTTCTTTTCCTTCCGAACCAGTGTTCATTGATTGTAATAATTGCACCACTGTACTTTTCGAAATGCTCCATTCGTTCGTGATATATCTTCTACAGACACACGGACGCGCGCCCGCGCACACACACACACACACATACACACACACACAAACACACACATATATATATATATATATATATATATATATATATACAGGGTGTCCCCAAAAAATTGAAACGGGCTTTAATTTTTTTCCTGTTAAGATAAGTGGGCAATGTAAATCGAAAAAATATTGAAAGTAAAGTAGAAAATAAGACTACGTTAATGAAATAGTTATCCCATTAATTCTCAAAAAGTTACACTTTTTAAATTTTTAAACGACGCCCTTAGAAAATTTTGGTCAATCAGAAAATTTTTATGTTTAATGCAACAAGATCATTAAAAAAAACGGCATATCTGTATCTTTAAATTGAACGAGTTATCTTTAATTGAAAATTGAACATTGTGAATGGGGACCATATATCAAATTAGAAATGTAAATTTGTGACATATCACAAAAAAGACAAAACTGGATGATAATACATAGGATACCCAAACGCGTAGTGAGTGCCACTGCTTTATATGATCTCTGTCTGTGTAATGCTTTATTTAGATGCATTTGTTATAAGAAATTTTGATATATATTAACGTATTTTTGATCTAAACAATGTCCATCGTCAATTTGTTTATGATCCTTATTTTCACTGATGAAACAGCTTTTCACATGGTACGGAAAAGTGGCATAAGTCAGATTTTTTCCTTTATCATAATTCAGTTGATTTTAAAGATACAGATATGCGTTTTTTTAATGATCATGTTGCATTAAAAATAAAAATTTACAGATTAACCAAATTTGTCTAAGGGGGCCGTACAAAAATTTAAAAAGTGTAATTTTCAGAAAATTAATGGAATCACTATTTCATTAACGCAGCCTTATTTCCTACCTTACTTTCAACATTTTTGCAATTTACATTGCCCACTTATCTCCAACAGGTAAAGAATTAAAGCGCGTTTCAATCTTTTTGGGACACCCTGTATATATATACATACAGGGTGTCCCAAACACATTGACCTCGGTTTTTATTCTTTAAATATTGATTTTAGACATATATAATAAATTACAAAGTTGTGTATAAAAAGGTACAGAATTTTATGAAATCCATAAAAATTTTCAGGGGATTAAATTTGAAGAAATACAAAATTTAAATTTATACGGCCCCCTTACAAAAACATTTCCAAAGAGTAAACTGTGCACCTTACACTAATAAGGTGATGTACAAAATTTTAGTATTTTATCATAAAATGTCCCAGAGATATGTTTTAACAAGGTTGGTGAGGGATTAATCACAAATTAAAATGTAAATGTTTAAAGCAAGAGTGCAAATGACGCAACGTAAAAATGCATCATAGGCAAAAAATATCTGCCTCTTATCTTTAATGGATCTTTGGCATGGATGGAAAATATTTTGAACAAGCTTTGTAATCTTTGTGTAAAGTTATTATTTCTACACAGTGTAGATACTTTTCTATCAATAAATTGCTAAATTATGATTTATTTATGTAATCATTGTTTTTTTCATAATTTGTTTATGGCCCCTGAAACGCGTTACGCCAACATGATATTTCCCCTATGAGAACTCATGTCGATGCACCGAAAAGTGATTTAAGTCAGCATTTTTGTCCTTTCATATCTCTGGAACTTTTTATGATAAAATGCTGAAATTTTGTACATCACCTTATTAGTGTATGGGGCATATTTTACTCATTGGAAAAGATTTTGTACAGGGGCCGTATAAAAATTTAAATTTTTTTTAATTTAATTCCCTTGAAAATTTTAATCGATTTCATAAAATCCTGTACCTTTTTTTACGCAACTTTGTAATTTATTATATACTAACCGTCTACGGCGACCAGCCTTCGTCAGATACAGCTACCAGAAAATGAGCAAATATCGATTTTTTACCAAAGTTGTGGGCAAGCCCTGGGTGCTTAACGGGATGCTGCTCGTTTAAAAACTATCTCTCAGCATGATAATGGAAGTGGTTGGGCCCTGCAGGTCAACCAGGTGGCTGTTAGGGTGAGAATTTATAGCTGTAATAGACGATGGTTGTTCGGCGTAGTTAGGTGAACTGGGCGTAGTCAAATAAAAAAAAACACCAAAAATCTTTGATGAACATAAGAACATAATTAGGGAAGAAATAAAATATGAAAAAGAAAAATGCAATTAAACATTTATATCATATGTTTAAATCTTGTAATTGTGATCACATGTTTTGAAATGTAAAAATATGGAAAATACTACCCCTTTATACTCATTTCCACATCCACTCTTTTTGAGGTAGAGTACATGGATGAGTTACCCCTTTTGTTACACACCGCTAAATGAGGCGGATTCCGCTATAGGCATATTTCCTCATTCAGCATTTTTTCCCTCCAAAAAATTACATAGTTCTTTGCAGTCAAAATTTATAAATTATATCAAGTATAATATGGGCCTTTTCGACATAATATTTGTGGAAATGGCTAAATTTAAGTTAGAAAGCATGTAAAAAATGTATGTACAGTAAGAGAAGAGTAACTTCTGTAAAATATCAAATAAATTATGTTAAAAATCATTTATGTTAAGTATCATGGCGCAGTGAACAAGATTCACTGGACATATTTCGGTGACCATTAGCACCTGGCCGCATTGAAATTAAATTAAACTTTTAAAATTTAAAATTGGCACTGATACTTTGATTACTTTGAAAATTAGAAAATTGAAATTGATTAAAATTAAGAGAAAACTTAAATTGCACTATGAAAATATTTTAAGATTTAAACAAAAAAAATATAATAATAAAGTGATTTGAATATATGTAATTTGCACCCATGATGATATTTGGTGCTGTTTGAAAAACTCGGAAAAGTGAATATGTATTTTTACGAAGTGAATTTAATGAGTACCCTTGATGATATTTGGTGCTAATGCAAATTAGAAAGTAAAATGAATAAAGCATAAGTTAATGTGCACCCTTGATAACAGTTGGTGTCACTTTTGAAAGTAAAAAATTTGAAAACCGAATTTATTACAAAAATGAAATGAAAACATTTTGAAAGTATATGGGTAACATTTGAAAAGGTACGGAATGTACATGAAAGTAAAAGTTGATTAGAATTAAATTGCATCCTTGATTATTTGTGATGCCGTGTTAACATTTGTGAACTAACCTTAATTGAAACAAATATTTGCAAAATACCACAAATTGTTTTCAAAGTTTAAAACAGTTGATGCCTAGTAAGAATTTTTTAAAGTTTTTGCAATAAGTAAATTAAGGAAATTAGGAATTTTTGCTAGATGGGGATCCAAAATATTTTGGAAATAATATTAAATTTAACAAATTGAAGTAAAATGATGGCAAAATAAATTTAAAATTGGATTTAAAATTTAAAAAGAGATGATAAAAAATTTAAATGAGTTAGAATAAGGCAAAAGGTAATTTAAAATCTTGAATGATTAAGTTGTGAGTAAAATGATATAATGTTGTGTTGAAAATTGAAAACTTAGCATTTTCCCAAAATCCACGCTAAAATTTTTAAAAGTAGAAGGTACTTAATGAACGAAAAGATGAATAAGTGACACATAAAGCATTCTGTGGGAAATCCAGTATTAATGGGATTTTATATTTTACTATTTCATGGTCAAAAGGTATGATGGGATTATTGATTACTATGGTAATTTTTTTATCGAATGGTATTTTGATTTTAAAAGCTACTGATAAAATTTTTAAAGCTTGACAAGCTCTGGCGCAGATAGTGTGTTAGCAAAAAAAAATATTGAAGTATATACATTGATAACTTAAAAGTGCAATATGGCTAATGTAGAGAATGAAATTGAGGATTCTCCCACAATTTCGGAGACTGATAAATTAAGAAGAGAAAACCAAAAAGTAAAACTTCGACAAATTATTCATAGTTCCTGAGTTAAGACCTCACTTGCAACAGTAAAGAAATAAATAAGGCAACGTGTAAATGAGGCAAATTGTTTGTTTTTCTTCTCAAAACCTGCAGTATGAGCTCAACAAAATAGACTGTACCAACGAGAGAATACAGGATGCATTTATTAACGCTGGCGTAAATAAGCATCTATTCAAAATTTGAATTTTAAAATTTGCCAAAACACAAAATGTTGACAAATCAAAATTTTCGAACTTAGCGGTGAACTTATATCTAAATTTGAGTCTCATATCATTCTCATATCTTGATACTCATATCATTCCGGTCCTGCTCTTTCTAACCAATTTTCTTAATGCATGTGATTTTTGTTTTGTAAAGATCAGAGGGAATATTGTGCTAGATTGACGCTCCAAACTACCGAGTTATTGGACCCTGCTATTTTTAATCAAAATAGTAATATATATTTTATACTTTTAATAACGTGATATACTGTTTTGCTGTTTTACGAGCGTACATTGTGGAATCTAGTATTTTTCTAGCTTGATTAATGAAATGTACTTTAGATGTCTATATTTTTCATTAGTTATAATAAACAATATTTGATAATATTAAGGTAAATAATTATTTATTCCTTCACGTTATATTTTTTTAATTTGGGAGAATATAGAAAAACTCAAATTTTGGTGTGGAACGAAAGGCAAATACACTTTCAAATGAGAAGCATTTTAAATTAAATACAATGCTGGCACCAAAAGTCTGTATCCCTATTTTACACCAGGTTGCTTAAATTACAAAATATGCTGGTTTTTACTTGTAAGAAATAAAGCAATTCTTATAATTAGTACTGTGATCAACGAAAGCAGTTTCATCTACTTTTACGTTACTACTTTCCCTACTACATAGTATAATGTAAGGGGAAAGTTTTGCGACAGGTTCGATAATTCGAGTTTTCGACGGAAGAGCACGTTTTAAACATCCTTGAACTAGGATAGATCTATTGAGATGATGTCTGCGTGTATGTGTGTGTGTGTATGTGTTGTTGTTGGTGGTGTTGTTAAGCCTCTTGCCCTATAAAATTCTAGCTCAAGTTCGAAACATCACTCCTCCCATAAAGCAATGAGGCTACCCTCTCCAGGTCCTCTACTAGAAGACTTAAAGATGAAGAATCCCGCGCAGTCAAGAAGATAAGAGGGAGTAGCCGAGGAGGAAGTACAGGTACATGGAAGGAAAACGCTGTCTCCTCGTTCAAATCTCATATCCAATTAGTATGGCTGCTCCTTAACCTGACCAATGATGTCTGTATGGATCTATTAGGGCTATCATATTGGAAAGATAATCCAGGGATTTTAGCCAAGTACCAGTTAAGACTGGAGGGGTGTTTTGGCAATTCCTAAGTCTAATCAAGGTTTGTATTTCAGAAGCAGTGAGGAAAAATGTTCGAAGGTGAATTCAGATGACAAGCCTCATTGGCTAAGGAGTCAGCAGTCTCGTTACCGCAAACCCCAATATGAGAAGGAGTATATATATATATATATATATATATATATATACAGGGTATCCCAAAAACATTGACCTCGGCTTTTATTCCTTAAATATTGATCTTAAACATCTCTATCTCTACTTATAATAAAACAGAGTGTGTGTTTGACGGGGAATGCTTCCGGAGCGATCCACTCGGGAACGCCTCCGGGGCAATCCACTCCTGAGAATCGAAACAGAAACGTTTTACATTTGCCGCCATCTATTGGCCGAAAATATCTTCCCTTCTCGCAAGTTGAATCGATTAGAAATTGCCTCAATAATATTCTCAAAAAAGCTTCTTTTTGATTTGTGATGCTTTTTGAAGCAATTGAAGTAGCTTTCAATTTTTTTCCAAGTTCATCCTCGCAGATAATTGCCCTACTAGAAAGGAGAGATATTGTTAAACAAATCAGCTCTTTTGCCGTGATGCATTCACCGTGTTAGTAACGTTTTTTGTTATTTTTATATATTATGATAAAGACAAACAGAATTGAATTAATTATAATGTTTATTTATTTTCGTATATTTAAATATAATTTATTTTCGTATATTTAAATATTTTCTTCAAAAATAAAATACTCAATACTCAAAACGATATGAATTTAGGAAATGTTTGATTTTGCTGCTAACAATTGGCAACTATAGTTTGCATTTTCGTTTTTAAGTAGTTGTTTTTTATTATTTTTTCGGTAACGTTTTTTTAAGGGCCCCTATTACACGATAGTATTTGGGACAACAAAATCGTTCGCAAAACAGCTAAGACAACAAATTTAGTCACAACATTTTAACTCTAAAATGTTGTTATTGAGGGAACGGTTGTGCGAAAATCGAAAAATCAGAGGTGCGTAAATCCGAATGTCACAGGTGGCGTGCTTACGAGTCATTTTATTTCTTACTTTAATGGTGACCAAGATAGCCGATAGACTGCTTTGGAATGCGTTAGAATCATGAGATGGAAAAAATAATAGAACTTCTTCTAAATTATAAACAACTGCGGGATATAAAAGATCCAAATTACACGAAAAAATACCACTTAGGAAAGTTTTCTGAAATCGGCGGTATTAGACAGGAAGGGCCTGTTACAAAGGAGAGGCTTAAAGTATCATTGCCGAGAGGAAGTTCTGAGATCTGGAGATGTAAAAATAATAATAGAACTTTTACCAAATTACAGACACCTGTGGGATATAAAAGATCCAAATTATAGGGATAAAACACACTAAAAAATGCCCGGCCATGCATTTAACTGCCGTAAACCCCTGGGTTGGCTGCATGGTCTGGGCCTTTCACACTAAAAAATGCTTCTTGAAATGAAATCGGCGGCATTAAAGAGGAGGGGCGTGTTAGAAAGGCGGGAGCCTAAAGTATCATTGCCGGGCGGAATTGCAAAAGTCTGGAGATGGAAAAATAATAATAGAACTTTTACCAAATTACAGACATACGCGAAATATAAAAGATCCAAATTATACACAAAAAACACTAAAGCATGCTTCTTGGAATGAAATCCGCGGCATTAAAAAGGAGAGGCGTGTTAGAAAGGCGATGGCCTAAAGTATCATTTCCGAGCGGAATTGCTAGTCTGGAAATGGAAAAATAAAAATAGAAATTTTATCAAATTACAGACATCTGTGAAATATTCATCCAAATTATATGCAAAGCACAATAAAGAATGGAATGAAATCGGCGGTATTAGAGAGAATGGGCCTGTTAAAGTGGAGAGGCCTAAAGTATGATTAACGGGCGGAATTGCCGAAGTTCGGCAATAAAAATTGCCCTGTTTAATAGCACCATTATTCAATCCAAACAGAACCTTTGGGATATTAAAAGTGATCTTTACAGTAAGAGAACTCTAAAGCTGTATTCCTATGAGGAAATTACGAAGCGAGCAATGCAAGGGGGAAAAGTTTCGCCATTTACTGCATGCAGTGACGTCACTTTCGTTCTGTGCTGCGTGGAGTGACGTCACAAGAATTCCAAAGCTGATTTGCGAACGGTTTGTTGCCCCAAATTACGGTCGTGTAATAGGGCCTTAACATTAACGATTCTTTAACAGTAACAATTCTTCTTACAGTAACGATTCTTTATAGTAATGTTTTTTGATATTCTTATATATTAAGATAAAGACAAACAGAACTGATTTAATTACGTTGCATGTTCACGGGTTGGAAGTAAGGGTAATCTTCATATCTTAGCTCAAAATGGTAGAACAGCTAATATTGTGTATCTAGAAGCTCTTCAATATTATTATTAATAACGGGGTATTAAATGATAACACATAAATGATTCGTAAATGAAGCAATATTCCCCATATCTTAGTAAAGTAAAAGGGATATGGATATATTAATTAATTAACCTTATTAAAGTGTCCTTAATTTGACAGAGTCTAGCGAAACGCTAGAACTCGAATTTTGACAAAATTTTAAAAATTAAGGCATCCCAGTTACCTCACCGTTTGTATTTGTCAATCACTCCCTGAGAGTGCATCCCGGCACTTGTTACGGGACGCCACCCAGACACGGAGGATCGGCCCTGGACGGACTAAGCATACCACGAGTAGAGAAGCTCGAACAATCGTGCGGCAGGCACATATAGAGCCCACGGCGAACCCATCCGCGATATAAGCACACGTAGCGGCTCCAGTGTGCCCACGGACATATCTAGATGCCTAAAGAAAGCGAATCTACGATCCCAGCGTCCCTTACGTGTGCTGTCGTTAACATGGGAATATCGGTGGCTCCGGTTGCAGTGGTGCCGGGCCAGAGCAAAGTGGAAATCCCCAGATTGGCGATGTGTGATGTTTAGCGATGAGTGCAGCTTTGGGGACCGATGATCAGCGTATCCGGGTATGAAGACCCCTGCACAACGCCACAATACCAACCTTGTTATCGAGCGCCACACCAGCCCCACTCCAGGCATCATGGGCTGGGGAGCCATATAGCCTACAACAGTCGATCCGCTCTAGTAGTGGTACCTGGAACATTGACGGTACGTGACCAGCGGTACGTGAATGAGATTCTACGGCCCTATGTGCTCCCACTCGTTGCTGGGATTCCAGGTGCGCAATTCCAACATGATAATGCCCAGCCGCACACGAGTCGCCCAGGCTTTCGCAAGTCATATCCAGACACTTCCATGGCCTGCCGGTTCCCCAGACCTGTCGCCTATCGAGCATGTGTGGAACCAGTTAAAACGCCAGATGCCTCGTTGCCGCAATCTTCGGGATTTGGAAAATAACGTTCAACAGGTGTGGACATGTCTGCCGCAGGACAACATCAGGCGTTTGTTCGACACCGTGTCGGACCGTATTTCTTCTTGTATCGCAGCACGAGCCGGTGTGACTTGCTATTAAGGATGACCGGATTGTGTGCCACAGCTCCCTGTGTACGTATCTGCTGAGCTGGTTTTGTGATCATGTATATATCATTCATCTGTATCCTTCCATCTATAACATTTCAGGTCCATCCTATGTTTCCTTCTTGGTGCGCAACTTTCATTGTCTGTGAGTGTATTTTCAAATATTTTAACTCCTTGAATTTAAACAAAGATTTCCTGCTACAAATACTTTCAACTGAAAACTGTTAAAATAGAAATTACCTCAAAAATTACAATACATCTGACTGCTACTAAATATTGCTTCCACAGTAGTATATAAAAACATCATTTCCCTCGCTTAAAAATCTGATGTGGTCAGCACATGAATTTCCCTAATTGCAATGGCTTCACTTCTTTCAAAGTAAACTAATAATGCATAAGATCCATGGCACAATGGCAAACACTAATAAATATAATATGGAAAACACTAAAAAATGGAAAATATGAAACACTCTCATTTTTGGGAACACTCCTTATAGGTGGGTTTTGTGTTTTATGAACCTTGCCTTTGCTGCATAGTGTGGCTTAAGCTAAATTTTAAACGGATATTATGCCGGCCAGGTGGGAGGACGTAAATTGTCAATTCCTATAAAAGCTTGCAAAAATGTGTGGCCTATATCATGTTTTTTGCTGCCATTTAAAATATCGACTGTTCCATGCGCATAATAAGCGCGAAACCGACCCATGGATGCTATTATCTACAATCGAAGTGTTTTTTAAGTTTGGGGAACTCCTTTCATAGACGGGATGTAAGTTTCATAGAATTTTTAATTGTTAAACAATATATGGCAATAAGTTTTCATAAATAGTCGTATTAATCAAAAAATGCTTCAGTTAAATGTTGCACCATGGTAGACAAGAGGTGTTGAGACCCAGACCGTCCGGCCTACCAGAAAGGTGTAAGGTATCCGTGGTTTGGACGGACGGCTAGATAAGAGGTGTGCTGAGTGCATACTTCCTAAATCACTGTGTGGCTTTTAGACGATCTGGAAAATTTTTTCGATCATTCCACAATTTTGTATACCTCACGCGGAGGGGGGGGGGGTTATAAATTGAAAATATGATTCCATTAGGTTCTTTAATGTGGACGATGCTATAACACTGTTCAAAGGTTTAGTCTTTCAAATTCCTCGGGGTCATATTTTAGTCATCGAAAGTCATTTTTCGGGAAAGGAGGGCATTTTAGAGTCTGAAAAACAAAAACAAGTTAGACAATTATTATACAGGGTGTTAAGGAAAGTTATAGGTCAGACCAATAACTCAGGAAGTATTCAGTTTATCGTAAATTTTTTATGCAGGTGTATAGGAAACCCTTATGGCGTTACCCAATGGGTCAACTTTAGGAATCCTGACCAATTTTTAGGGGGGCACGGGGGGCTATCCTGCTTTGCGTTAGAAATAGTGGGAAAAGTCAATTACAAAGTTATAGACAGTTGCAAATTTAGAACTAAGAATTTTTGTTTCACAGCGCAATCTGTAAAATAACGCTGTAAATATATATTTTAAAAGAGAAAAATGTAAGTTGCATGCGGCAGTGTAAACGTACAAACATTGCAAAAGGTGCAAAGATAACTTATTAAACGTGCACAAGTATGCATCGTTGCTGAAGGTGAACATTTTGTATTTTATGTATAATACAGTCTATATCCTAGTGCAGCCTTATGTTCGATTTTCGAGGGAGAGTTAGAGTGTATTCACTGTTTTTCAGGGTTCCTTTTCATATTTTGTTGTGGGGCGAGACAAAATTACTTATTACTAATTTGGACCATTCTCTACAACTTTGGAATTGACTTTTACCGCTAATTCTAAACCGGAACCAAGACCCCT
The DNA here is from genome assembly GCA_951213105.1 of Amaurobius ferox. Classification (NCBI taxonomy): domain Eukaryota; kingdom Metazoa; phylum Arthropoda; class Arachnida; order Araneae; family Amaurobiidae; genus Amaurobius; species Amaurobius ferox. The sequence goes on along the minus strand of OX578133.1, from coordinate 149,774,004 downwards.
TAGCCTGCAGAATTCACCTCGACGATAAGAGCTTGCAATTTCGTCCCAGTTGCTCAACTGTAGAGCGTCGGCTAGACAGTTCCGAGATCCAGGGTTCGATTCCCGATTGGGGCAGCGAGGCTCTTTGCGATGACGGCTGAACAGGGACAACCTTGTATGTTAGTACAAAAATGTCGGAGGTATGAAAGTAACCCTAGTACGATTAGTACGGAATCGGTGGACTTTGGAGGATTGTGAGCCGATTTCAAATTGAGAGGATAACAACCACGCAGGATACTAAGAGTAGAAGTAGTAGCTCCAAGAGGCTTACCTGAGGTAAAAATAGCAGGAGGTGGTCAGTCATATTATCAGCTGCACGCCAATCTGACTGGAGAATGACGAGTTCACTTCGACGATAAGAGCTTGCAATTTCGTCCCAGTAGTTCAACGGTTGAGCATCGGCAGACCAGTACGAAGATCCGTGGTTCGATTTCCGGTTGGGGCAACACGGTTCTTTACAAGTTTAAATCTAGCAAACAATTAATATTAACCTATTTTTTATAACGAAATTTGTGAAATATGTATTATAAAATATGTAAGACGTTTCCAAGAAATTAAGCTTTTGTGACAGTCCTGAGCATCTCATTATAACCGGGTCCACTTCAACAATAAGAGCTTGCAATTAATCCCCGGTAGCTCAACAGTAGAGCGCTGGCTGGCCAGTTAGGAGATCCAGGATTCGATTCCCGGTTCGGGTAGCAAGTCTCTTTACAAGCTCTTAAATATGGGGTGAACTACTCAAATTGTCTCATCGTATATAGCGTTATTAGGTTTTTCTATACACCTGCATAAAAAATATACGATAACTAAAATATTGCCCCAGTTATTGGCTTTGGCCGTATCAAATCCATTAACACGATGAAACAAGCGGACTAAAAATGCGGAAATAGAAAAAATAAAATAAAAGGAATTAATCACTTTATTATGTCTTATTTTCTATTTTCGAAGAAATTTAATATTTTCCCAGAAAAAGTTTTCGAACTCATTTAGAGTGACCAAGATCACTTCAAAACGCGTCATTGATGCAGACGCCAGGGCGACACACAGTCTTCCAAACGGTTATGCTTTATAAATGATCGAACAGACAGCAATAAAATACGCCGAGTAGTTCCCAGCGTTGATCGACTCACTTTACGAGTTTTACGCCTTAGGTATATTACTGATTCCGAGAAAGGGGGGTTGTTTACCCCTTATATTAAATATTTCTGCCTCGAGGCTTTTCTGCATCGATAGTGAAAATATTAAAACGTTCTGCAGATTTGGATTGAGTTTTCTTGATGGAGAGAAGTGGGGGAAGGGGGGATTTTCAAGCTATTCAATTCAAAAGGCTTCAAGAAGAAAGAAATTTCCGTTTTTGTAAATGAAAAGTGAAGCGCGATAACAACTAGAATGGGTGTTATTCCACTGTGCACAACTTTTTATACACATTTTCGCTGCTGTACGATAACTGTAATGCAATTTCCGCGGCTTGTCATTTTCAGCTCAAAATATGTCAAATACTTTACAATTGTTTAATAATATAGTCTTCATCTTAAATATAGTATGACAGTTGCCGGAGGCTGATGGGGTTGCCTCACCCAGGGATTGTTCGAAAGAGTATGGATCTACATAATAATTGCCTAGAGTGTTTTTGTTATCCAGGTCCTCCAAAAGCCTTCCGGTGATCTGGAAAACTGAATTTTTGCACACTTATAGTATCGACAAAGTCATAGAAGCTAATAGAGCCGTTTTTCTGATTCCCTCCCCGAACGGGGCATCTTTTTTTTTCAAAAATCCATTCCAGCACACACACACACCCACACACACACACACATACACAACAGAAGCATTCGGTGACCTAAAAGACTGAATCTTTGCTCTATAGTACCGATCGCGGGACAGAATCTAATATATTTCTTCCCCCGGGGGTGGAAGAGAGGTGAAACCTTTCCAAGCAATTCAAAATCCCCCACCATTCGCCTAGATGCCTAAATATTTGCACACCTACAGATCAGAATATAATGGAGTCGGGACTTTGGCTTCTTTCCATGGGCGGGCAAAATGTGGACGGAGGTTGGAATGTTTTTCAGATCACCCAGAAGTCAAGTAAATTAGAATGTCGAAACTTTGAATGTGTAAAGTACCGATGACGAAACATAACCTATCTGAGCCAATTTTCGACGCTAAGTGCCATACATTATTAAAAAAATAAAACGTATTAAAAAAAGTTACAGCTTATTTTATAATGTTAGTTAACCTGTTTTCCACAGGCTTGGACACTAAAATGATTAAATCAATATCTTACATTGCCAGAACAGTGTAGTTAATACACGTTTATAACACGGTATTAGGTCTAATACTCTACATTTGGAACACTAATTATAACATGTTGTGCTTGCAGACGAAGGAGTCTGCCTCCTTCGACGGATTGATATCCGTCAACACATGTCATTGTGTTGAAGGATATCAATGTAAACTAATTCATGGAAATTCCTTTCATCGTTGGAGGGGTGTGTCTAGTAAAATGTTTAGTGCACTGCAAGAGCCATGTAATCTATCCATAGTTTCGGCCTAGGGTTGTATTGTGTTTCGGCCTAGGATTGTATTGTGTATTCTAATAATCAATATTTAGAATACCAATTGAAATATGGTGATGTTGCAACCACTGGTAGATGGACATCAGTGGAAGGACATCTCAGGAGAGAGACATCGGTGGACGGACATTTTAAGAGAGAGACATCGATGATTGCAACCGTAGATATCTTATATAAGATAATCATATTTAGGATATCTACAGTTGCAATCGAGTGAGAGGTAGGGGGTCCTTCCCTCCTGCTCGGTCTTAATAGGGAGTAATACAACAAAGAAATTCCTTATAAGTATTACTGGTGTAGTGTAGCTAATAGTATAATTGGCGCACTCCAGGAGTTCAAGGTTCAATCTTCGGTTCTAGCCTAATACTGTTTTGATCGCAAAATACTCGAATAGATCGCAAGTGGTCTTTAGTACTTTATATTTAGAACACGAATTACAGTATAATGTGGTTGAGGTCTGACGGTGTCGTCCTCCTCCGCCCTTGTTCCGAAGGGGAATAATGCAAAGGAATTCCTTACATGGCTGGAGTGGTGTAGCTTGCTGCTTACTTGAGCCAAGAGGCGAGGTTCCTACATTTGTTATCTTTGTCTGAAATTAATACTCTACAAAGTTTAAGCTATAAATGTATTATGGTAAGTAAAATTCTTAACTTCATTCTCAAATTATAAAATAAATGAAGAAGACATATTAAAGTATTACTAAAAATAAACTTTCATGCACAAAATTTCACTTTCAGTTGTATGGAAAAAATATTACTTTAACATATTCTTGTCTATCTAATTCAGAAGAAACACATACACGTTTCGGTTAACAGAAGTTTTAAGAGATGTTTCTGTTTAGTGCAATAAATTAGATAAAGTTTTGTGCGTTTCCATAATAATTTATCGCATCAGTTTAAAGTTTATTTTCCTTTATTATTAACTGATAAATCGACTCATAACACGTTTTTTCTTCATATGAGCTATAAGTAATACAATCAAAAGTTCAGACACTTGATGAATATTCTGCTGCATTTTAGTAGCATTTCAAACATAAATAAAGTTATTTAGAAAATATCTTTTGAGACATACAGGACACTTTAATCATCCCTGACTATAATTCAAAACGTTTCTTCAATAATATAGCTGTGTCTGTCAAAGTGACTTTCAAAAAGAATCCAAATCCCTAAATTCTTCGATTATTTTTAGCAATATTTAGTTATAAGAAAGCTGTAATTAGTGTTTTTATTTTCCCTTAAAATCGAAATTTATGTAGGGAAAGTTATGTATTGGATGGATAAATGTTTATCATAAAAGTGATCTATATTCCTGTTTTAGATGAAGCACTCTTAACACATAAGTGACCTCTGCATGATTATGCTATCAATTGGTATTCCATTTATTAAGTGTTGCAAAAAAATTACATATTTTATGATTTATCTTCAGATATTCCGTATATTAGATATTCAGAAAAAATAAAAGAAAGCAATTTAAAAAATGTTAAATATACCTTCTTCCCCTTTTTTTACTAATGGTTATGATAGTTTATTAAACTTTGTTCATTACGATGATTGACGAGAATATTAAGCAGATAAGTAGTGGAAGAAAATGGTTTAAATTTCGAATATTACATTTTAAATTGTCTTTCATATCTAATATTATGACTTGCATCATCATTAGAAAAGGGTAATATTTGGATTTAAAAATGTTAGTTACACAACTATTGGATACGTACTTCACTTAAATATATTTAATATATATTAACCCCAATTAGTTGTAAATTAGTGCAAAAGAATGAAAGAAAAATAATACATTCATTTGCTCTGCATATTCTTCTGAATTCTGTGTCCATTATTTTGCTGCGTACCGCAAGAACAAAAATGTTGAACGTTATTATTCAAAAAAAAAATCTACATAGTGTAGGTACCAAAATAAGAATATATTATAAAACTAACTGGCGAGCGGCCCAACTCGACCTTCTCATACCAGAATTCATTTTTGTTTTCAAATTTTATAACAAAAAATTTGAAAAATCTGTAAGCTTATCACTCATCACTTTAAAGGGCTTAAAAAAATCTTTCGAATAATACCATACTCGACATTGTACCCCCTGGGGGGGGGGGGTAACTTACCACCCAATGGGGCTAATGACGTCACGAACAAATAAAATTGTATCGCGACTATTTTTCCCAACAAAAATTGAAACTATAAATCTCGTGATTATTGAGCCATAAGTAAACCCTTTTGTACAAGATTATGTCAAATCTTGTCATCTCAAAAAATTTGAGAGAATGAATGAAATTCTGTACACTTATTTGAATCGATAGATGTCAAAAGTTTATTAACTTTCAAGATGTTTGAACCCGATGAAAGTTCCAATTTTTATGTAAATTCTTGGAGAAAGTTGTGTGATGGACACAAGAGATTTTTACACATATTGCGTGCTAATTATAATTAAAATTACAGCCATTCCTTGTAGAGCCACAGTTATATAGTAGGTTATACGTCTGGGTGCAATCTGGGAGAGCTGGGCTCGATCCTTGGCTCTGGATGATTCTATTTCAGAGCTGAAATTAAGTCTAGAATATAAATTGTCACTTGAAGTATAGCTAGTAAGTGTTTCACAAATGATATATTATTGAGAAAGTAAATTGTGCCACAATTTGTGCGGTCTCAGCAAGAAGCATAAAGACGTAAGAATAAACGAGAGAATGCCAAATGACTTGATGGCGCGCGTTGACTATATTTTCTAAAGTACCCTAGATAACATTTAAAAGTTTCATGGCGATCATGGAGATAAAGTGAAGAAGTTTAAACTTCATATTCAGAAAACGCAAATATCATAATTCTGCATTGTATGTATATATATGTATAATTATAGTAGAGCATGTTGTTGTTGTTGAAACCCAGACCGTCCGACCTACCAGAAAGGTGTAAGGTAACTGTTTGGACGGTCGGGAAGCATATATAGTAGAGCATGTGTAATTGTAGTAGAACAATATGTGTAATTGTAGTAGAGCAATATGTGTAATTGTAGTAGAGCAAAATGTGTAATTGTAGTAGAGTAAATAATGTACAATTTGCAAATGATAAATGAAAAGTGTTGTGCATACTGATAATAATGCATATTAATTAGTAACTGAAGTGGTGTACAATTTGCAAATGATAAATAAAAAGTGTTATGCATGCAAATAATAATGCATATTAATAAGTAACTGAAGTGGTGTACAATTTGAAAATAATAAATGAAAAGTGCTATATATGCTGATAATAATGAATATTAATTAGTAACTGAAGTCAAAGAATACGTTTTTTGATCATGGTATTAGTGTTTTGATCATGGTAATCAGAATTAATACCTAATACCATAATTAAGATTAATTTTGTTGATAATAATTTAATGAATGAAAAGATAAGGTTTCTTTTAAAAAATTTTACATAAAGTGTGTTCGTATATTAAAGTCTGTGAGTGTCGGGCATTTAAGCGAAGCCCCTTAATATTGATAAAAAAATGAGTACCTAAATACACTCTTGATGAATCGTTATTTATTTCAAACTTTTTATTTATTGCTGCTGAAATATAATACATACAGGTTTTTATTTAACATCACGCGAAGTATATATAACATCACATTGAGCATTCAAATCTTTGAGGCCCTAACTAACCAGGTTTCACTAATCGCAACAACATAAAATTTGACGTATTGTGTTCTTTTGTGGTACATTTTAGATTTTTAAAGTTTGAATCTCATCGAAAACAGGCTCCTGGACGATACTGCAATTTGATAAATGGCAATGAATGTTCAAGATTTGCTGTTTATCAATTTATTATATTTATTATTATGCATTTACTATTTTCACAATTATATAATTTTATTATTATATATTTATAATTACATTTATTATTTTATTTTGTAGCTGACATTTAAAAAAAATTTACTAGAGCTTAGGGGGTGGGATGGGGTGGGGAAATGGCCCTACCCTGCCCACGTCAAATGATACCACTGACGAGGTCGTTCAGATCGGAAGATTCACTTTAATCTGAAATCTGAAGGTGGAGAATGTAGAGGTCTGCTTTCACTATAATAAATATGAATTTCTTCCCAGTTGTTCATGGACTCAGTTGCTTAATTGATAGAACGTTGATTGACTAGTTAGAAGATCCATGGTTTAAATTTGGGTTAAGTACTGTTATTATTATTACCCTCGATTATTACACATTTATAATATATTGTACACCTTGTTATAATACATATATAATTCAGACTTCTTTAATTTTTTATATATTTTTTCTCATTCAAATTCTAATCTTAACTATTATTTCCTCTTCAAAAGTTTTATGTTTTATCAAATACGAATAGGAATGGCGAGAGCAATTTTATTATCAAGCGGCATTTTTAGACAGAGAAAACAAATCAAAGTCGCTTTTCAAATTTTTTTTAAATCATAATTCACGATTGGAGGCGAATAACACGTCAATTTGGGTTTTTCTCGCAGTGTAGATCCTCCTTAAGAAATAATTACCATACCATACACAGTCACTGGAGGAACTCAGCACCAGCACAAACAACGAACACGTTTTCCCCCAAAACCGAGAATACAAAACCTTCTCTGATATGTGCTGTGTTTTGGCGGAAAATAAAACACAGTGTGCGTTTGTAGCGGAAAAAATGGGCTCCGGACGCCTCTTCGCGGCGGGTAAATGGGCGAAACGATTAAGAGTGTCAACAATTCCTAGAGAAAGTTTATTCTTACAATCGTTGTCAAGACCCACGGCCTGAAGAAGCTCGTAATTTTCAACAATTACTAAGGAAAGTTAATTACTTTGACTATTATCAATTTTCACAACTCCAATCTAATTCATAACTCTAGGGAATATTGACGGTTGTTGACATTACCTAATTATTGTTGATATTCCCTAATTATTGCTGACATTTCCTAATTATCAACTCACACTATAACATATACATAAAAAACCTAATGCGGGCAACACATGACTCTACTTATATAGGGAATCAACAAAAATACAACAAAAAAAGAGGAGTGATAATACGCAACAAAACGAACAATAATTGCAATGAAACCTATGGCCGCATTCCATTCATAGTGCTAGAAAAAAGTGAACATTAAGTAAAAGAGTAAATGAGAACTTCTGCAACTCGAATAGCGAAGCTTACGTCATAAGAATGATCTTCCTGAGGCAGTGATCACTTACATAGGCATTCTTTGAACATTTAAAGGTAAATTTTGTCAGATATTTCAAATTTATTTTCAATACGATACAAGAAACCGATCAGTAAATCATTCATTTTCGCGTGTTCAGAAAATGTAATAACATAATATTCTTTCACATATCCATCTAATATCGCTCAGATCAATTTTATTCTGCGATTGCAAGACATTTAGTTAAATGCATAGTTGCTTATATTTATAAAAATACAATTTATTTATGTTGCTTAATAGAATATTTTAGTATGTTCTAACAATTTTATTCTGCGATTGCAAGACATTTAGTTAAATGCATAGTTGCTTATATTTATAAAAATACAATTTATTTATGTTGCTTAATAGAATATTTTAGTATGTTCTAACAAGAAATTTACCATGCTAAAACTATTAGTAAAAATGTATTGAAGATTGCAAAATTCTGAATAAAAATATTAAAGTCATTATGATATAAGTAAAAAAATTAAAATATAGAACTGGAGATGATGGAATTGAAAATCTGTTATTCTGTCTCGCTAGTAATAGGTTCTACGCAATCACTTTCATTGTCATTGAAGAAAAACTTCATCTTGATATAAAGAAAACAGAAAGATTGATTAAAAAATAAAGCAAACAGCACATAAGTCATGTGAACAAAACTGGTATAATTTTAGGAAGAAGGGTAGAGGAAAACTTTTCAAATCACTTGTCGACTACCGAATGTGTAAGAAGGAAGGTGACAGCCGGATTTATATTCAAACGTTTTGAGACTTAGACAAAAAGCTTCCCCATGGATAAACTATGCTTCTGTAATCCGTTTTTCAAATCGAAGAAGTTGGATTTGATATATGTTGATAAACATGTGAAAGTATGCATTTTTATCTTATTCATTTATAGGAATATAATGTATTTTTTGGTTCAAAAATAGGAATACTTACTCATTTATATTGATTTTATTCTTGCCTATCATTTTTAATACTTATGCACAGAGTGCTTCAAAAAGATTGTACGACTAAATATATCTTAAACGATTGATCGTAGACCTGTAGTTCCAATTTAAGGAATGTTTTAATTAAGGCAAACTATTATCGTATGCAAATTTTAATCGTGTAACAATTTTTATTAATAAAGTATAAAATGTAACTTTTTATACGAGCCAATTAGAAAAAAATTCGACTATAAAAACATTTCCCATATCTCAATTAGTGAAATAAAAAATGTCCCATTGTCAAACGATCAAAAATACCCAATATATCATAATTAAAGTTTTCGACGGCTGACTGGAGACTGCATAAAACTTTTGCTAAAGACAGGTACTCATATAAGTTTTCAAGTAGAAATTTTATGTAACTAAATTCAATTTTTATACGACCCCTGAAATCTATGTTACCATAGGTTAATTTGCCTATTATAAACCGTTTCTTTTTTTTTACCCAAGAAATATTTAAATGAATAAGAAACAATTTACGAATTGGAATTTCCTTTATAGAGGGCCCGTATAAAAGTTTACTTTTTTTTACTGAATCGTTTCATGTGACCAGAACAGACGTAGTCTGAAAGTTTATCTTATTTGAAGCACTTCTTAAATTAGAACTATGGATCTGAGAACAATCCTTCAAAATATATATAGTCATGCAATCTTTTCGAAACACCCTGTATATCGAATTTTCTAAGCGATAATTGTAATCACCAACATATTATTTAATTAATTGCGTAATGAAATGATAAATGACATATTTATTATTTCTGTATACTTGCTGCACTTCATTTAATTTTACAGAAGTTTATGATATTAAGCACCTGATACTGTACAGATTTGTAATTTTTTTTTTCGTTTCGTTCGACAACTACTCTCAGTTCCAAAGTAAGCAGGGTATTTCTCATTTGAGAAATACCTTAATATTTCAACAATTTACAAATGATATTGACGATATTATGATGATATTATGGCGAAATTCTGACGATATTTGTAGATGACTATCTTCCTAGACAAATTTAGAACTACCGTTACTAAAAAATGCAATAAAATGCGTATTGGTGAAAGTGTTGCAATAGAAGGTTCATGAACTGATTTGTAATTACCATTTCTAGTTTGTAATATTTTAAAACTATTTTTCTTTAACTTCGATTCATAGTTTTCAACCTCTGTGATGACTTAATTAAACTATATAATATAAAAATGGAGTTTGCAATTCAATCATACGTTAAATACATTTGTATAAAGGAAGTAAAAATAATTATTGGTTAAAGTCCAAACATATATATTTAATCGTGTTTCAATTGAAATGCTTACATTAATAAATTTATTTTATATAGATAAATATATTAAAGTGTTAAAAATCTGAATAACTTTTTAATATGAAATATTATTAATTATTGACAAAAAGTAAAATTCCATAAACTACATGTAATTTCATTATTTTTATTGATTTTACTAAAACGCGTATTATACGCATTGAATACTTCAATGACAAACACGGTAAAAAATGAATAAATTTAATATTACATATATCTTACAATATTTATGATGTAACTGTTACGTTCAATATTCCTTATGTAAAAGGAGTTTTCTGAATATTGATTTCAGTTATCTTTCATTACTTCAGGAATATATTTAAAAAGTATGTTCTTGAATTAGAGAATTATTGGTTTATTTAATCATTGTGAGAAATATTTAAAAGTATAGTTACCTCTATAATAGTTTGCTCAAATTTGACGATTCTTACTATTATTTTTTCTTATAAAACTAGAAAATGTGCCCAGCGTTGCCAGGGTTTTGAAACAGGGATTCAATAAATTCATGAATTAAAATTTTTCAAAAAACGATAGGGGTGACATTGGACAAATGAAACCCTGCTGTAAATTACGGGCAACACCGGTTACAAAGTAAATTTTAAATAATTGTACTTTTTCAGGTTTCTGCAGAAAACTGACATCTACCGGTCTCTTTCTTGGTTTCTCAGTTTGACATATATTTTACTCAGGTGCCAGCCCCCTCTCTCTCAAAACCCACAAGATAGTGTCAGTAAACAACAACTATTAATTCCTGTTTACAGCAGGGAATTTAATTTTAAAGATCACGCAATAAAAATTTATTTTCTAAGTGAGTTAAAAAGAAACATTAGAAAAAGGCACATCATTAGAGAAAAAAATTAAGTGCGCTTCCTGATGACTTGAAGATTTGAATAAATATGCAAAATAAACTAATTAAAATTCTATTCGGTCTAAAATAATTTTCAAACTATCAATAAATTCTTGGAATCTGAAACATTAATCAGAATATTTTAAATTTAACACTGTTACAGCATAAAATATGGAATCATGACGTTTTCGGTTTAAAATAACATTATAGACGGTGTCACTAAAGAAAACAGTAACAGAAAAAGTTGCAGAAAGTAACAGAAAAAGTTGCAGAGTCTCACGAGTAAAAGTTACGCTCAGTCCAGTATACAGCCTACAGGATCACTGGACATTTCCCCGTAGGCCCACTGGATTTTTTTTTATTCCTTATCAATAATGTATACAGTGAGCCGAAGTTGAAATGGTTATCACACTCCTTCTTCCTGCGATGATCTCAAAACTTGTATACAGGTCTGATTGCGCTTCTTGTGTGTACTGACAAAGAAGGTTGTTTTTGTCTTCGAAACCAATCGACACTATTATTTTGTGTTGTATGTTACTCTTAATGAAGTTATTTTAGTTTTATTTCAATAGCAGCAGTTTGAGCTGTACTTAAAATTCAAAAATAGTTTTAGTTTTAACAATGTTTAATTGATGGCGCTATCAATAAAAATTGGGCGCTGTATTGGGAAAGAGTCAAATTTAGTCTATGAAATTTTTGACGTTTAAACGCATTTGAATTTTTAATAAATCTCAACGAGGTGTTTACTTTCAGCAGTCGAAGTGACTCTATATCAAATTTCATGAATGTAGATTTTCCTCTGCGCGACCAAAAACAAACAGACAGACATCTTCCTTTATTATTGTAGATTATAGTCTTTATGAAAAATATCATAATTTACTCGTTGATTGATAACCAGTAATGTTATTATATTTGACACGTTTATGTAATCTCAAAATGTAGAGTATCAGCTTTAATCAGCAGCAGCTATTACTGATACTTCTTCTACACTGTCCATTACACAGGGTGTTCTGGCATTGATTAATGTTTTAAATTTATATAGAAAATTATTAAAATTTCATCAAATATGGGGGAATATGTACCAAGAAAGGGCTTTACTGATCACTGGATTATCACCGACGTGTAGTGAGGAAATGACCAATTGAGCATTATCTTGTTTATAGGGAATGCCAAAAGAAAAAAATTGCTTCACTATAAATCTTTGCTCTTAGAATTTTGTCGATGACAGACGGAATTAAAATAATTTCTTGCATAGTTAGAGGTTCAAAGCAGATATTTTACAATTTGCCCCTGATTATTTTTTAATATCTGATTTAAGTAGTTTTGTGCTTGCTTGTCATACCACCTCCTACCCCTATTCTGGCACGCAAAAACAACCATGAATCTAGAGTGCCAGAATGAAGAGAGGCTGGCCAATCGGGAATTTTTTGGCTTGTATACAATGACCTGTTATAAGAACCAAAGTAACTTCACTAAAAAGAAGCATATGTATTTTCTAATGTGTTTATAATGATATCCTTATACTTGTATGTTGTACGAAAGCTATTTAGGTTATGAAAAAAGTCCCCATTTTTAGATCCACCTAAAAATCCACAAAAATTCAGAAGTAAAGTAATTAAAAAATAAATATTTGAAAGCGAATACATGACTCCATATTCAAGCAAAATAATAACAATCGTATGAATATTCAATTCACAAATGGACGAATTCAAAACTAGAATTTTTGTTAAATCGCGTTTTTATAATATTTTCGATCTCTAAGGACCTCCATTTTGTGCACATCGCCTAAAACTGTTTATATATATATATATATATATATATATATATATATATATATATATATATATATATATATATATATATATAAAGGGTTTGAAGTTTTAGTTTTAAAAGTTCAGAAATGATTTAAAGCAATAATCTATAGACCCCAGGTGTTCAGTTTTAAAAGCTGCAAATCTGAGAATATATCTTATTTCAAATTACTTCAAAGACGTTTTTATTGTTCCAGAACTGATGCAATTCTTTCCTCCAAAAATTTTTACTACTCAGTTGTCTTCCCCCCTCTCCCCCTTTGTTGGCTATAGTATATAAAATTCCTGTCAACAGAGTCTTTTGTAGAAGAAATAAAGAAAGTAAGGAGTGTTTTCGAAGGTGAAGTGGAAAATATAAAGTTTATGTTTACTCTTAATTTGGTTTCCTTAAACTGTCCTGAACAATGCAGGTCTTTTATTGATATTGACTATCATGGATCAAACATGAAGGGAAAGGATGCAAGTGTTGCTAAAAATCGATAAATTATGGAAGGTAAAATAAATTAATAAAAACTTTTCAATATATAAAATGTCATGTATTTTATTGCAATTGTTCCTCATGCAGTAACTGAAAGTTGAAGAACTGATTTAAAATAAGTTCAGAAAGCCCATCAACTGCAATATATTGTAAAACACATAAACAATATTAAAAGAATAAATTACTTTAGTCTGACGCATTTGTAGTACGTATTTGATAAATTTGAATTTCAACAACTTTACATACAAAATTTAATTTTTTTTTCAAGGGGGTGTTTTCATGGTATTCAAGATATATGGATATAGCTATACTTAATTGTTTTAGAGGTTTGCCTACAGTAGAAAAATAGTGTAAATTTCATGAAAAATAGAAACATAATTTCGACATGAGAATCATTGCATGGCATAAAGGTGCTTGTAAGAGATCTTTTAGACATGACACTTTTAATCATTTAACTATTATCAGTTTGCATTTTAAGTCTTCTACGTGTTTCCTTGCTTCGTGTTAGTATGTATAAAAAGGGTCCCATCCTCATATCAATTTTCACCCTCTTTTAAATTTCTAGCTAGCGACATCCATATTTAAATTCATTATTCGAAATTTCTGAAACTGTACTTTATAGTACAGCGATTTCGAGTTTGACACTTCTCGCAACATGGTTTATTTGGGTTGGCAGCATCATAGCCACTTTGCCATCAAAAATCGTTTGAAGTTTTCAACCACCTCAAGCATATTAACATCATATGAATACGTAAGAAAAAGCCCTGTTGCCAGTCAGTTATTTATAGGTTTTTGTTTCTTTTCCAAATGAAGTTAATGAGATTCTATTATGACTTGCATGTAACCTCAACCATAGCAACAGGTATTAAGATTAAGAAACTTATGTTAGAACTTGAGATTCTGTGTATGATTGCTTTTCATGAAATTCCAAGGACTTTAAGTGCATCTTACAAAGTGCCAATAAGAACATCTTATTCAAAGCCAGCCTATCTGCCTAATTTAATCGCATTCGTAGGTTAAATCATAGCTTTAATTTTCCATCCATGAAGATTGTATAAGCTCTAATATGTGGGCTTTGCAGTTTTATATAAAACATTTGAGCTCTTAAAATGATAGAGGCAAAAGTATATTCTAACACATTAGAGAAATTGACATATTTTTCAGCTAAGTCTACAATTGTGCTGCGAACCATTACTATATCCTTCACGAAACAATACAATTGAACAAAGCGAGATATAAAATAAGTACTAAACTGAAGTAAAATTATTTTATATAAAATTATCTAAATAATACAATTATGCCATCAACTAACTAAAACTATCAACTATCCATACGTATAATATGCACTGAACTGAGTGAGTGAGTAAAAGTGTGATGTATCAAAATTATCGAACACTTCCATTAAATGCAGAAACTTGGTTTGGTGTCATTCGATCCGTCTCAGCTTTGAAACCAAGAGAAAAATATAAAAATTTAAAAATTCGAATTAAGTGTGACGGTGTAAAGGAATAATTCAAAAATCAAAACAATGTTGCTTAATTATCGAGCACGTCCACTTTAGCTGGAAACTTGTTTTTAGTCTCATTCGATCCGTCCTAACCTTTAGATCAATGAAAAAAATCTAATATTTTGGATATTAGAATTATAGGTGACAATGCAAAGGAGTAATTAAAGCCAAGATGATCAGCCAGAATCTCGGGTTTGATCTCATTCGATCCATATCAGCTACCAGACTAAGGACAAAATCAAACATTTTGAAAATTTGAATTAGGGGTGACGATACAAATGGATTTTCAAAAACTTAAACCACTTTTCCTCTCAACAATAAATACTTAATTTGATACCCTTTCGTTGACAACAATTACAACTGGTTATCAACAACTTTGATTTTGTGTGCAGATGTCGCATTTAGTGACCACTAGCCATTGAGAATGCGCGAAGCGCGGGTGAAAGGTCCAGTGTACAATATGAACAATATATTAAAGTCACCCAATAACGTACAATAATAAAATCGTATATAATTCTGCTTCGGCCATAATGAAAAACTCTTCCGCTTCAGCAAGTAAGAAAAAAAGGCTCATTTTGTCGTTAGCGTCAGCAAAATATAAAATATTATGCATTCCAAGCATAATTTTTAAAATAGTTTTAAGCCCTTAGAACTAATGCTTCCAGAGGTGCTTATCTCCCTTTGCTGTTAAAAGAACATAAATGTTATGCAACTACTTATTACTGCAGCTGACGTCTGAAGGACGGGCCTCTGATCACAAGAAATATCCCGAAAAATGAACCTATATTAGAAATAAGCTTTTCTACGCTCCGAATTTTCCAAATTGTTTTCATTAAAAAGCATTCCGTTTTCTTTAAAAAAAAATGGTGAAGGAAAAATAATTTCGAATAAACTTTATTTTTTATATTTACAGTTGCCTCGAAAAAACGTAAAAAAAAAAGAAGGAAAAACAATATTCGAAAGTAAATTTTTGAGGATTTTTTCGATAAAATGTGAATAGTGTGTCAGAAAACGACTTACGTACATTTGAAGAACGTCTGCAATCGTTAGCATTACGTTGCTTCCAGTTTTATTTATTTTTTTACACTTTTCCTTGCGGAAAACCAGGCGAATCAATAAGTTTATTTTTTAAGCTGTGAGTTTGGAATGAATGTGAATTATTGTTTCGGAAATAAACGAATCCGTTATCGGTTCTGTGCTCATTTCTATTTTATATTCTGTTATTCAATTAATACCGATTTATAGTTAAGCATTTTTTGAATTATACTTTTTTACAGTGTTTCAATTATGGGAATAATTTTCAATATGGATAAAATATACTAGTTTTGCAACAAAAGCAAATCAGCTAATAATTGCGTATATTTATCACTTTGTATTATCATTCGCTATTAGGGTAACTTTTATTTATCAGAAAACAAGTTTTTTTTAACCCTTATGTCAATGACCGGGTAACTGTGTACATTTCTATCCATTTTATCCCAAAATGTGTTGGTTCTAATCAATATATATCAAAATTAATTTAAATCCCCATTATTTTTAGGATTATTATTAGTGTAGTTGTCAAAAATTTTTGAAAATATATTTCATTATTGTGCACCTGAAAATTTTAAACTTTCCACCAGTAACCAGATACCCCGGCACCCCTGCACGTTTTCTAAGAAAAAATAAAATAAAAACAATTATTCGAGTAACAGGTAAATATCACTGACAAACAAAGAAATTTGAAAAGAATAATGATAATTATGTCATAGAAGATCAAATATTTTATTTACCTCGAATTTCACATATTGGGGTAAGTTTTCCAATGAAAAAAGGGCATGATGAATGGTTATCACATACTGGTTTTTCATAATTTTGACACGATTTTCTTGTTTTTCTGGGTCGTTTGCAAGCAGCAGAACATATCTCGCAAACAACAACTTTTGTCCTTCTAGTTTCATCTGGCGAAAATTTTACCAATTGATATTTTGCTGTGAATAATATATGACAAATGATATGAATTTAGTATCAAATTCTCAAACTTTGGGAGATATCGAGTGGTTTACTGAGGATTTCTATTTACCGTTATTTTTTTTAACTTCGATTCAAAAAATTTCTTGAAACATCTGTTTCTCAAGATTGACTACAGATAGAACTAACTATAGATAGCTATAGATAGGTAATGAATTACATTAATTCAACATCGAATTTTTAGGGAGTTAGGGAGATCACTAAACATTTCTACTTTCATTTTCTTGATATGAATAACATCTATGTTTGGGGCATCTGTGGCAGAAATTTTTCAAAGTGTTAGGGAGTTCACTAAACATTTTTACTTTCGTTTTTATGATGTGAATAACATCTATCTTGGAGGCATCTGTAGCATAATTTATTCAAGGAGTTAGGGTGTTCACTAGACATTTCTACTTTCGTTTTCTTGATATGAATAACATCTAAGCTTGGGGCATCTGTGGCAGAATTTTTTCAAAGTGTTAGGGAGTTCACTAAACATTTTTACTTTCGTTTTTATGATGTGAATAACATCTATTTTGGAGGCATCTGTAGCATAATTTATTCAAGGAGTTAGGGTGTTCACTAAACATTTCTACTTTCGTTTTTTATGTGAATAACATATATGCATGGGGGCATCCGTGGCAGAAATCGGAGCTTTACTAAACATGCAAACGTTTTGGACGCTTATACCTTGAAAACTAATAAATAAAAATGTATATATATTTTCCTGCTTTGTCAAAAATATGGTCAAGATTATGAATACATAAATATAATTCGAATATTTTAATATTAAGCTTTTTCTTTTGAAAAAATATCTGTCCATGCGAGGTTTTTTTTTTTTGTTACTTTCATTCAAAATATTCGAAACTGTGAAAGATAAATATAAATAGCAAGCGACAAAGTATTTGGAAATTTAGTTTCTAAAATCCATATATATATATAGTTTTAAATGAGTTGTTTTAAGATAAAATGTTTTTTATAAATGTATGTTATAATCTTTGAGTGCTACCTAAATAAATATTATAATTTAAAAGCTAAATATTTTAGTCAATGACCAACAATTTACTTTTCAGATTAGGTAAGTTGCCTCTCACTGTAGAGATAAATTTGGAGGGTTATTCTAGGGAAGCATTGCAGTGTACTCAATTTTAACTATACTCACGAGGAAAGTTTATATAAGTGAAAACATTTTTTTTCTGCGCAGTTTATACAGCATGTAGTCATCTCAGACGTAATATACTGACTGAATCGAGTTCTCAATACGGGAATAGTGACTCCTCTACTGTTAAGTTTTTGATCAGTTTGTATGTATTCACTAAATTATGACTCAGCATTATCCAAATGCCCTTCTTGTAGCAGCTTTATATAGTTTTGAAGCTGTTCATTCATGTGTTTTGATTGTCAAATCGAATTAATCTAAGGATATTCCAAAATCAATTAGGACTCATGTTTGCTCGATACAAGAAATACGAGTTTGGTTTCCAAATTTCTAATGTATCATTTGTGTTTAATTTGTTGCCACCAGGGGAAATTGAAACGCCCATGAACCAAAAGCAGCGTGTGTAAAATTCGTCCCAGATAAGTTTGTTTTTGACTCGTTTATACTTGTTGTATACGCTAGTCGCCTTCTGTTTGATATATCTAACTATTATATCAACCATTTCATCTGTAAATATGCAATTGAATAGAATAGAGAACAGTCGCATTTAAAGAAAAGGGGTAGCATGGAACCTATCTCTAGCACGCACTTGCCCCTAGCAACATGCCAATATTGTATACCATTGCATTTCATTGGACATATTTCTAATCTGGCGTCAATATTAGGGATTCTATGGTCGCCAATATTAGCCAGTTATTGGCATTACAATATTAAGCCGGCTACATTGGAAATATTTCCATTATTTGCAATATAGTTGCAACCAATACTAACGAAAAATATCGCGTATACATTGGTAAGTCAATCTTGGATATAAATGGCCAGCCAATGTAGGACCAACATTGTCAAAATGTCTTCATTTTTATATTGGCCCAAGATTACGTCTATATTGCCTACCAATATTGCATTCTACTAAGGGTGAAATTCACAATGGGCGCCCGAATACCACGGTCATTAGTGAAAAGTCAAATTGTGGACCATTGCCATAAGGGTTAACCCCTTAGTTTCGCCAGCGTATAAATGCGTCTCAGGTAGCTAATCTATTAAATGCTAGGGACGTATACATACGTTTTTACAGACCAACTTCCTCAGGGCGCAGTAACCGAGTGGTTAGCTCGCAGGAATTGCACTCGGTAGGCCCGGGTTCTATTCCCGCCGCCGTGTTCACTCGGAATACGATCACGTTAAACATGTGGATCCGTAAGTCCTTTCGAGAGATTGATAGTAGGGGAAGGAGGGTACGGTCCCTGTAGATGCCTCCCCCACTGGGTTCCGGTCTAAATTGGGTGGCACTTCCCGACCGTCCAAAGAGTTACCTTACACCTTTCTGGTTAGTCGGACGGTCTGGGTCTCAACAACAACAAAGACCATCTTCCTCTTCCTTAGTTAGCATTCTTTTGTCATCAATTTTTTTAATGTTTTAGTACATTCAACTACAGTATTGTGGCAATTAATTGAGAAATGCAGTTTTTTTTATAAAATTCAGTTTTCTATGGATACATTTAAAATTAATAAGTGATGTGACCTCCCCGAGACTTTATAACATCACAGACACGTTTCGGCATGGAATGTACTAGACTAGCACATGTAGTTTTAATTTCAACGTCTCTAAACCATATGTCAATAACGGCCGAAATTAAGCTTGTCCATCGTCGTACAGTCAAATTTGTGAAGCCGTTTTTTGACAAAAGCCCACAAATTTTCTATGGAATTCAAGTCTGGTGAATTCCCGGGCCAATCCAGATTGGTAATATTTTTTTTTTAGCAGAAATTTTTGATTCGCTTCGAAGTGTGACATGGCGCGCTGTCTTGTTGGAAAACGCAATCTCCGTTCGGCCACAGTTTAGACATGGTTGGAAGCACTTTTCGGGTCAATATGACTTCGTAACTGGCACTGTTCATCATTCCCTCTACGGGAACAAGAGATTCTGCCCCCAAAACGCTGAAACAACCCCAAAACATCTTTTTGGGAGGATGCTTGGGTGCTTGATTGATGTGGTGCTGATTGGAGGTTCTCCTTGGCTCCTTCTCACGAACATAGATCTAAATCCCTGAACCACAAAATGTGTTTCGTCAGAAAAGAGAACTTTCTCCCAGTCCTTCTCAGTCCATGTTTTGTATTTCCGTGCCCATTCCAACCTTTTTTTCTTCATGCGAAGCGTCAGAAGCTGCTTCTTGTACGGTCGACGTGCTCTCCGTCCGCGTTCTAACAGCCTGTATCGCACTGTTGAAGGTGCAATATCAACACCAGCTGCCACCATGGACTTAGACAGGTCAAAACTGGTTAATCGAGGATTTTTAACACTCATTCGATGTAAAGTTTTGTCGTCACGAGTCGAAGTTGATCTTTTGCGGCCGCACCTTCCAGAGCGGTTGGTTCCAGCATTTCCTGTTTCCTGAAACCGCTTCCAGATCCTCCCGACACTTGCTGTACTCACTCCACATATTTTACCTATTTCCTCGAACGTCTTAGAAGTGTGTTCTCTAAGCGCAATCACTTTAGCACGTGTTTCCGCGCTGATATCCATGACGCTAATGAGCCCCGCAACAACTGAGAAACTACCACTGCGGAACACCTGGCGGAGGAATTTGAACACCTGCTACTTACCAGGTGCATACGAACACCTGCTACTTTGATAATAACTGCAATTTGAACTCTGAGCTAATTTGGAGTGCTTCTTCCTAAGCTTACGTGTGATAAAACGAGAAAAATGACATTTCTCAATTAATTGCCACAATACTGTATTTATGTAATGGAAATTATAAATAGATTTCAAATTAAAAGTCCAGTCTATTGCCTTTAATACACTAAACACGCAACTATGCTTATCTGCTAAAAATCGATGGGGATCCAAAAGTGCATATGATGAAATAAAACATTAAATTAAACAAGAAATTGAAGAAAATATAATTAACTGCACATTCATTTATTTTAGTTACTTTATTTCTCTAATTCATAAAAATGTCCATTCATAACGAATAATTATTTGCTATTTTATATTGGTGTTAAAATATACGAATGATACAAATTTTCTCTTTTATGTTTTTATCATATAAATAAGATCTCTGTATTAGATAATAAATGAAAAATGAAGAATAAAAAAATCTATCTGCTTGGTTATTTCTATACAATTTAGCTTCCAATAATACTCTCACTTATAGATTTTTGCAAAAAAAAAAATATATATATATATATTAAAACATGAAAAATCCAAATACGTTTCTTATATATTACTCATCATAACTTAAGGAAAAAATTACTGTTCTGCCTTCTCACTGCAAATCATCAATCAACTTGGATAAAAAAAATCTGTTCTGGAATTTTGCTTTATTTCTTTTTCAAATCACTACCTGTATTAACTCAATCATATCATTGCAATTTTTTCCCGCAAAGTGATAAATATGCTGTAATGTGTATTTTTTGTTAGAAGATATGATAAATTGCTTAACTTATTACTATATGATAGTTATATTTTTACTTTAAAACGTAACTGAAGTATGGAAATTATTTCAGCTTTAATATCATTATTTAGATACATCATACCTATTAAGCATGGATTGGAATCACGCTTCCAGTGCTGTGATCAGCATCTGTGAACCAGTTTCGATAAGTTTAGTGCCTTCCAGCAAGGAATATCGGATAACTGTACCGGTAGCAAGAAAACATGCCATGTGTCTTAATTTTGGAACCTCGGTGGTGATAGACGAAGTCAGTTATAACACGCAGCCTCTTCAAATGGTATAAAGAACTTCGTCGATTAATACATCTTGATTCGCGAAATGGATTTCTTTTTCAGGCCTTGCTGCAAGTGCTGTTATCGGCTATCTCGTGTTGAAGACAGAACTTTTACTTTTCATTGAGAGCATGATATATCTAGAATCAATGATGAGAATTCCATGAATTTGATAAACTCATTTTAATAGATAACATCAGAAAACTTGCAACTCCTTTATACTTTCTTGATGGGAAAATAGGTATAAGAAAATTGGGTGACTACTATTGTTTCAAGGGCATCCTGAGTTGTCATTATCAGGTCGGAAACAGGGAGTGTCAATCAAATAATCAAATGAAGCTGCAATAGCATTTGATCCTTTGATTGATATACACCACTTCCGACCTGATGATGAGAGCTCATAACATCCTTGAAACATTTAAAATCACCTAGTATTCTTAGAATTGCTATCTGTCAAAGAAGTACAAATATTTGTATTCTCACAAGCAGTAGCTATATTTATTATGACCAGAAACCTACTAATTTTCAACCAGATCGTGTGATAAGAACACTCTCTCTAATAATTTATCTTATTATACTTCTTCAATAACTGAATTTGTTATTTTGTAAGAAATGGTATGTGTTAGAAATATTACATTACTTTAATTCTGTTTAAATTAATAATGCTACTAATAAGGTAATAATGTGACAAAATTTAGACGAAAGACAATTCTTGAATATTCTATAACTAGGGACTCCGCCCCAACTATCTAAGCTCGTCAACCCCGGAGACCTCTTCTGTTCTTATAATAATTTGCACACTATCTTGTTCTGACTTTCTTGTAACTGTTTTACATTGTCCAGATTCACGAAGTTGATATTTGACAACCATCTTTCCAATAGTGAATTTCACTATATTTATATAAGGTCCAGAAGTTGTCTACTGCATATAGTATTCCTGACGACCTACCAGCAGATGTAAAGCGTTTTTTTTTTAAATTTCATTCCTAGTGCTATAAAATAATTTTAGCTTTGGTGGCGTTTTATAATAATAAGAAGCCAAATCTGAACTGTATTAATGCCCAGGTAAATATTTTATCCAATGATAAAGAAATAGTTTGAAATACAATGATAAAGAAATAGTTTTCGTAGTTATTTTGTTTAATTGTTTATGGGTCAACAATAAGACATAAAACATTTTAACTGCATCAATAAGTGCATTTTAATCGTAATTCTTCATGTCAATCATAATTGCGAAACTCTCTGTTTATAAGAATCAACAATAAAATTTAGAATTGTTAACTATAATAATTATATTATAATCTTAATTCTTCATCACAATCATAGTAGCCGAACGCCCCTAAGTACCCAACAATAAAACATATAATTTGTCAGTCATCGGCCATCCTTCTGACATTTCTGTCAGCAACCGATCACGGAGAAAGAAGTTGGAAGTCGGCCATTAAATCTTAACCTATACTGTCAATGCTACATTTTATATTAATTAATATTTAATTAATTAACTATCGCTTAAATTATAATTATAAGCCCACTTTGCAAATCTAATTCTTACCAGCTTCATGAGAAAACGTTTTTATTACTGTTATTTTTTTCTTTCGGGGCAAGAGGTTCAGGACCCTCAATATGTAAAGTATGTTTGAATATTGACAATATTAATCCCTGATCTATTTTTGCATAATTATAATGAAAATTGTCATTTATTGGGCACCTAAAATGCTAGGGTATTGTACCCAGATGTAGGTCCCACAAACTACTTGATAAGATGATTTTGCTAAGAATTGTTATTTTAAAAAATCGAGACTTTTCTAAACTCAATATGCGTAACTTTCATTTTACTATTTTAAATATTGAGACGGACTCAGAATATCAATAAGTAAAAACACTTTGTGTAAAGGACAGGGAAAACTTAAGAAACATTATTAAGCCGAAATTGATAAAGAGTAGTTGATAACAAGTGTTTACCAATTTGTGCTTAAGTTTCCCTTATCATAATCTCGAGTAGTTTTGTCATATATTTCTGGTCCTTTGGGTAATCACATCACACAAAATTTATATTTAGCGTAATTGCGACATGACAAATTCTACAGTCATGTGGAAAAAGTGGGTGTGGTTTTTTGAAATTTATTTCGGAAATAATGCGTATAAAATTATACATAATCGACTGTTTTTTAAACCAGTTTTTGTCGGCAATCTATAGCAGTGTTGGGATCACAGCACGTACACATTTATCTGACCACGTTGAGCAATGAACTTGGTTTGTAAAACATATATCTACTACACATATTTAAGCTAAAGAAAACCGGTTTTTAAGTTTTGAAGGAGTTATTCTAGGAAAATGAATATGACTAAGGCGGGGAGGAGAGGGAGGACGAACAATTTTATTCGACTACGTTCATCTATAAATTCGGCGTGTAAAGCATTATTTGACACCTCAAATCCAAATTTTAAAAGAATATTTAATTTTAGAGAAGCTATCTCCGGACAATATATATCAGTAAATACGTATCACGAGTAATTATTATCTCACCACCTTCAGCAACGAAATCGGCTTGCAAAACATTATATTACACCTCACATCCAAACCTGAAAAATAGTTAAGTACTATAAGAGTTATCGCCGAACAATATATAAAAGTGAAGAGGGAACAGCACGTACGATTTTATACTACCACATTCAGCAGCCAATTTAACCGACAAAATATGAATTTGCACTATATTCAAATTTTAAAAAATGCGATTAGTTTCAGAAGCGTTATCGTCAAGCAATGTATAGGGGTGCAGCACATGTAATTTTTATACTGCCTCCTTCAGCAACAAATGCGACCTGTAACGCAATTGTTCTAACCGCATATTCAAATATCAAAACATCAGTTAAATTTTATTATCAGCAGACAAAGCAATGCAGAGACAGACAAAAGCAAATCGCACCCAACACAAACGCAAGAAGCTTAGTTGCTCCTTTTCCTCACTTCAGTTATTGCTAAATAGATTGCTTTTCACAATAAATTTCCCAAGAAAACAAAGTGTAAACCGCTTGCGTAAGAACAATATTTTACCAAGATTTGAAGCTATTGGAAAATTTCAAATAACGAAACTTCTCTTGCAGTAGAAACAATAAACAGCAAAGCTCAAGCCACACTGTACATCGCAGAAAAAAAATGAATTCCTTACAGAACAATATTTTTTACCTTGATTTCTTACTTTTTTCGGAGCGTATTTACACAAATCTTCCTTCTTATATGCATATTTTTGCATAGTGTGCCTAAATTGAAAGTTGTAAGGAAATATTTTAAAGGGAGAAAATATTTGGAAGCACTTCATTCAAGTGTTTGCAATAAAAATTTCTTTTTTTCTTTTGTTGATTACGGTTTTTGGCTATTTAGAATTTTATCATATGGAGATTTTAGACTTTCTTATGGTGTGCATTATTTTTAAATAGAGAATGATTTCTATATAAAACTACAATAAATCGAAACAACCTCATAACAACATAATGAATTTCTAGAGCAAAATATAGATAAAAAATAACTTTTAATAAAATTTCACAAAAATAATTACTAAATTCCCATTTCCACGTTACCATGATTTAAAAACCGCCCTGTAACTCTATAGAAACTTAATTTAATCATAAATGATAAAATGTAGCATACAGCTGTTTCCAGGACACGCTGGATCCCCTTCGTCAGTGCAGGAGAACCAACAAACCCATAGTCAAAAAGACCTTAGATCCATTTTGTCTTTAGACTTCGGGTTCGTTGGTTCTTTTGCACTTACGAAGGTGATACAGCATATCCTGGAAACAACTGTATGCCGTATTTTGTCTTATTTGTGCTTAAATAAGTTTCTCTTAATTGGTAATATGTATTTGAACATATGTTGATTTCGTTCTTTTTTAATCGGTTTGTTTGGATTCATGTTCTTTTATTTCCCATTGTGTACATCATTTCTTAATACAGAACAAATTCTAATAGAAAATGTGGTTGTAAAAATGAATATCCAAAATGAGTTATTGTTATTATTTATTTGGAGAAGTGCGTTGCGTTTCCAATAACTCGACAATTTTCTGCTGCATCAGAATAATTACGTGAGCCGTTGTATTAGTGGGAGATCATTGGTTTCACAATACTTTTAACATTATTTACAGCATTAATAAATAATAATTATTATTCATAGCATTTATTATTAATAAATATTACAATGTAAGTATTTATAATTAAATATAAGCATTAAATTTATAGCATAATTAAATATAACAATATTTAAATATATAGTTTTAAAGGGGAGATTAGACTGTAGTTGCGGTCAATTTGAAATGTGCCCAAATTTTAAGAAAATCAATTATTTACTCGTGTGTATCCTGTGTATTATGTGTATAAAATTTGTAAGTAATTGGGTATTTTACATAACTCTGTGTCAGCTGCAATATTGCATTCAAAGTCATCCGCTCCGACCCATTTTTGTTGTACCTCTATCTGGCGGTTCTTGTGTCCTCCGCTCGATCGCCGATGACTTTTTGCAACATTGTACACTACAGCTAGTCCAAGCATCATTATCACTAGCACCAAATCTATCTTCATAGGGGACTTCAATGTTCGCCCATTCGTTGCTTGAAAATATTCCCACCTCCTAGCTGTGATTTAGGACTATTCTTAGACAATTTAAATCACATAATAGCAAACCGTAACTCAGCGAATTAGTACACAAAATAATTTTATGTAACATTTGACCTAATCCAATGTTAATTCTAAGCATATTGCCTTACGTAGTAAAAATAAAATAAGTGCAATGTAAAATGTTTTTTGTTTGTTTTTGTTTTAAATGATTGAATTTGATAACGAAATAATTCAAATTCCATGAATTTGATAACGAAATTACTCAAATAAAGAAATTGATAACCAGTTGAAACAAAACATCCGAAAGTCATAGAATTGCACACAAAACAAAATTTTCTTTTACCTAATTCTTATCCTCCGGTTTAATTCGTATTCACTTGAATTTTTGCTTTAACAACCATATTTTTGACTACTGTATCCAAATTGAAATCAGAAATAAAATATTTCTCGTTTAACATTTATCTGAAAGAGAGAGAACATATATTTAGAGATGCTTTATTCAAGTCCAATGCGAAATATTTATATTTTTATGTAGTTCATTATATTTTTCGGTGATA
This sequence comes from Amaurobius ferox, assembly GCA_951213105.1. Lineage (NCBI taxonomy): Eukaryota > Metazoa > Arthropoda > Arachnida > Araneae > Amaurobiidae > Amaurobius > Amaurobius ferox. The sequence goes on along the minus strand of OX578133.1, from coordinate 149,747,219 downwards.
TGAAATATTCGAACATATGTTAGTTTTAAGCTTTTTTGATAGCAAGTTTTATTTCTTCAAGATAACAAATTCTTACAAGAAAGTCTGATAGATTAAGACATAAAAATCTTCCACTTATTATATTAAGATAATAACCTTGTGTAAAGTAATTCTAGTAATAGCTTGCAGCGTCAGAGCAGAGTAGTGTTGTAGATAACACGACAGGGCCGCAATCCAAAAAGCCCGAATTTGATCTCTGGCTCGGGCCGAGTAAGATTTTTTGATCAATACTACACTTTTGCAAAGCATGTGTTTAAGATTTCTTTACTGATAAAAAAAAGTTCGGAAAATCAGTGTTTTTCTGTTAAGAAGCAAAATGATTTACGAGTCAAGAAACAAGTCGTAACAGGAAATTTCCTAAAATCGCAAACACAGATATAATACTCATAGAGAATTTTCCGAGAGCTTCAAGGCGCAAAAGTCACCAAACCGTTTATTTTCTGGTCTTAAGATTCACAGGAGCTGGGTTTGAATTCCGAATACTATTGAAGTTGAAATATGGTGAAGTTGCTGTATTGGCGAGGTTGTTGTACTGCTGATGTTGTGCTGATGAAGTTGAAACATGCTTGAAAATTTTCGTAATCTACTTTAGACTCCATATCCTGGTCAAAGTAGTCCTGATATATATAAATAAGACCAAAATAGAGTACAATTTAACACCCAATCATAGAATCATAACAAGCATAACGACAGAAAGTTTTCTTGTTAAATTATTTATGTAACAAGAAAACTATTCTTACCGAGCAACTGCATTTTTGCTTTCTACAGTAATAGTTGGGCGCAGATTGTTTATAGTGTGGGTGTAATAATTAACAATAAGTGTTCGACTGCGTTTCCACAAAGATTATTGGTGCCGGAACTCAAATATAGTTTGGCAGTCGGAGAGGATTCTTCCCCAGGGTTTTGTTTCATAAAGAGGAGAATGGAAAGTAATTCTAGTAATTTCTTACATATCTAAAGTGGTCTAGTCAAGTGAATAGCACATTTGTAAGGAATCCAGAAATCCATCCAGGGTTCAGTCTCTGGCCCTTGTCGATTGTTTCCAAGTGGCTAAAATAATGTTAAATACTTTACCACCGTTAGTAAAAGCATACAAGGAAGATCAAATCAAATTGCTATTTTCCTTTTTCCGTGTTAAAATAGGTTTAAAAGATTTCTGTAGTATATCAATTTCTATAACTTGCACCACATAAAAACTCACACAGCGAATTGAAAATCCACTAAGAAATTTTACTATCATGCAAGATAAAATAGTTTAAATTGAAAAGTCAATGTGTGCTTCTTTCTCTCTAATACAGCGTGTTATAAGGCGATAAATTAGACAGAATATCTGTTGATTCGAACTATTTACAAAATCTAACACAGTAATTTATTTTCCGGAGATGTTTAAATTACTTATCGTATTTTAATAGCACTTAAACGATTTCTTTGCTGAAAGGAAATTCCTCTGAGGTTTATACTTATCGGTAAAATAAAATTAACAAATAATTAAAATAGACAAAAAAGAACATAAAGATTATTGTTGGATTACAGAATCGCAAGCATAAATAATCCACCTATTAGAAAATTTTGTATCTTGGAAATGAATTTGAGTCCCAAAGCTAGAAAATACACTCGCCAAAAGTGAAATTGCAACACCATGAAGAAATGAACGTAGCCATATCCAAATCACAGTACCGGTAGAAGAGAGATTCATATGCAAATGATTAAGTTTTCGTACGTATCGGGTCACGTGACACCCCGTTTCGGGTGATAAAGACCAGCAGACGGCTTGTCCTGTAAATGTTATCAGCGATGATTTGCAGCAGCCGAGCTTTCGAAAAAGGGAAGGAGCGATGCCTCGAAGACGGCAGCGAGCTGCATACTAGCAGTTAACAGCTGGGGAACGAGACAGTATCCTGGAGCTGCGTGACGTGTGTTTGTCGATATTGCCACGCATGTTTGGTACGACGTGAATACCATCCAGCGATGTGTTGCACGATAAACGCAAGAACTTCAAAGCGCACGCCAAAAAGGAAGTGGATCGAACAGGCGCACCACAGAGTGCACAGACAGGCAGATCATCGAAAGGCTCGCTTTTCGGGACCCGTTTGCAACGGCAAGTGACATCCGAAACAGCCTGCCACAATCAACGGTTGCACCTGCGTGCATCCAAACCACTTGCAACAGGTTGCATGAAGTACAGCTGCGCGCACGGCGGCCAATCACTGGAGTACCATTAAGCGCTCGACAGAGGGATGCACGTCTGCCATGGTGTCATCGTCATCGCAACTGGACCAATGAATGGCATCGGGTATTGTTTACGAATGAATCTCGCTTCTGCTTGTGGAGAAATGGCAGCCGTGGACGGGCGTGGCAGCTTTCCGGGGAAGGCCACTTTCCAGCTCATATCATCGAGCGTCACACCGAGCATTGTTGTGTGAGTATCGTGTTCGATCAGAGGACAGCTCTGGTGCACATTGCAGGTAATCTGACAGTGGACCGGTACATTACACAAATTGTGATGTCTGTGGTTCAGCCACTGGTGCAGGCCATTCCCGGCACGGTGTTCCAGCAAGACAATGCCACACCGCACACCGTATGGCGAACTCTCAACAGCCTGAACGGAATTCACACCCTTTCCTGGCCGGCAGCCTCGCCGGATCTCTCTCCCATTGAACACGTTGAAGTGTTGGAAACCCAGACCACACGCCCAACCCGAAGGCTTATGGTAGCAAGATGTGTGGCCGCCCATTGAACACGTGTGGGTCTTAATCGGATGTCAGGTGCACCGTGGACCACCGGTACATACCGTTGACGAACCGCGTGTCACAGTGGACCCTGCATGGCAAAGATTACCTCAGACAATCATTAATAACCTCATCGATAGTGTGCTTCGCCGTTTAACGACCTGTATAGCTGCCCGTAGGGACCATATTCTTTGCTGAATAAACAGGCTTCTTTTGCATATCTTTGTTTGTTCTTTTAATCACTTTCATATGACTCTCTCTTCTACCGATACTGTGTTTTGCATATGGCTACGTGCCTCCTTCGTGTATTCCTTCGTGTTGCTGCAAGCAATTTTACTTTTGATGAGTGTAGATCTAACCCCTCATATAAACAAAGGGATCGCAACATATGAGAAAAGTTTTGAAGGCTGTATAAACGCTGTTAATGCTGTATAGTTAGATCTAGTAGGGAATAACAAAACAGCAGAAGGTCAATATTTTTCAATTAAGTCTATTTAAAATGCTGCAAGCCTTAGTTCGTAGTATAAACATTTTACTTAAGACGAACAAATTTTGCTCTCTATAGGGTAGTGGGAATTCTTAATCCTACTGTACAGATGAGTTCTATTCTACAGTATATTGAAAATACATTTAATGAAATAGTACACAACCTAGATTTCTAATTATAACTTTGAAAACAGATTGTCCTTTACAACAAAATAATAAATAAATGCATTTCCGTCAGAATAATTTCCCTCGAAATTATTTGATGTAAACTTTTTTCAATTAACTAAACTATTCCCACAGTTGACGCAAGGAACAGCTAGGCATAATCCAAAATCTTAAAGAATTTCCTGCAAAACAATATTTTTCCATGCGCATTACCTTTATTCCTTTTTTAGCCTGTATCCACCTGACTTCTCGCTGTAATATACATATTTTTGCAGCGTGCCTAAATTGAAAGGTGCAAAAAATATTTTTCGTAGAAAAGTTTCTCGAAAAACGCGAGGAGAATTTTTAGAAGTACTTGTAACAAGTGTTTGCAATAAAACTGTTTACGTTTATTGGTTAGGTTTTTTATTTGGAATATTCGAACATATTTCGATCCAATTTCAGGATTTTCTAGCTCTGTACAATATTTCGTCATAGGAAATATATTCTAACATTAACATAATAGAAATATAATAATTTTATTTAAAGAACATACAAATAATTATATCGATTTATTCATTTTACAATTTTATATTGTCTCAATTTTATAATTTTTAAATCTCGAAATATATTTCTACAGGTTTAAAATAAGTTAATATCTTCCTTTTACTGCGAAGAAAATTTTCCTATTTGGATGAATAATTTATGTTCCATTCAATGATATGGAGCTTGCTGTTGTCTCAACATGGAAAGATTGTCGATGCTTAGCGATTACGCAGGAACATCTGCAAAACCTTGCTCGCGATCTGCAGAAAGTTGGCGATATTTTGTCAAATTAGTCGCCAAGTGCGATAAATTTGTTGCCAGATGAATACCGTACATAGCAAGCTAATCGGTAATCGTTATAACAAGTTGATTTCGTACTTCAAAATAATTTATACATGTTGTCATCTTAAAATACTCCAAATGTCGGTGTATTTTTAACGTTAAGAACCTTGTACCGTGGATCTTGTAGTGCATCGTCATTTCGCATGAAAAGAAGCAAAATCATTACATTATGTAGGGAAAATCATTAATGTCAATTAAATCACAGGTGATGATTCTATTATTTATTATCATTTTATTCTAATTCTACTATTTCTTGATTTTAATTTATGTCCTAAACTTTTAAACTTTCATTCCTAAGAATCGCATACTCACGATTGGCCAAATCTATAAGAAGGGCAGACTTTAGAATACAGTTCTGCCATTCTGTCGAGTTCGCGCGTGTGGGTGTTCTGATCGTCCATGGAAGTTAAATCTTGCAATCTTGTGAGTATATATATTGTTGTTGAAACCCAGACCGTCCGACCTACCAGAAAGGTGTAAGGTAACCGTTTGGACGGCCGGGAAGTAAATATATATATTGTATCGTAGTTTGATCATTATAGGTCTAGATTGGAAGTCAGTTTAGTAATAAGTTAGGTTTGAAATTTTTTGTGAATTAGTATGTCTCGGGTAGAATTTGTAATGCAAGCGTTGTAAATAATTTGTATATAGATTTGTAATATTATGTATATATGTGTGTGTGTTTTGAGTTCGCAGAGAAGCTAGTTGTAAATAAAGTTGCTTATTTGTTAAATGTCGTGATTCCTTCGTCGAACTCTAGTCAGAAGTTATTGGAAGTTTAATTTAGAGTGAAGAAAATTGTAATGGTTCATACAAGAGTCGCGAACTTAGATTGAAGTAAAATAGTACTTTATACACATATTTAATCAAATTTTTTGAAAACAAAATTAATACATTTAGAATTTACATATATTTGAAATCAAGACGAACGCCAGGTATATTTACTGCTATTTATTATAAAACTCCTGACATTTTCGTCGTCTACAACGTAATTTCACGTAATTAATTGGATATAAAATATGCACTAATGTAAACATTAAAAGTTTTCATGCCCTATTTTCTCCCAATTGATCTTAAAACCGAACTTCGGAAAGTTCTTTGTAACATACCCAAAGATAAAAAGAAAGACACGTCAACTACCATAAGGTGCGATGCACTTCTGCCATTTCCTGTTGACAGCGTCAGTTAACCAAGTTGGCAGTTGACACTTGTTGTCTTAAGTTGCTATTGTGCGAAGTTCAAAGTCTTAAAGGTTGTCTCAGAAAAGAAAATGAAAATGGCAAAAAGAAATTGTGTTTCAATTTTCTGATTAAATATATGTATTGGCTGAATAATGAATATGTTTGTCCTGAAAAACCTGAAAGCAAGCCATTAATTGTTATCAAATAAAGAACTGTTAAATATATGGGCGTTGTTGAAATTGTATTAAAGTGTAGAGTATTAGATTGAATTGGAGTGATCAGTCGAAACTCATTATCTAGCCTTTTAGATCACCCCCATATATGGCACAAATTACTAAGATCATGTAAGTAATTATTTGAATTACCTTACATTATCTTCGAGGAAAAACATTTTCGGCCACTATCGCACTATATTTTAGCTCGGGCGTCAGAGTATCTTACATAATAAAAGAAGATGTATATCTGTCCGTCAGTCTGCATTTTTGTATAGGAAAATATAAGCTTCAGACAGGCATGAAATTCGGCACTGGGTTGGCTAAAATCCCAGGATGACAGACTTCGGCGATTGTATATACTATCCCTACATGCTTAGTATACTATATAGGGAAAGTATTGTGACGGGGTGGAAAATTCTAATTCGAAATTTCAACGGAAGAGTGCGTTTCAAGCATTCCTAGACTCGAATCAATCGTTTTTGACATTGTGTCTGTGTGCCTTTGAATATGTAGAGACGATATCTCACGAACGAATAGAGAGTTTCAAACGATATATGGTACATAAATTACAATTAGTAAATACTAGGAACCTATTGATGTTGAAACCAATCGGATGTTTGAAAGATCCCCAAATTTTCGAATGAAATTTTGGAAAAATCATCAAAAAATCAGAACTTACAGTGTCACATATAAGTAATCATGTTTTATGTAGTTTCTTATCAAAAAACGATTGATATACATTTTAAAGCGCTAGCATGAACCGTTCTCGATATATTGCACGTTTTCAAATAAATGTATCAAAAACATCACATGAAATTAAAAAAATTATTAACTATTGTGAAATATGCTCAATTTTCATATGTAATATTATGTGATAAATTATTTACCATTCTTTTCGTGGATCCAGTTCGTTCCATTCACTAAAGAATATACTTTGTACAATAATTTTATATTTTCACGCCTCACAATTCGCCAACAGTCATTTTTATATATATATATATATAAGAAATACTCTTCTCTCCATTTGTCTGTAACGCTTGGTTTAGGTTTGGCGAACTTTGCGACTAATTTAGTGAAATATCGCCAACTTAACGATATTTCTCCCCAGATTGACGAAAGTATCGCCAAAATTGCAAAAATGACATTAGTTCATTAAAATGACGCCAAACTGGAGAATATATTAAAATATTTTAATATACGGACTCTATTGCTTACTGCGGATACTATCCACACTGATAACAGTCAATTTAGAGTTGCGTGAAATATAAGTTAATTGGGTACTTCGAACTAGTTTTGCATGTTGTCATCCGAAAAAACGCCCAATGTACAATTCAACTTTAAAACATTGTACCACAGATCTTATATATCATTCATCCACTGTAAAAGAAGTAATGTTATTGCATTACATGGGGAAAGTCATGTACTGCCCACATCAGATTTTTTTTTAATTAGAATTAGTTGTTTAGTTATTTTAAATTGAATCACGATTTTGAACGATTTTCACATGTATTATCTAGAAAGTTAGGGATATGTTACTTGAGGATTGAACATATTATCACATCTTGACATCATCGGAAAGATCGAGGAATGTTGTTTCTAACGAAGTGTGAACCGAATCCGTAGGTTAATTCTTGCACTTTTGTTTATTTACTTTTAAATATATTGAAATATGCATTTTTTTTTCGTATTTAGCCACATCCAAAAAGGAACTGTTAGCACAATTCTGTAGTTTGATAAAAATATGGTTGTTTATCTTCACATTCTAACAAAGAGCAATTATTGAATAAGTCTATTTTTTATTTTTTATTAATTTTTAACAAATGTATAAAAATTGAAATTTTTAATCTCGATCTTTCTCTAGTAGACTTTGTGCGCATGCGTGACAAATATTTGAACGTTATTTTATTTTATTTTTACTTTTATTTTTTTAGGAAGGGCGGGGGGAGGTGAAGACTGTATATACTGGTTTTGTGAATTTATTTTATGCGTGGGGACAAATATGCGTTACACTAATTTTACAACGCCCTACAACTTTGTAACTGACTTTTCCCCCTATCTCTAACACATAGCGAGATATCCCCTGTACCCCCCTCCCCAAAAAAAGAAGGGGGTCAGCCTCCGTAAAGTTGTCTCATCGTGAAGCCCCAGAATTCTTTCTTATACACCTATATAAAAAATATACGACAATCTGGATTAGACTAATACTTCTCAAAGTATTGGTCTAATCCATGATTTTCCTTTATACTGTGTATACTAGCATTCAACATGACAGACCTGACATTTTCATTGTCTACAAAACTATTTCATGAATTTAATCAGATATAAAATGCGCACAAATGTAAATGTGCTAAAGAACAACACACACAGTTTCTACTTGCATCTACAATTTAAAAACTAATGAAATCTAAGTTAAAATAGATAGGTATGTCACATGCACACAAAGTATTTCGCAAGTAATTTAGAGAAAGTAATTAGTTACTTTATAATTGTGAAAGAGACGCGACAGTATTAAGTATCGTAAAAAAATCCGACATTTTCTTTTTCGTTACAATTATTTCTCAATTAAATGTAGTTCCTGAAGACATCCTCTTCGACTGGACTATTTTACTTTTTTCTATATTCTTTTTTTCTTTCAAAGTAAATTTGATGATTAACTACAAAAGAAAATAACATTTCGATATGTAAAAAATGTTAAGTAATTAAATGCATTCCATTTAAATAATTATTACGATATCAAATTCTATGCTTTAATTAATAATCTGTGCATTTGTCTTCTTGAAAATATATTCAAATATTTTAGATTCAGTTTGGTAAATTCGGCTGACGTAAGTATTTTTTGTACTTTATGAATTTTAATGTTGTTAAAATACATAGTTTATAAATTTTACATTATATAATATGAAATTTATAAACTGCAATATTTCTTTACATAGTAGTCCAACATATTACCAAGTGGTTAAGGCTAAAACCATTATCCCAGGTACTCTGTAAAGTACAAGTTCGATCCGTATCACAAGTATTAACAGACTACAAATTTTAAGTTTGTGTGATTTCATTTCATGTAACATAAGTATATCGCATCTTTCCTTAAAGAATCCTCCACTGAAAATTCCCTCCTTAAAAGTATGGCTGTGTCTGGTTCTTACAAATTACACATCTTATTTTCTAACTTACCTAATCTTCTTTCTCTAACTATTGGAATTGTATAAGGAATTAGATTAATGTTATCATTGAAAACGTAGAAATAAAAATATCGTATGTTAATGTAGAATAAAAAATATATTAGTTATCATAGTTGTTTTGAAAAAAATGTTCATTAGGAAATATCTACACTGGGCAACTATGTATTCATCAATCCATGTGTATATATATATATATATATATATATATATATATATATATATATATACAGGGGATTTCAAAAACATTGACCTCGGCTTTTATTCCTTAAATATTGATTTTAGAAATACATAATAAATTACAAAGTTGCGTAAAAAAAGGTACAGAATTTTATGATATCGATTAAAATTTTCAAGGGAATTAAATTTTAAGAAATACAAAATTTAAATTTTTATACGGCTCCCGTACAAAAACATTTCCAATGAGTAAAATGTGCCCCATAAACTAATAAGGTGATGTGCAAAATTTCAGCATTTTATCATAAAAAGTTCCAGAGATATGAAAAGACAAAAATGCTGACTTAAACCTCTTTTCGATGCACCGACGTAAGTTCTCAGAGGCGAAAAATCATATCGGCAGATCGCGTTTCAGGGGTCATACACAAATTACGAAAGAAAACAATGATTGCATAAATAAATAATAATTTTGCTATTTATTGGTACAAAATATCTACACTGCGTAGAAAAAATAACTTTACACAAAGATTACTCAGCTTGTTCAAAATGTTTTCCATCCATGCCCAAGATTCATTAAAGATAAGAGGCAGATATTATTTGCCTATGATGCATTTCTGTATTGTCTCATTTGCACTCTTGCTGTAAACATTTACATTTTAATTTGTGATTAATCCCTCACCAACTTTGTTTAAACATATCTCTGGGACTTTTTATGATAAAATACTGAAATTTTGTACATCACCTTATTAGTGTATGGGGCAAATTTTACTCATTGGAAATGTTTCTGTACGAGGGCCGTATAAAAATTTTAATTTTGTATTTCTTCAAATTTAATCCCCTGAAAATTTTTATCGATTTCATAAAATTCTGTGCCCTTTTTTACACAACTTTGTAATTTATTATATATGTCTAATATCAATGTTTAAGTAATAAAAGCCGAGGTCAGTGTTTTTAGGACACCCTGTATATCCATGTGTATATGTATCTATCCATGTATATATATATATATATATATATATATATATATATATATATATATATATATATATATATTTATCTATTCATGTATCTATCTATGCATATATTTATGCATGTATCTATGTATGAATCTATCTATGTCCAGCGTGTTTCTTGTTAATTAATACTCTAAAATCGAGGTTGCTGTACAATGAAATTTTTGTTTTTTTTCTGTACAAGACGGTTAGCAATTCGAAAATTAAAAAACATCATTCTATTTTTAATTATTTGTAAAAAAACTACTAAAATTGAGACCTAAATATGTCTTGCTGAACAATTTACAACAATAAGTAAATTTCATCCAGGTATGTAAAAGCATTGTCAAATATTAGAATAAAATTCAAAACAGATTATGAATTGCTGTTTATTTAATTACTCTCAATTGCAGATGAAAAATACATATTTTAGGTCCTTACCCTCGTAGTGGTAGTAACCGCAAACCACAGAACATGTGCCGGGACGCAACAAGTGTGAACGGCGGAATAGCCCTAGACTTATTATTTTCTAATTTTAGTTCTATTGTCTAATTAGTTCTAGTATATAATTTTAGTTCTATCGAATTTAGTAATATTGGTGTTTGTCGTTAGCCGTTACCAAAATACGTAGCAGTTGGGAACCAGACATGTTTTCTACAGGGCCTCGTATCGGACAAACCAGTACTGCTGCAATAATTTTCCTCTATAGAGAATGCTCTTGATCACATCTAATAGTTACTGAAAGTTAAGGATTTTTCATGGAGCGATTAGCCTGGTCATCGAAGGGGGTTATTGTGTACCGAAAGCGGATATATTAGTTCATAGATTTAATCTATCTATTTCTTCAGAAACATACATTTTTGAGTTTGCTTCTACAAAAAACTTGGACATGATTAGATTTTTGTAGAGGTTAACAATTCATGATTTAGGCTTAGAGCCTCGTCCACGTGTAAGGCGTTTGTGCTTAATTTCGTTTGTTATACTTATTTCGATTCCATACCTTTGTATTATATTTTTCATTGACTTGTTGATTCGATATTAATTTTTTTATTTTTTCCATATGCTTGAGGATTAATTGATTTTTACATTTGTTTTGTACGCCAGTTAGATAGTTGAATTTAGTTTAAGTTTTTCTTTTTTTGTTTCCATACCTTTTAATTTGGTTGATTTTCTGTAACTTGATAGCTAGTGTTTTGTATTTTTAATCCATTTGATTGATGATTTGCTGTATTATATTTTATTCTGTGGGTGTTTTTAAAAAGTTAGGTTTATCGTGTTACATCTTCTTACTTTTCGTTCATTGGATTTTCAAACTTCTATTATATATATATATATATATATATGTGTGTGTATATATATATATATACATATATATGTGTGTATATATATATATATATATATATATGTATGTATATATATATATACATATATATATATATATGTGTATATATATATATATATATATATATATATATATATATATATATATATATATATATAATAGTTATATGCGAAAAACCATAATAAACCATCATATACGGTAAACTCTACTTTAACTTTTATATAAAAATCAAGACAAACAAGTAAGAAGATAAACATACAACTTTCACTTGTTAAAGTTTTAATTTGTGATTCATGAAAAAAATTTGTCTTCCTTCGCTTATTTACACAGAAAGCATTTTATGCATTTATTTCGAATAATATAGTAGTATTAAACAGAAATTACTCGGACCTAAATTATTAGAGTAGACAATATCTACCTTGTATCTTCCACTGATTATACTCTTATTCAAGGAGATTATACAGAAATGCTTCCGAACTCGGTTGTAATGAAATGTTCAGGACTGTCACAAAAACTTCATTTCTTGGAAACGTCTTACATATTTTATAATATATATTTCACAAATTTCGGTATAAAAAATTGGTTAATATTAATTGTTTGCTGGATTTAAACTTGTAAAGAACCTTGTTAAATTGCAAGCTCTTATCGTCGATGGGAACTGTGCATTCTCCACCCTCTAATGTCAGATTGACGTGCAACTGACAATCTGACTGACCACCTCCTACTATTTTTACCTCAGGTGAGCTCTTTGACCTCCAGATTTGAAATCGGTGCTCAGTATACCAGAGTTCACTGAATTCGTACCAGTCGTATTAGAGTCACTTTTAGATTTCCGACATCTTTGTCCTAACCTACAAGGTTGATCCGTTCGGTCACCATTGTAAAGAACCTTGCTGCCCTAATCGGAAAGCTTCGTACTGGCCAGCTTACGGTCTACCGTTGAGCTACTGGGGATTAATTGCAAGCTCTTATCGTGGAAGTGGACTCTACAAACTCTTGTTATATTAACTATTGTTTTTACAAACAAAAATCTTAAGATTCAAAATTTCCACAAATGCCAAGAAATGTTGTCTGTTGCTTTCAGTACCGTGATATTTTATATTCGAGTTTCAACAGTGTTTGCCTCTTTTAATCTCTTAATGTCCGTTCTTGTATTAAACAAGTTTAATTATATTCCAATATACAACCATGAGAGAAAATTTCACGCAATAGTTATATATTTCTAGTTTTACCGCTTTTCAATTCATTAACAAATTATCTATCATTATCTAAGTTTCGATTTAGAAGAATATGGAAGAATAAAACAGACGCAAGTAATTAAGTTGGATTAATTTATAACATTTTATTTTATTTTGTTTTCGTGTCTTGATTAATACATAATTAATGCAACTAGTTAGTGTTAAAACTTTAGTAAAACTAATTATAAGTAACTTCTAACTAACTAACTTTGGAGTATACAACTTTAAGTAAGACAATTTCATTATGCCAGTCAGATTTAATTATGGGAAGAAACGCATACTTCTTATTTAAGGATTTAAATGGATTTATTGAAAAAAGAATTATTTCTAACATAATAAAAGAAGATATTTGTTTGGCTGCCTGTTGGTCGTATAGCGGAAGATCTAAATAACCCGTTGCTAAGAAATTTGCTACAGTGATAGATAGTTTAGGGCAGGTCCCAAAGTTTCTCGGAGCGATTTAAAAAAAATCGAATTCGTTTCTGCTGTGATGAAGACTGCCAAGGAGAATAAATATGCAAATTTATGAGATTATGCAACTTCATCACAACATCTGGTCAATCGATCACCCATATACAATCATTAAAAAGAATTAAATTAAATAAAATTGTAAAAACTTAGTAAAAGAAGATCGTATAGTGGAACAGATAATTTTTGAAGAGAATTAAAAGCATTGTGTATTGAATTAAAATTAAAGATTGCATATGGATACCAAAAACATAAAAAATTTAAATGCATCTTTTTAATTCCATATAATGTATTGCAAACCATATCAAAGTGTTTATATTTTTGTTTTCCTTAATTAAATTACCTTACCTAGATACTCCTCACTTTGGAGCATACTTCAAGAAAAATTAAGAAAATTCACAAATCTCACTCTAAAAATGTCCAAAAGCAGCTAGCAACAATAACATATGAATAATATTCTTTATTTATATATATTTCATAAGAAAAATCCAAAATATAAATTTCTTTTTATCCTCTTGTGATGAGTCTGATAACTGACAACTAATTTTAACATAGATAATAAAATCATGCTTTGTAAGTTCAAAATATATTATTATCAATGATATATGTATGTCCATTTTAAATTGCACATAAAAAGTATTGTTTCTTTCACCAAACCATGACATATGAAGTCACAGTTTTTTTTAATTGCAGATTAATTGTGACCCTTGTATTAGTAATAGTCATACATTAATCAAGCAATATTCTAATTGAAGATAAAAATATATAAAAAAAAATTATTTCATGCTAACTCATTCCATTATTCAATTATAAATATGATTCTTAAATAAAATAAATATTGTTTTATTGCATATGCAACTTCAGTCATAAAAAATGTAGTTGATTCAACATTTTACTAACGACATAGTTCAAATATTTTCTTGCTTCTTTAAATAGCGCACATTCATGAATCTCAAATTATGTAAAGATCTTCTAATACTCTCACAACTGAGATGCCAAAATAAAATAGAAATAAATTCAAGGCGTAATTTGTGAATTGGCGATTTCATATAATAATGCACATTTTATTTATACACCAAAATCAGCGCAATTGAATCTTGTTTTGTAATTCAATATTTTGCTTCAGAACAAAAAAAAGTGGCGATTAATTTCTTATTGAATAGAAATCTGATCAACACACAGTAATTCATCATCTGTTATTTATCTATTTTATATCTGAAATTTGCATAAAAGATCACATCTACTATTAGGATTAAATGCGATAGCACAATGTAAAGAAAATGGAGATGGATACTTGATTCATAATTCTATAGCACTGAAAATTAAATACACATGTGAAGTAATATCTTTGCATTTCTTGTTTAGGTTGAACTAAATAGTTGATGCTCAAAGATAAAAGAAATACTTCTATTCTTCTGTAAAGAATCGATATTCATTAACAAAGGTAGGGATTCGTCCCTCATGAGAGGACGGCCCCTCAGCACACAAATTTCTTGATGTGCACTAGGCCATAGTTCAGAAGCAAACATTTCTCGCCTAACTCTAGCTAAAGTAGAAGTTTTAGTAAAATAACCCCCCTACCTCCCCCCCCCGAAAAAAAAAGAAAATATGCTGTTCGAAATGACCCCAAATGAAAATCGTTTCTCGTTGGTCAAGAAACGAATAAAATTAGCCGCACCACCAACAGCGAACGAGAGTCCCTATCTGTTTTTAATGACACCTTCAAATGAATCGAATCAGTCTGAACTTCACAATGCCAGTAGAGAACAGAGTAGAATATTCATTGTGCTTCAGAATAACTTCTTCTGTAACTTTCCACTAATTCACATGAAAGAAGATACTGATACATTGAGATAGTCCTGCATAGAAGTACATCTGATTACATTAATATATTATTTAATGTTCTTATTTAAGTACATAATATAAATTAAATAATTTTTAATAAGACATAATTAAGTTTAAAACGATTTTGTCATAACAAAGTTTTAATAAAAATTTATAAATTCTGAGTTAATTTTCCGTGTTGTTGCTGATTTCATCACAACAATTTCTTTAGTTATTTTATGTTGAAGCCCAACTTTAAACGATTTTCACACAAATCTGTTCCTAACATTCGAATTATCACATAGCTTTGATCACATTTTGGCACCATCGGAAATATCAAATACCTCTCTTTCCTACTACCTTTGAATCAAATCTAATATATATATATATATATATATATATATATATATATATATATATATATATATATATATATATATATTGAAAATATATCGAAGTGTGCTGAAGTTATATACAATTTCAATTTCTTCCAATTGATAATTGTAGATTCACACTATTTTAGTTTTAGGCATAAAAGTGGAATATTGTCGCATTCGAACACTGAAAAAAATATTCAAGCGACGTTATTTGTTAAATGTTACTTAAATTTACAGTGAATCATCACATACGTCTATAAATATCTCATAGCAGAGTAGTGGAACCACATTTTTCGACCAAGAAAGAAAAGCTTTCTCTTTCTACGTATAACAAAAGGAAATCCGTCTGCGAAGTCATGACTTCACAACATGGCTGCTGATGACAATCACTACTCATAACTATGGTGGAATTAGTGTCAAATTGAATGTATCTCATATCTAAATATTAATTTTGAACTTCAATGTTATATTTTAATAAGATTGACTTTGTGCTTTGTGGATTGCAATAATTGAATAGTAAGGAATTATTACTCTTTTTATATATTTCCTAAAAATATTTTCAGTTTTATTTAACTTATCGAAATTGTACATACCAGGTTACAGAGTAGGAATTAGAATTTATATATATATATATACATATATATATATATATATATATATATATATATATGTATATATATATATATATATATATATATATGTATATATATATATATATATATATATATATACATATATATACATATATATATATATGATATATATATATATATATGTATATATATATATATATATATGATATATATATATATATGTATATATATATATATATATATATATATATGTATATATATATATATATATATGTATATATATATATATATATATATATATATATATATATATATATATATATATATATATATATATATATATATATATATATATATATATATATTGCCGCTACAGAGGTATTTCGAATTCTCGCACGTTTTGCAGCTGGGTCGCCATTCGCTTTTCAGCTAGATCGCCGTTCACTTTTCAGCGGCGTTGTGTTAAATAAATACTTTGAATCCGAATAATAAAAATAGATTTATTGTTTAAACCCGCGGTATTCGTTCTGGTATCTAGTAATATTGTGGTACTAATATATGCTAATAACAGATAAAAAAATTAATATTTAAGAACTACAATTACAGCATTAAAATAACGAATATAAAATATTTCCACAACACAATATATTAAACAAATAGATACAGTTATACACATTCAATAAACTATGCATGTCAATTTTTCCTTTGTATCATTTATTGCACAAACTAATGTTTGTGCAACTCTTGAAATAAATTTATTTTGCATTTCAGCATGAAATGGGTTCTAACTCATAATTTTACTCTTTATCGCCTTAAATTCGTTAAAGATATATAAATTTTAAAACATTTAAAATACATCTAAAATATGTTTTGTGCTAAAATGTAGACAGCTAATTTTCAATTTCTCTTGATTAAAAAACTTTTCAAACTTTTGAATAGTAAACTAATAAGATTTATTCAACTAAGTGCCGTTGTTGTAAACATGGTTTTCGAAAAAGTTGACCTTTTCTTTAAAATGACATATTTTGTACATTTTAAAAATATATTGAAAATATTACTGAAATGTGACGGAAATTACAAAATTGTTATAAATTTAAATGTTATTATAATGCTGAACTATATTTGAAAAAATGTTTCGTTAGCAAAAAATCTATATTAAAGGTATATATATATAATATTTTTCGGACCACAGTATAAATTTTACCAAATTGCCGCAAATAACTGACTAATTTTACAGCAAAGTCTATCTGCAATAAAGCGGCAAAATATTAAAACTTTATAAAACTTATAAAGTCAAACAAACGATTCAGTTTTCTAATAATATTTATCTTGCATTTTTAAACACGTTTCTCGAAAAAATTAAATTATTTTTTTAAAATGACACATTTTACACATTATAAAATTGTATCAAAGTATAGCAGAAAGGAATCGGAAATTACCAAATTTTCATATGTATTAAAGCAATAAACTATATTTGACGTAACTTTTTGCAAAAATTAAAATTTTAAAAATGTCTATATCATCTGGCCCATAATATTAATTTTTCCAAAAGTCCTCAAACAACTGCCTCATCTCTCAACAAAGCACATCAATAACACAGCGGCAAAGTTCAAAAAACAGGCAAACTCAGAAACAAACGATTCAGTTTTCCCTACAAACTTAAAACACTTTCCACTGTCAAATTAAAGAAATAAATTAAGTATTTCTTTTTAAAGTCTTTTGCTAAGTAAAACCTCAATTTTCCTGGGTGGGGAGTAAAATCTAAACAAACCCGGCAAAAAAACGTTCCGAATAAGCAAAAAAGAAATCCCGCTCGCTTCTCATTGGATGGAGAGGCCCACGTGACAGCCAGGAACGTCCACAGGGTACCGGTGTTACAAACTTACCGCAAGAGTGAAGCTGAGGGAGCTTCACTGTAAACTTGCACCGGTCGCGTCTCAACGTTCGGGACTGAAGTAAAGATCTGAAGAAAAGTCCCATCATCTGATTTTTCTCCTGTAAATTTGCTTATCCGCAAATTTGGGGTTGCCGCTCGTGAACGAAATATTTTTCTTCCATGGAACTATTTGTATAGATTTGCAAGGTAGGGAAGCAACTTTTTGCTTAGTTTTTTAGCGATGTTTGTTTTTAATATTTGCATTGCGTTTGGTGAGTAAAAATTGTATTGCATACAAATTATTTTTCTCAGTCTCATTCTGAATTTTTACTTTGCGCAAGAAACACAATGTTAAGAATTATATTAAGCAGTAATTATTTTATAAATGTGTAGTGCAATTAAAATGCACTGCAAAGAGTAATTTTATCACCATATTTTGCATTTTTCTGCAAATATTTTTACAAGTCAAAGAGTTTCAGCTACTTAATCGTACATAATTGGCAGCGCAATAAAATTTATTAATCATTGTATAAGTTTATTTTAAATGCAGGTATAGATGCGCAAATTTACTTTTATCTGTGAAAATATTCATCAGTTTAATAATAGAAGTAACTATCATGATGTCACATACTAAAATTTTAATAAACAAGTAATTTGCACCGTTAAAAAGGTTTAATTGGTATTAACATTAAAGTTTTAAGTATGGATATATAAGAGTTTTAAAATTAAAAATGCTGTCAAAAATTTGCGAAACAGTATGCCCCGTTTCTGAATAACAAATTAAAAAGGAGGTACGGCTTATTTTAGCAAAGTAATATTTGTTGTAAATAATAAATAACGTTAAAAGAAGTAGAGTGAGATTCAATTTCATGAAAAAAATATATTTCTAAAACACTAGCATATAAAATACACGCAAACGTAGTCTTAAGTTTTAAAGGAATAAGAAGAAAACGAATACAAATATTTTCCGTGCATTTTTGGTGCCAAGTAAAATGTTATACACCAAAAATACAAACATTAAAATTTGTGCTCGTACAGTACTTTGGAACAATTTTTGAAAAATACTTTTACGTGTTAATGTTTAAAAAAATTCATAACATTAAAAAATATTTAAAACATTGGTATATAATACGAAGGTGGAAGAAACTGTAAGTTTTAAGAAATCAGAAGATTTGTAACTTTATTTTAATGGTATACGATACAGTGCAGAAGCAATCATATCAGTTTTAAAGGAATGAACAGCGAGTACAAATGAAGCTTTTTGGTCTATTTTGGGACAAAAAGTGAATTTTTATCCATCTGAAAATTTGTGTCAGTATAGTATTTTTGCACATTTGGAGGAAATACTTTTATGTGTTAATGCTTAACAATAAAATTTCAAAACAAGGTTATATTCGAAAAGATTATTTTAAAAAATTGGTACATAATACGAATGAAGAAGAATTATAAATTTTAATAAAGCATGAGGGCTGAAATCTAAATTTACTATTATGTAATATAGATGTAGAAGAAATATTAATTTTAAAATATTTGAGATTACAGCTACATTTCAAACTCTTTGTCTCGTATACCCAAATTTAACAATCTTTAATATTTGTAATAAAACTTATTTTACTTAAAATATGCTGAGTAGAGGAGTAATTTTTCTAAAGTATAAGATTAAGATCCAGTTTTAGTACATTTATTCATATAAAATAACTAGATGAAAAAAAAATATGACCCTGTTTTCTTATTATCATTTATGCTCTCTAACATGTGGTTGCAATTTAGAGAGCAAAATATATCAACAAATCATGAGCGTCGTAAAAGAAATCATTATTTTTGAAGAGAAGAAAATATTAATGTTCCGAAAAACACACGAATCGAGAACTTAAAAAAGACTTCGAAACTTTTCATAGAAGATATGCGTACTTGTCATTTAAAACTTAGAACTATACCGATTGTAACATGCTATAAAAGTTTACAACAGCATTAAAATAATATTTTGCAGTGAATGATACAATGAAAATTATAAGATACTAATATACAGAATGAACTAATATTGAAATTTTTAACAAAGATGAATTTCATTATAAACAAGACGAATAATATGGTAATTTACGTTATTCATAGCTATCATTTCTGGTTGTAGCATTTATAACGAAGACAAAATAATATTTGTCAGAAAATGAAGCAATGAAATTTTACAAATATCTTGTATGTAGAATTATTACTTTTGGAACTTCAAGAAATTACATTATAAACAAAACAAAAAGTATGATTCTATATTATTCATTACTTTATTAAAACGTTGCATTCTTTGAATTCATACATTGATATAATTAAGAAAAAACAACTATAAATTTAATACAGAAAATAAAGTTACTATATTTATCACGTTGTTTAACGTTACTATTTACGTTGTTCAACGTTACTATTTACGTTGTCTAACGTTTGCAATTGCAACATTTGTAGCAAAACCAAAAGCATATTTTGTAAAAATGAAGTAGCAGGACTTTTCAAATATCGAGGAATGATGTAATATTATTGTTTTTAAAACTTAAAAACTGTTGAAAACAAAATAATATGGAAAATAAATAATTAACATTGTTATTTTTTAGAACTAGCGGAACTTTTCAAATATCGAGGAATGGTGTAATATTATTGTTTTTAAAACTTAAAAACTGCTGAAAACAAAATAATATGGAAAATAGATAACTAACATTGTTATTTTTTAGAAGTAGCGGAACTTTTCAAATATCGAGGAATGATGTAATATTATTGTTTTTAAAACTTAAAAACTGTTGAAAACAAAATAATATGGAAAATAGATAATTAACATTGTTATTTTTTATTAAAATATTCTATTTCTTTGATTGATAATATTTTAACAAAATTAAATATAAGTTACGTACTAAAATCAAAATTTCCTACCATTTCTTAAATGCTATGAATTGAAGGGTTTTTTTATATTTTTTTATGTTCTGTATATTATTGAATCCAAATGTCACGAGACTATTTTTCATTAAGATTTATAAGAGGATTTTGACGATATAACCACAGAAATAAAAATGGGAAATATTATTCATGAAAAGCTATTTAAAGGGTTTCAGAATTCTCTTTCTGAAATGCAGACCGTGAAAGTGGAATTAAAGTTCAATTAGTTTAAAGACGAAACACTCTGATTACGTGACAAAATTCAATAAACCGAGACTAATGCAGGAAAATAAAATGCGTGAAATTGATTAGAGAATCGAAAATTGCGCTAATTTAATGAAATCACTCAAGTGCAATTAACTAAAATGAGTTTCTGTAAAAATCGGTCTTACTTCCCGTTTCTGTCAAACAAATTTTATGACTGCTTGTTTTCTTTCGCTCATTCTATTGTTAGATGAGTATCTTGCATTCATTTTGAAGAAATATAAATGGCGACTATTTATCGTCTTTCTTGTTAGCTTTTTATAAGGCATTATAATTATAGATTAATTTAGCACTGTAATAGTTGCAAATACATTTAATATTGTAATATAAGTTCATTTGAATTTAATTAGGGTATATTATGAGATTGAATTATATAATAAATAGTAATTATATTTTGGAATAGCATTTCCAGTGACTGGTATCCGTGAACCGAATTCGTCCTTTTTAGGGCTCTCTAGCACAAAATTGGCAAAAGTGAAGTTGCAACAATAAAAAACTTGCCATGTGTCACAAATTTGAAAATAATTGCAGTAAACAAACTGTAAATATGAACTTGTTTCGGGTACTGTGATTATGAACTTGATCATTTCCTGATGTAGTATGATCTCAATCCTTAAATTTGAAACCAGCTACGTAGTATGATTGACTTCGAAGTTAGCACAGAGGTTAGGCATTTTTGCTGCCAGTGCATTTATCGGCTACTCCGCACAAAAGAGCGCTAAAAAGTGCAAATCCGAACCACTGATACCAGTCTTTGCACGAAAAATCATATATGCTATTCTAAATTTTACAAATGCTCCTATTTATTGACTTCGAAATATTGGGTTCTGTAATTATAAAGTATTTAATTCTTATACATATTTTGAAATTTAATTAATCTCTCTTCATTCTTCTAGTATATACATTTAATCAATTTCTCTTCATTGTCCTAGTACATGCGATCTCATTAAATCTTTCACAAGAAGTGTCTATGATCATAGATAAATGATTAAATATTTCTTTAAAATTTGCATTTACATTTACAAACATTAATTATATTTGTCCATATTTCGCTATTTTTCAAGGAAGAAGATTGTTGTCCACTCTGTTGTTCCTTTAACGAAAAATTAAATCTACAATTTGGTTTTAATTTTTGTGTGGCAGTCATTAAAGTTCGAAAAATATGGCTTCAGATGCAAAAACCAAATCCATTTATCCCCACAGAAATAAATTAAAAACGGGTTTTTTATTATATGCACTTAAAAATGTATGTTGAGCAATTTTAACTTATAGTCACACAATTAAATTCAGAGTTTGGATGTATTTTTTTTTATATTTAGAGACAAATATCCATGATTGTAAGCATATTATACCTCAGTGAAATCAACTCCAAAATTTAAATGCAATTATTTTTGCATAGTTATGTTGGTATATCATATAAAATTCATAAATTTTATTTTAGCCATTAGTCTACCAGAAGTGAAAGAGTTAAATAAAACAAGGTCCTATATATCTATACAGGATAAATATGGACAAGATTGCTCGTTCTCTAAGACTGATCACAACCAGGTTAATAGATTGCAAATTATCACCAGGTTAATAGATTGCAAATTAATATATAATTTAATATTACCCTTCTTCATAATTAGCGCTTGATTATGTCACTCAAATATTAAATTTAAAAGCGTTTTCAAAAGTTTTCCTAAATTACTCAAGTGAAAAATGTTAAACATTTGTAAACATTAGTATCATTCTAAAAGAAGTTGATAATAATATTTTGTGCGTCACCTAAATATATGTTGGTATATTTTTACGCGTTAGCAGTATTATATAGCATTGGGTAAAAATGGGCAACGTAATAATGCGCGCGTACTTTTAAACAGCAATAATTTATTGTTTAATTAATTACTGTTTAATTTTGAAAAAAAATGTTTTATAGTATTACCTAGGGTTGAATTTGGGAGCATTTAAAATTAAACCTTGCAAGATTTTGAAATTTACAAGCAGCTATATTTTTTACAGTTTATGACAAATTAATTGAAATTGTATCTGAATTCCAAACATACAATTCTCACTTTGACACTGTTTTAAAATCTTAGTGTTGTTTTTAGATCAATCTAAGTGAGAGAGACTCTTTTTCTAGCAAATAAATATTAAAAAAAAAGTCTGATCTGTAACGTTTCTTCATCTGTCAATTCCAAGGCAAATTAAAGTAGATAGTGCGAGTGACAATTCTGAGTTTCTAAAGTAATGACACGAAGCTTGTTCCGCTAAAAAAACCTCAATATTTTGTAATTTGTTGTCAGAGAAGAAGTAAATTTGGCATTCTTGGAAATAGACTTGTGGACTTTCAGGTTGCGTACATAGTATTTTCTTAACCAAAATTTTTGAAGTGTGGTCTGTTTGGTCTTTAAGCATGGTTGTTTGAAAATCTTGTGCTTTTTCTAGGATTGCCATTTGTGTAATTCTAACTCAAAAACGTTACATTTAGTGACAGTATTTGGTGGTTTTATCAATATGTTTGATGGTATTCATGATTTAAAACATATGCTAATTCTACTAGTATTTTAAATCACATTGATAATATCAGGCGAGGCGACCAGTCTTTGTTTCAACTTTTTCCAGCAGCAAATACTGCATTGTATGAACGGTTTGGGTTAGTTGCATTATTTGAAGACACCAGTGGTTGCCCTCACTGTGTCCGTAGCCTTAGACGAAGAGTTTGTTATACGCGTGCAGTTAATTTATCTTTTGTTTTTTTAAATACATAAAAACACGGAGACATTTTCATTTAATATAATATATGTAAATAGTTATCCTACATTATAACTTTCTACTCATATACTAATTGGTCATAGTCACTCTTACCCGACTTTACCCAAATGAAAAGATTTTCTTTTAAATGAGATCAGGAGACCAAATCTTTCATGAAGTGAAAACGACACTAAGGATGCAATATTGCACATTTGATGTTCAAAGATATATAAGATAAACAAAAAACGATCACATGGACTCGCGGTAATTGCGGATTCGTCAGCAGAATTTTTGTGCTCTTTGGCCAACTCAGCCCCTACCGATTTCTGACAAACGTCAAATACAGCGAAAGTTTGGACACAGGTAGGGAATTATTAGCCAAGTGATCAATGTTTTCCTAATTCGCCAAGTTATATATCCAAATTTGCTTTGTTATATGGGGAGAGTTCATCGTTCCCACTAAATCTAAACTTGATTTTTTTACCTGTGAACACTGATTATTTTATTAATGTTTTTTAAGTATGGGTGTAGATGAACTCTTTATGAGTCCTTAACAAAAGTTTTTACATTTTGTATACGGAATAATTAAAAAAATAATTATGTTATAACTTCTGAACCGTCAGTACCAGGCACATTCTTCCAATTGGAAAATTGTTTTGAATCGTAAGAAAATTTTGTCTAAGGCATCTGAACCTATAAAATCAATGCCTGGGAAATAAAACAAAATTTCTGTCTTACACCAAAATGCACGCTCCTACCAAGCAATTTTAAATAATTTAGGGACCATCTGCAAAATAAAAATATACTTTTCTTTTGCTGCAAACCGCTATCCAATTGATGCCCAAAATCTGTTTCATAAATTTCAACACGAGTTTTTCCACCCAATACCATCAACTCGTTTCAATGGATTGCGGATTTTATGAAAAAATATCAGTACTCGAACTGTCTTCGCTAAGGGATTTATATAAAAAGTTATATTCTATATTTGTATGATAATACTTTATAATGGTTTAAAAGTGTTTTATTATAATTTTCAAGCAATTTAAAACAATTTTCCCAGTTGGAAGTATGTGTCTAGAACTAAAGGTACAAAGTTATAAGTCTGATCAGTCTTTCTGAAACACTTTATATAATTGCGTTTGTATGCTTTGCAGTGTTCTTATTGGAGAAAATGCGGCATTTGTATTTAGCTTATTTTAAAAGAAGATAAACTTCAAATAAAAAAGCTTCAAATAAAGAAATCTTTAAAAAAAGGAAACTTCAAATAAAGAAAACTTTAAATAAAGAAGGAAAACTTTAAATAAAGAAAACTTTAAATAAAGAAAACTTTAAATAAGGAAAACTTTAAATAAAAAAAACTTTAAATAAAGAAAACTTTAAAGAAAAAACTTTAAATAGAGAAAACTTCAAATAAAGAACTACGAAATAAAAAAATACCGTTCTATCTACCATTGGGTTAAGGTGCAAAAATTCTTTATTTTAAAATTACTAATATATTTATAAAGACAAATATTAGTTTTAGTTGATTTTATTTTCCAAGGACTTTATTCACTTGGGAATCGATAAGAAATCAAGCCATTATAACAAATATATATAGAAAATTCTTGCCTCAACGTGGAAAAGACCTACTGATTCCTGGCTGGTCTGACGATACTGCATCCATTGAGTTAAAGGGTCGATGATCTATCCTACAGCATTTGAAATGGCCTTTATATTCTCCTACTTCAGATTTTAGATCAAAAGGAAACTTCTAGTTTGCATTTCTTCCTCATTCTTGTTCCGCGCTTTTCATATAGCTAATGCCTGCAATGACAGAAAGAAAACTCGGAAGTTTTCTTTTTTCTTGGAGATATTTTCTTCTAGTCCACGGATGCTGGCGTCTGCAAGAGGAGCGCGATCCAAGACAAAGTTCATTTTAATACTTTACAAAGGTTTGGATAATATGTGAATACATTTCTATGTCTTAAAAACTCGCAATTTGATGGCTTGCGAGATATAGGAATTGCACACTAGAATATATTTACCAATATACTGAAATCAATTATAAGAAATCTGCAAGCTATATTTTACGGAAGTGTGCAGAATTTTTATAAGAATATAAAATATACGTGAATTAGGAATTTGATTGAAATCGTTAGACGTTAATATAAACTGACGTTAAAAGGAAGTGCGACTAAGTCTCTTCAAGATATAAAGAATTTAAACGCTAGATGTTAAAATATACTGACGTTTAAAGCATGTTCTTTAGAGTTAGTCCTTCGGGTCATAAAGAATTAAAATACAGAAAATGTGTGTGCAAAACTGCGTTATTGAAACACAGGATAAATAGTTTTCATATACTATAAATTTAAAAATTTATAATTTCAATTATAAATTTTTTATTTCCTCTAAGTATACCATATTTGAAACTTTAAGATAAGGCGTACCATTTTAGTCATTCAGACATATTTTAGTACCTAGGGGTCCTCAACAATATAATGTTAACCTGAAAACTGACGTATACGTTTCTTAACTGTTATTATGGTTGGTAATATTTCACCAAAAACTTAATATATTACATTATAACTAAAATAAAGATAAACCTGAAACTCTTAGAGAATGTAATTTGAGATACATATTCATAATTTTGTTTTCCCTTAAACTGTTATTAAAAGAGTAAGAAAAAATTGATGTCGCTTTGCAGTACTTTAAATAATGTATTGAGTAATAGTAAACAAATTGTATTCATCTTTAAAATTTAAAATAACGTGATTACTGTAGAGAAGATTCAGTCTTCTAAGATAGATTCAAATTTAATGCGCATTTTCTTTGTTTTCTGCCCTTTTAATAGCTCTCTCTCTCTCTAAAGCTTCCTTATTCAATTCTGCCAATCACCATTTGGAAGAGATTCTGAAAAAACAAAGATTATGTAAAAATACAGATATATGTTAAGAAGACAAAATTTGGAATTTTCGCTGCCTAAATATGGCAATCGCTATAGTAAACTATTCAAACAAATGACTTCAAACTAATATATAACCATAACTTGTACACATAAACTGATATCAGATTATTGAAGTAAAAACTTTGCGTTACTTTATATTTGCAAATTATAAAGCTAGATTACAAGAACTCATCACAGAGTGATAAAAATAACCTTTGAAATAAGCGAATGATATTTGCATAATTTAACAAATACCACCTAAAATACTGACACTCCGTTTGCTTCCCGTTTTTTTTTCTTTTATTTTCTTTCATATCAATTACTAGATGTACTTTTTACTACTAGATGTATGGAAAACAGGAATTAATTGCATTCACTCATTCAATTTTTCAAAAGGCGTAGTCGCCCGCTGCGTGTACGCACGAGCGGCTGCGCCTCCTCTCCAGGTACGCAAGCGTAATACGCCATAAATGAGTACCTAAACACATATTCTTCCACTAATAAGACCGTATAAGATAGTACTTCAATTTCGAACAGTAATTTAGACAAATAACAAACATTTTTGTAATTTCAAATAGAGCAATATTTCTTGCTTACAGAATGCCTCACATTGAGAAAAAAACATATTATACATTTAAAACACAAATAAACAAACAATTTTCCGACAAAATTACACAACACATATTCGTTCTATATAGCTCGGGACATTAAGGTGTATTCCTTGGGAACACACACCGAATACTCTAAAAGCAAAGAATGCTTTATTTGCCCGTTTGAAACAAAAAATTAAAACCATGTAATGGCGTCACGGTTTCCGAGAATGTAACTTCCTTATGAAATCCATTGCAAGGGACTCGCTTGGTGACACTCTGGATATTTCTGTTCAATATGCATGCACTGAACAGCAGAATTTTGAACCAATGAAAAACGGTTTCAACTATGAAGTGAAACATTTCACTATGCATTGATGAACATATAATGTAAATCATAATGGATGAACGGATGACCCCCCAGAAACATAATTTTTGCTTTGGAACAGTGTGTAATATTCAATTTAGCTCCTATTAAACTATGAAGATCGGATTGTCAGTTGATTTTTCTATACCAGAATTTTTAAATTGATTACGTCTCCAAAGCACAAAAAGTATATATTTATTTTTTTTATTCACAGAAGTCGTCCATTAATAGCACGAATTCAGTTCATGTTTTCTTGAAAGATAATTCTCGGATCTTTCCAATAGTGTGAAAATGTAAACACTATTTACGATTGCTAAGAAATCGATTCGTGGGAAAATTGCTCAAAATAGCACTTAAAAATTAAATAACTGAAAAACTAATTCGAATTAAAAAAAAAAAACCTCCAAAGTATCTTCGCATCTAAGCTGAAGTGTCACTGTACCAAATACAGTAGCTGTAGATCACTTAGTTTCTCCGCTACGTGACCAACAGACAAACAAACAGACAGACATACTCTTTTATTATTATAGATACATTCTGATAAAATTAGGGGACGGAATTGGGATTGGGGACGAAGTTCAAGCCCATAACTTAGTAACAGTTAAGATTTAAAATGTATGTGAAAGAGTTTCTAAATTATTCTAGCTCATCAAGCAGAATTTCATGCATTTTTCTTTGAACATAAATTAAAGCAGCAAGGTTTTTGAAATTCCTAATTTGTATATATATTTTAGCAGAAATTCATGCTACAAGAATATAAATTTAAAATGGCCAATTATACAATTAGATTGAATATTAATTAAATAGTGAGATATTTTGCAATATCCTTGCTTAAAATATGCTTGCTATGTATTTTCGTATATTAATTTTAAGGTTTTCCAAGACTTGCTTTCCATTGGTGCTTATGTTTGAGCAATCTTGCTTAACTTGGCAAAATACTGATATAAACTGAAACAGCGCACATAGGTTATTTAGAAAACACATTTTAGAATCACATCAATTTTGATATGAGTTTGTTGCAAATGACAAAAAACTCACAGAATTAATCTAAAACTAGATGTATTGTCTTATTTTTATTAATTATATTTATGGTGCACAGCTCGAAACCTAATTATATTGTGCCAATATATAAAAATTATAATAATTACTATACAGGGTGTTCCAAAAAGATTGAAACGCAAAACCAAAATTCTTTACCTGTTGGAGATAAGTGGACAATATGAATTCCAAAAATATTGAAAGTAAGGTAGGAAATAAGACTACGTTAATGAAATAATCCTCCCATTAATTTTAAAAAAATTACACTTTTGAAACTTTTATACGACTCCCTTAGACAAATTTCGACAATCACAATTTTTTTATTTTTAATGCAACAAGCTTATTAAAAAAAACCGCTTATCTGTACCTTTAAAATCAACTGAATTATGATGAAAGAAAAATCTGAATTATGCCACTTTTCCGTACCATGTGAAAAACTGTTTCATCAGTGTAAATAGGGATCATAAACAAATTGACAATGGAAAGTGTTTAGATCAAAAATGCGTTAATATGTGTCAAACGGTTTTATCACAAATGCATCTAAATAGAGCATTACATAGACAGAGATCATATAAAGCAGTGGTACTCACTATGCGATTGGGGCACATAATTAAAATATGTATACATCGATCTTTTTTGTGATATGTCACGAATTTACATTTTAAATTTGATATATGGTCCCCATTCACAACGTTAAATTTTCAATTAACTATAACTCGCTCAATTTTAAAGATACAAATATGCGGGTTTTTTTAATGATCTTGTTGCATTAAAAATAAAAAATTTCTGATTGACCAAATTTGTCTAAGGAGTCGTATAAAAATTTAAAAAGTGTAACTTTTTGAAAATTAATGGGAGGTCTATTTCATTAAAGTAGTCTTATTTCCTTCCTTACTTTACAAAAGGTAAAGAATTAAAGTGTTTTTCAATCTTTTTGGGACACCCTGTATATTATAATAATTACAATTGTATATACTAATTACTGTCAAAGCGTCTGTCTATTATATATATTTTACTATTATGTATAATTACAGTCTCTAATAATTACTGTCTCAGTTCTAAGAATGATCGTTTCGTCTTAATGCGCAAACTTGTTTTTAAATGTCAGCACTCTTAGGAAACAAGCACTCTGATCTGCTCATTCCATATTTGTAATTCTTCTTCTTCGACCCAGACCGTCCGACCTACCAGAAAGGTGTAAGGTATCTGTTTGGACGGCCGGGAAGTGCCACCCGATTTAGACCGGAACCCAGTGGGGGAGGCATCCACAGGGACCGTACCCTCCTTCCCCTATCACCAACCTCTCGGAAGGACTTACGGACCCACATGTTTAACGTGTACTCCGCGTGAACACGGCGGCAGTTTGGGCAGCGGCAGGAATCGAATCTGGGACTACCGAGTGCAACCTCCGCGCTCTAACCACAGGGCTACCGCCCCCTCCATATTTATAATTGCAATTAAATGAACTGTTAATCACAAGCAATTGCCATTAATATTTTGTTACAATTATATTTTAATTGGAAAATGCTCATGGTGTTGCCCGGGTGTTAAAGCAAGGATAAATTAAATTTAAAATCGACCCCACTTTTAAATCAAAAGTTATACCTTTTCCTATACTGAACACAATTTAAAATGGCTTGCCAGTAAAATCGTGTCTCAATTTCCACGTCGTACTCTCTACGCAAAAGCAAACTAATAATAATAAAAATAATAATAATGGCGATAATGAAAAAAAAACGATGAGGAGAGATGTGGTGTGGCTTAAACCTTTCTAGTTGTGCATGTGCAGTAAAATCCACTGGTAGAAAGGTTGAATCTCTTAACGCGGGGATTTTCGCAGATCCAGACGAGGAACGAAAATAGCAATGTTTATGCTGCTCTTAAAAATATTTAAAAATGAAATTACTTATAAAATGTTAAGTTAGAGTCTAACGATATATACGGAGCTTTTAGCGAAATTATATAATTATGCTAATCTTTTGGGATATATATATATATATATTCAATTTGACGTCATTTTCGTTATTTTGGCGTCGTTTAAGTTATTTTTGCAATTTTAACGATATTTTCGTCAATCTGGGGCGAAATATCGCCAAGTTGGCGAAGTATACTGTGCGGCCTATAGTCAAATATTTAAGCATAGCACGGTCATGACATTTGGCACATGTATACTTTAGGACTTGAATAGGTGCGTGTGGGTGTTATTTTTATTTTTTATTTTAAATTGGGTTTTTAGTTATTTTATGTATTAGCCCGAGTTACAACAATTTTTGGCGATTTTCACACAATTCCAATTCGATGTTTTAGCGACGAAAAATCTTATCACAGAGTTTATATCCTGACATCATAGGAAAATTCGAATTATCTTTCAAACAAACTTTAAACGAAATCTATACGAATAATAGCCGAATTTTAATGAATGTTTATATAATGTATACTTTTTGTGAGTTTGAAACGTCCACCATTTTTATATTACAATATAAGATAATGGACTGGCAATCTCCAAAATTTATAATTTAACCCTAGCTCCTTTAAATATCACAAATTATAAAAATAAAACAAAAACTTAAAAAAAAAAAAACACGAAGCCATCCGTTCATTAATTATAATATTTTCAAAGCAGCAAAGTCTTAAAATTTTTTAATCATCGTTGCGTTCAGCATTGATGGCCGGACCCTATTTCTCTAAACTGTTAGAGCCATCTATTAGCAAACATATTTAATAAGCCTTTTGTTAGTGGCTAAACTGATTTCGTATTTATTTATCGGATTTATTTATGTATTTATTAATTTTATTTTAATTATTTATTTTCCTAGCGCATTTTTGTGAATCGGACCCATTTTAAAGTTAGAAGGAAAAGGATAGTTTTGGGGGGATGGGATTATTGCACAGGTTGTCACATTCCTATATGCAAAGGATTATATGCCTTTATTTTATATGTTTAATGCTTCTGTTATTTTTTTTAGATTAATAAATTCAATTTATCTCTCTCAAATTCTATCTAGTTCTAGATTTCTCGATAACAAAGTTGAATATAACGTTTCGTGAACATAATATTTGTGGCATTAACTCCATTAAAAGGAGGTCAAGGCCCTACAAGGGCTGTAGTACCATGATAATGATGATTAACTTCATTACTATTTAAAAAATCAATAAATCCATTAATATTTGAGTATCGTGTATACAAGAAATCGACCACAGACAGACAAAATGACATCACTCTAAGTCAACATGTTCAAATACATATTATCATTGAAATCTCGAAATCGAAAATTTTCGAAAAAACAATACTTTTTCACATTCTATACTACGAGGAAACAATAAATTCTAAAACTAAGTCATGTGCTCCCAACATCAGATCTTTTAACTGCCTACCTCAAAATCAAACCCTGCTGAGCACTCAACCTGTAAACAGCTATCACAAAAGAGATGAAACGGAAAGAAATGGAAGCTCCGTTATCTTTGCTATGTAAAAACTAAAAGTGGCACATTCGCCTGTGAATGCAATAAAAATCATCGCAGAGGAAATTGAGTCTGCAGAGAATTTATTTTACTGCTATCGGTTGGGAGCGCATTGGTATAAGACCGCGTAATTTATAAATTTAAATAAAAAAACCAAATATGAAGAAAATGTTCAGGAAAATATTGTATCATTCGGATGATACAAATCGCGATGTTGAATGTCCCGCAAGTGAGATTAATGTACAGTTACATCTTGACTAATATAAGGACAATTAGTTTATAGAAACAAAACTATACTACACATTTTTGTTATAAAATGTGCCAAGTTATAAAAAGTAATATAAAATTGGTAGCGATCCTTTTTAGGGGGGGGGGTGCAGAGATAATATTGCTTCCTGTTAGAAATAGGGGAAAAGTAAATTACAAAACGTTGTAAAATTAGTACCGAGCATTTTTGTCTCCCCCCACCCCGCAAAATATGGAAAGAAACCCTGAAAACCGGTGTATATAATCATCCCCTCCCACCACTTATCCCCCAAAATGAACATTTAAACAACGGGGTAGAATAAATTGACTTTATTATACACAAAATGTTCCCCTTCACTAACGATGCGTGCTTGAACAAGTTTAATAAGATGTCTGAGTATTTTCCAATGTCTCTACATTTAAACTGTTACATGCATATTAATAAAATTGTCTCTTTTAAAATCATTGCTTTGCGAATTATTTTGCAGCTTTCGCTGTGGGACAGAAATGCTTACTACTAATTTTACAAAGCTCTATAACTTTGTAATTGACTTTTCCCCCCTATCTCTAACAAAAAGCGAGATAGAACTCCCTGTTCCTTCTAAAAAAGGGATTCGCCCCATAAAATTGTCTCGTCGTATAGCGTTATAGGGGTATCCTAAGTAGTAGAGAAAAGAGAGTTCTGCAACAGGAGAGAGTGGTAAAATGCTATACTTTAACATGGGGACCCTCTGAGGCCATAAGATGAGTGCATCAACAGAGGGAGTTTTCAAGTGCTATGCTTTAACATGGAGAATCTCAGAAGTCGGTGCGAGGCAGTACAGTTATGATTTCAGATGATAGGTATGGATAGAAGGATGATGCCACAGAAGAGTGTGGAGTTCAAAATTATGTTACGTATGAGGTATTGTTATCCCTTTCTTTCATTTCAGTAGTAGTACTAGTCTATTGAATATATATAGATATTTTAGTAAAAGATAATATCTTTTAAAGGTTGTCCCCGCCATCACCCGATGCGCATGCTCACCGCAACAACCTCGAAGATATGAATAATTTCAGTATTATTATATTATTAGTTACAAAAAGTAAATTTTTTGAAAGATTGTCCCCACCACTACCTGATGCATAAATGAACCGTGACAATCTCTATAATTTTCTTCATCTTTTTTAAATTTTTTTATTTTAGAATGCCCGTAAGCATAGCTTGTAATGCCGTTCTTATGTAAATACCTTTTGTCATCAATAGAGACAAAGCCACTTTATTCTGGCATACAGTGAATAGTTTATGATTGCTGCTATCAATTCTAATCTGTTCTTCCATGGTAGATCTAACGCTCAACAAGCACTGTCTATAATCACTGTGTTGAAGACCCAGGCCGTCCAACTCATCCTAAGGACTCGAGCAACCATTTGGACGGCCGGGAAAGTATAATCACTGTGTGCAATTTTCCATGCTACCACATGCTTAGAAACACTTTTAGCTCTTTTCTTTTCTCCGGCAGATGATAGAATAGAGTACATCTTAGGTCTAAGTCCTATGAATTCTTGAACAGGAGTTGAATTCAATTCATCATTAAAGTATCCAATACGTTTTATTATTTTCATCACTGAAAATAGGATGGTCCTTGGCATAATCAGAGAAATCATAGAGGTGCTTATACTGGCTCATATCTTCATAGATATCAGTAGTTTGGATTTCATAAGTCAATGAATCAGTATCAGTGAAGAGAAGTGAAGCGTTTTTACCATATTGGCTTTTAATATGCTTATAATGAAGCTCGTACATAAGTAATTTTGACAATTCCAGAATAGCAAAACCAACATATACAGGGTCTCCCAAAAAGATTGAAACGCGCTTTAATTCTTTACCTGTTGGAGATAAGTGGGCAATGTAAATTGCAAAAATGTTGGAAGCAAGGTAGGAAATAAGACTACGTTAATGAAATAGTCCTCCCATTAATTTTCAAAAAGTTACACTTCTTAAATTTTTATACGACCCCCTTAGACAAATTTGGTCAATCAGAATTTTTTTTATTTTTAATGCAACAAGATCATTAAAAAAGTCCTCATATCTGTATCTTTAAAATCAACTGAATTTTGATAAAGGAAAAAATCTGACTTATGCCACTTTTCCGTACCATGTGAAAGGCTGTTTCATCAGTGAAAATAGGGATCATAAACAAATTGACGATGGAAATTGTTTAGATCAAAAATACGTTAATATGTGTCAAAATTTTTTATCACAAATGCATCTAAATAAAGCATTACACAGACAGAGATCATATAAAGTATTGGTACTCACTACGCGGTTGGGTATCGTATGTATTATCATTCAGTTTTATCTTTTTTGTGATATGCCACAAATTTACATTTCTAATTTGATATATGGTCCTCATTCACAATGTTCAATTTTCAATAAAATATAACTCGCTCACTATTAAAGATACAGATATGCGGATTTTTTTAATGATCTTGTTGCATTAAAAATAAAAAAAATCTGATTGATCAAATTTGTCTAAGGGGGTCGTATAAAAAAAATAGTGTAACTTTTTGAAAATTAATGGGAAGACTTATTTCATTAACGTAGTCTTATTTCCTACCTTACTTTCAACATTTTTGCAATTGACATTGCCCACTTATCTCCAACAGGTAAAGAATTAAAACACGTTTTAATCTTTTGGGGACACCCTGTATAGGCCGATTCATTAAAATGTAACTCTTTACACATTCGATACTCACCAGATCTGCACAAAAAATCGTGCTAGCTCTATAAGCTGGGGATGCTATCATCTTCAGGGCCCGCTTTGAAGAATTCACTAACTCAATATTCACTGGATTTCGAAGATTTTCCATTGTTTTGCCAAATACAGTGTTATTAAGCAATTTGAAAAAGTCTTTCTCAAGATTAGTCTTCGCTAACTTTTTCTTTTTGGTATTGAATTGGATATATTTCTGCAACCAGGGCTTCTGTTTAGATTTTAAGACCTTGTGAATTTTCTTTAGTCCTAAACCTAGTGATAGATATAGTTAAAGGTTGCGATAGTGAACAATGTAATGTTTCTTATCATGCAGATTAGGTACCAAATTCGTAGTACTAACAAAATGACCATGTTGTAAATGTGGAACCAGCCTTTCAGAGTATGGGGAGAGCATTTAACGCTCAATCTTAACCCCTTCAAGGGCCAAGGGGTACTCATTATGATAATCATGTAAGGATTCTGGGTACTGTAAATCCACTTCAAATATAAATCCTTCCTGAACATTATCCTTTAGACTCATTATCCAGGATTCATTCAAATTCTCTGTAGGTACCCATTCAAACCCACCATAGGGTAGTGGTTGAGACATAGCCCAACCATATAGATTAATGGTATCAAGATAAATATTGTGTTTCTCGGGCTTAGTAAAGTCATAATTTTCCAAATAACGATTATTAGCCTCAGATCTACGCTGGCTGATCATACATATGCCGCCTAGAATCCCACGTTCTATGAACAGTAACATATTTTCATCTGTGAGTAAGTAGTTGTAGGTTCTCAGTCATTTTCAAGGATGCCTGACAAGCCAGTCCTGGCGAAGTCATAAGATGTGCACAGGATATACTGTAATGGGATAGGCATAGTTTTCGAAAATTTTGGAATACATCGGCTAATAGTAGGACATCCGTTTTCACATACAGGTCATGATATTCTCCTAAATTCCTTATATTAAAAGTATTCCATACAGTCTGTGCACTTCGATAATCTTCAAGCTTACTATCTTCGCCTTTAATATCATTATGAAATGCAGAAGGTGGAGATAGTACATCTCCATCAAATTTTCTGAAAATATGTCATATAACTATAGGGGTATACTCCCTTCCTAAGAAGAGTATCCTGCTGTACTACATTAGGGAAATTGTTACAATGTTATTTTTAACAAAATGTAACATCGTACGGTTTGGAAGATTCACCATCTATGAAGATGGTCCCTGTATATCTCAGGCAATGAATATAAGTGTTGCCGAACAGCCATCTGGAACGGAAATAGACTACGCCACATTCACTTCGTGAACGGATGCTCTAGGATTACATAGGGCGCCGGACGGGGGCAGCAAGAAGAGTGACCTCTTGACCGCCACTGGACTCACGTGCGCCTTGGCAGCGTAGGAAGCGGTCCCAGCTGACACATTAATTCCACGACTCCCAACCAAATCTCTGTGTTGACATTAACCAATAACGCATATATATAACACTATGCTAATCAATTGTATAGCAGGAGCTACAATGTCTGACGAATCACAGACAAGGGCGTGTAGGAGGCAACAATTTTCAGATGTTCGAGAGAGAGTCAGAATTTTAGAGAAGGATCGAGACTTGATTTCGAATTTCGGAAGCATGAACAAGTTTAAAAAATCTGATGTGGGTAGCACATGACTTTACTTATATAATACAATAAATTTACTACTTTTACAGTAAAACAAATAGGTTATTCTTATAGTAGATACTTATACTATTTCAAGATATTGAATTTTCGTCAAATAGTCATCATTTTCAATGATTTAGCGACATTTTTACCCATTTGGCGAGATTTTTGTTAATTTGACAACATTTAAAAAAGTCGCCAAGTTGGCGACATTCTGCCAAATGTGTCGCCAAAATCTCGTCAAGAGTTATGGACGAAGAAATAATTCATTCTTATAGTAAATAAATGACTATTGGCGTTCAAATACTAAAGTATTACTCAAAGTACTTTTTCTTGTGAATGGAACTAGCTAGATCCACGAGAATGATGTCACCGAATTTTTGCATGGTATTACATATGAAAAGTGAACATGTTTCTCAACAGTTAATATTTTTTTTAATTTATGGGATTTTTTTATAAATTTATTTGAAAAATGTGCAATATCTCGAGAACGATTCATGCTAGCGTTCTAAAGTTTATGACAATCGTTTTTTAAGGGAAAATCACATAAGAAATATCTATCTGCGTAACTTTATTAAAGAATTTGATTTCTCTTATGATTTTTTTCAGAATTCCACTCGAAAATTTAAGGGTTCTGAACATTCGATTGTGTTTAAAAACAATAGGCTTCCAGTATTCACGGATTGTAATTTTTGTACCAAATTCCATTCGAATAGCTCCATTCGTTCGTGAGATATCGTTTCCACAGACTCACTGACACACACACACACACACACACACACATACTTTCACACACACACACACACTCAGACATCACCACAAAAATATTCGATTCGTGATCAGGGATGCTTGAAACGTGCTCTCCCGTCGAAAACTCGAATTCGAATTTTCGACCCCGTCACAATACTTTCCTTATGAATTATATGTATATAAGGAAAGTAAAAATAACTACTGAGATGTTGAAAACCGGGGGTCCATCCAGGTCGTCGTGAAAGAGTCATGTAAGAGACGAGGTAGGCTTATGCATGTCCCTTACTGCACTTTGGTAATTCTCACTCTCTCGTCAGACAAAGTATTTTAAGCAATGAGCAGAGGCCCATACCTAAGACAGATAATTTTAATTGCATTTTGTTGGGGGCATTATTATAGGATTTAATGAGGCATAATTAACAAAATAAGACATGATATTAATTTAATATTGTTTTAATTAATGAACATTTCGATTTTGTATTAATGAAATTTATGGAGCACTTTAACATTGTTTTAAGAGAAGTAGTCTTGTGAGAGTACTTTGTGTATTGTATTTTTAAGTTAGAATGTTAATTGGATTTTTTTTATTTTAATCTTTGTAAATAAATTTTTTATTATTTTATATTTAATCCGGTGTCCTCATTGTCCTCTAATTTAGTATAGTTGATTTTAGATTACAATATACTATACGGCCAGTGTCGAATTTGAGTAAAATGAAGAGTAACAATAATTTTTGCGTTCTGACCGGAAGTGTGGCTAAGATCCACGCTACAGGAAATATTCTCTTAGAATATGAAACTCACTAAGTCTAAATTGGAAACTAACTTTTCCAGGGAGGCATTCAGAAACTGCTGACTATCAATAAATTGTAAACAGACACGGGGTCCCTCTTCCTTTAAAATCTTAAAAGATATATATTTTTCGATATTTGTAGCAATCACATCGATTTCACGATTTTGCAATTTCCCAATACTCAGTATAATATGATGAGCATCATAATTTTTTAAATTATGAAACACTGCAGGAATATTAGCAGTTTGCTTATAGTTAAGATTACAGGCATTATGCAGGGCACCTCTGTAGGTTCCAGTTAAGTGATTATGATCACGCACACGATCTGTTTTCAGTTCACGATAACACAAATTACAATGAGTAGTTCTTTGAAAGTCAACTTCATTCTCCTTTGTCATTTGTAGTGTCTTAATATAACGTAATTTCCCTCCAAGATACTGTTATTCCTTTATCAAGTTTTCCAGAAAAAGATTCACAGGGTCAACACCACGATACACAGTAGCTTATTTCAAACACTTTCCATCAGGCTCTACGATAACATAAGCATATTCGCAGGGCTCATGAATCGCCAGTCTATGCGTATAAGATCTACTATTCGAGGGCTTAGTAGCATCCTCTTTAACGATCAGGGTCTCAAAGTCAGCATAAATTATGAAGGGGATAGAATGCTGGTACTGTTTGTTCGTAAATTGGAGATATTTCTGATCTTCCGATAGCATTTTGATGCGCTGCGGAGCATGTTCTTTGCAATACTAAACATGATCTCGTAAAATATCATCTCTACTGTAACGATGCAAACATCTATAACACACATATTGGGCTCCATAATACTTTGTTATATGTCCCAGAAAGAGTGACATATTCTTAATCAGTGTATAGTGTTGCTTATTTTCATCACTAATCAGCAGTAAATTCTCACATTCTTCATCCTCTCGCTTGGATATATGTAAAGGAAAAATTTCTTCATCTTCATACCCATACTCATTAATCCGTATATTATTCAATGTTTCAATCTGCGGAATCTTCACAACTGAGATAGGGCATTGAATGTCCCCAAGTTGTATTTCATTCCCATGACTTTGGTAATGTGCCAATGTGCATGACTTTGGTAATGTGCAATGTTTGGTAATGTTTGGTAATGTGTTTGGTAATGTTGGTAATGATTATCTTCACGGGATATATTGTGTTTGTGTGCCAGTAGACACCACACTAGACACTTCTCATCTTCATTTCGGATATTTAGCAAAGCTTTCTTGACAGCAAGTTTTGATGGCAAGGGTATATAGCTAGAAGCTGCAAGAGGATTGTACTTTGCACAGAAAACGTTTATCTTTCGCATCTTTTCTAAAATCCATCCGGAACCTCGATGAGTAAACTCTTCGAAAGACTTCAAGATTTTGGAAAAATACTCTTCAATATTGTCTGGAAGGGTATCCTTACGAAGTTCTGTTACAACATCTGTTCTAAAATATGAGCATATCTTCACCACTTGCAATGCTGCGAATGAATTGCACATCAACAACAAGATACCACTTGATAGATCTGTATTCATCAAGTTCATCTTTTAATATCTCCAATACTTGAGGGCGAATCTCGTCAAAACACAGCATAAGTTCACCCTCTTCCTTCTCAATGGGCTCCAGAGTGCGCACAGAGAATATATCGAAAAACCTCTTTATTTTAATCTTGCAACGTTTATTAGAAGTTGGGGCTAAAGCAGAAGCTTTTCTCTTTTTAGAACCATGTTCAATACGCTGGTGATACAATGCATCACTTTATTTGCTGAATATAATTTTACAATGCTTGCACTTTATACCATCATTCAGATGAAATATAAATGACGCTTCAGATTGTTCCATCTGGTAAACTTTACAGGACACTGGGTACACTCAAAAACTGAAACGGGAATATGTATATGCATATGCTTGAATAAGTCTTTCTTACAGGTAAATGCACGTTCTCACACATTACATCGATAATTCGATGCATCATCAGAATGAATCTTCATATGACGCACTAAACTTCTTTTCTTCGTGAAACTCTTAGTACAAGTAAGACATACCTATGAAAGATAAAAATACAGGATTTTAGTATAATCATGTTATAAATTTTCTTTAACATAGTAATACATTTCTGAAAAACTTATGTAAGGTAATCATAGATTCTTTATACAACCCCAATAAGATTCATTCAAAAAAAAATGGTAAAACCACCAAGTTAAAGAATATTTATATATATGAAAACACTAATCAGCTGCATTAAATTCATAAAAGTTCTAATTAAATAAAATAATTAAGTTATCACATATTATAAAAATGACAAGTTTAATAAAATTACAAAATAAAATCATATTAAAACAAATACTTACATGACCACTCATGCGTAAAGGCATAACATCGAGCATATCAACATCACTAATGTTAGATGTGACATCTCCAATATCATCAGTTAAAAAAGACATCATGATTTAAGAATATAAGATAGCACTATAATCACAACCTACCACTATGAAGTATTCACACAGAATGACAAAATTACAGTTTGGAAGCCACCGGCACCCATCTCTAAAGAAAGAATAGTTCTTAGAATATCCCTATGCCAAGGTTATGATAAGGTCATCCCCTTAAACACAGCCACGTCTAAAGAAAGAAAACAGTTCTTGGAATATCCCTTCGCCAAGGTCATATCACGGTTACCGTTAAACTGAGTACACGTTATCATAATTACACAAACTAATCCCATTAATGCCCACAAACTAATACCCATTAAAATAGACGTCCGTTCATAATCATAATTAATATATCTTTAATAATCGTAATCAATACATTAATAGGTTCTCGTAGAATTAAAACACATTAAGATATAGTAGATGCTATGGGGTATATAATATAATTATATATAATATAATTACCAGATTTTATTGAAATAATCCCCTTCCTAATCTTGAAAAACAACTAAATATAGCAGAAAATCCCTTTTCACACTTAAAGAATCTCCATTTCCCCCTAACGTGGGGAAAATATACCTTAACGTTCATTAAAAAGTCCCTACACATCCACTGAAGACCAATATAACTTACATAAAATCCTCTTCAAATACATTCAAAGCGAATCCCTAATCATAAATGTTTACACTGTCTATGACAGAAAATCTCTTTGTAGGAAAAAATGTCTTAGAACTCGCAATCATTATGCAATACAACGTCTTAGAAAGCTAGGCATATTACAACGGACTCACCCTTGCAAGCACGAAAACATTGAATTTAACACCCCCGCCGAATAACACGAAACCCTTCAAGGTCATCCTTTCACCCCTTCCCTCCCTACCTCCGAGAAACCTGGTAATTACCATCATTGCTTCCCCAATATACTGTTTATACACACTAAACATTTCCCTCAACACCTAGAATCCATAATAAAACCTACATTTCCATCTCAAAGTCCAAAATACCTGGAATCCTACGCAAAAGCATACTATACAAGGACTTTTAGAATGGGCATAAAAAATCATAAAATTAACCTAGGAAATAGTTAATACCCTCACTAATGGATATAAAAAATAAAATATACCCTCAATAATGGGCATAAAAAATCATAAAATTCACCCAGAAACTAGGTAATACCCTCAAATTACTCAGAATTATCCTTTACATATACTCTATAACCATATCAACCCATTTACTCTACCGGAAAACATTCCCCCATTCAAATTCCTACTAAATACAACATTCATTCCTAACATCTCACTGGCTCGTCATGGTGTAGTAGATAGCCCATCCACCCGCCACACTACAGTCCCCACATCGAATCTAGCTCGTTCCCGGAGAATATATCCTTTTAAATTCAGAACGTTTAAAAAAAATCTCGATAGATGGCGCCACTCCCATCGTGCTTCAAATATTCTTTCAAATTCCTCATGACAACTCAAAATCACCTCATGACGTTATCCTCCAAAGTTCAAGGTTACTTCATGACGTCATCCGTCCAAAGTTCAACTCACTCGCCCACATTATCTATCTCATTATCAGTCCACAATCAGTGTCCAAATATTTAGCAACACAGTAGAGATAAAACAGGGGTCGCCTTCTTCATGACGTCATCCCACGATGACGTCATGAAGAAGGCGACCCCTGTTTTATCTGTACCCCATCGTCTGTACCGACACCGCCTCCTGAGGCAGAACTGTGGCAATATAAACGG
Source organism: Amaurobius ferox (assembly GCA_951213105.1). NCBI lineage: Eukaryota > Metazoa > Arthropoda > Arachnida > Araneae > Amaurobiidae > Amaurobius > Amaurobius ferox. Next base: position 149,704,787 of record OX578133.1, on the reverse strand, counting down.
GTTTTTAATTATCTTTATTCCATATTCAAAATAGGGTAATAATAGCATCGAAATTTTTTTTATGGTCTCAACGTCATTGCCTGAAATAAAATCATCAAAATCCATTTTGTGGCTCAGGAGATATTTAATGTAAAAGCGTGAGTTAAAATGTTCCCTTTTATATATTAGACTAGAAAATGTACCTGGCGTTGCTCGGAACTTAAATTGAGCAGTCGTGGCGTAGCCGTGTGTGCATCCATGCAAATTATTTTATTTTATTTTTGTTATAAGCGAACGTATTGGTAAAACGATATTTCGTTTTCAGGAATTCGCTATACGTTCTGATGTAGTATTTATCAGAGGTTTACCTCTTAAATCCCGAGAAACTCCGGGTACATTTTCTGGTAAATTATGTAGCATTCATAAATTATCGGAAAACTGAAAATTACTGATAATGATCATTTAGAATATATCCAGTCCATTAGATCCCAAGAATATATCCAGTGGTGGTATTTAAAAATTAACTAATTAGAATTAACTGGTCTGAAATAATACCCAAAATATCACTGACCAGAAATATTATACGCCAAGTTTCACCAATGAATATTCTATTAATAGTAGAATAAAAAATCAATAAGTTTGAACGAACCCCCGAAAATTTTATATAGCATTCACAAGTTATCAGAAAGCTTAAGAACACTCACAGTGGTCACTTAACAGAAATACATATTCAATGATGGTATTTAAAAATTCACTAATGAAAAATGCGGTCCGAAAAAACACTTAAAATAGTGAAATCAAAAAATTAATCAATAGATGGATCAAATAAAAAAAGATTAAATTCGGTCGTATAAAAAAGTCTTCAATCAATTTAAAAAAATCTGATGTGGACAGCACATGACTTTTCTTATATAATGCAATGAATTTACATCTTTCACAGTGAAAAAATTATGTATAAGATCCACGGCACAGTATTTTTTACGTTGAATAGTACATTTGACTCTTTTCTGGATGATAACATGTAAAAGCATTTCAAAGTGCCCAATTGACTTATGTTTCACGCAACTCTAAATTCACAATTATCAATATGGACAGCATCCTCAATAAATAATATAGTCCTTATATTAAGATATTTAAATAACTAATTCATCAATTTGGCGTTATTTTTATTAACTTGGCGTCATTTTTGCAATTTTGAAGAAATTTTCATCAATCTGGGACGAAATATATCCAAGTTGGCGATATTTCGTTAGATTATTAGCCAAGTTCGCCAAATGTATTGAAAAGCGTTGCAGACAAACGAAGAGAAGAGCATTTCTTATATACTAAAATGTATGCCTATTATATAACGGAATTCAAAATTTGAAAGATATTACCGCCCATTAACGTCGTTTTGATCAATTTGGCAATATTTTTTATCACTTTTACGACATTTTTGTCAGTTTGCAACATTGAAAAATGGTTAAGTTGGCATTATCCCGCCAAATTTTTCGCCAAACGTTACGGACTGGCGGACAGAGAGATAGGTTATTTTTATAGTAGATTCTTATATTATTTTCAAGAAATTGATTTATCGTCAATTAGTTGTCATTTTCATGGATTTAGCGCCATTTTTATCAGTTTAGCGACGATTTTATAAATTTGGCTACATTTTCGACAAGTTGGCAACAAAAGTCACCAAGTTGAAAACATCCCACCAAATCTGTCGCCAAACATTTTTTCACTTCATGAAGATTGACACTCAATGTTCCTATATCTGATTTTTATAATAAATTACATCTTCAAAATATGAAAAGTATATATTTTTTTAAAAACTCAATTTTATCGGATATTAACGACGTAGTTTTAGGAACGTGCTTAGATGGCACCACCAGCAATTGTGCAATAATAGAGACACAAATCTGCCTTGAAAAGAAACTTTTTTCAACTCAAAATAATTCAAAAACTAATTCGAATTTTTTTAAAATCTCGCCGAGGTATATCGTCTCGGGTTCTGGAGTATCTGTGTACCAAATTTCATGAATGTATGATGATTCCATTTTTCGCTACAGGCGAAACAAACAGACAAACAAATGAGCAGATAAATAGACGAACAGACAGACATATTCCTATATTATTATAGATTATAATTCAATTTGAACCCATCAAAACAATATCGTCATCCCCCATGCGAAAAATGAAATTCTTCTCAAATTACAAATTCATATTCCATGAATTAGGAATTACATAGGTACTTTGAAAATGACCTATTGTTGACGAAAATGTTTTGAAACTCGCGTTCATTTTGAAACTCGCATGCTACTGAAAGACAAGCATAGCAATGTCCAACTTCTAACTAATCGCCTTATTTTTTACACCATCAATCACTTTTCAGTTGGATCGGGCTTGCTTCCTCTTTCTGTAAGCTTGATATCAATTCTTCTCATTAACCCAAAGCGAATCATTAATTTGAAACATCCTTGCGAAAGTTTGCTGCTTTATTTTGCATACAATGCATCTCATTATTTTTACAGAATAAATCCTGAATCTATCTCTTTCACTCTCTGCAAAAGTAATTAAATGTTTAGTAATTATATATCACAGTTATTTATTTTTTAAGTTATTACTGAAATCATTAACTAGTTTTTTTTTAATGAATTGTGTTCTCTTTAACTTTTTTTTTTCACTTTCAAAACGCACTGACCGTTTTGCAACTTGCTTTTATCCCCAAGCATTTTTTATTGTTTCAGATTTGTAAATTAAGATTGCATTTTATTTTTTCATTTCATACTTTTTCAGACGAAGTCCGGTATCATATTTCAGGATTGAATATTTATGTACAACCAAATTAATTTTAGTTTAGCATTCTAATACGATAGCCTTCAAAAAGTTCGAAATATTAACTTTTGAATTTAAAAATAAGAAAGTTTATGCTGAATCAAAAGTATTTAAAAACTCATTGTATTATAACACGTGGCACAAGTGACCACAGACGAAAGACAGTTCGAAAATTGGGTATTTTAGGCAACAATAAATACATCATGAAGGTCAGTTGCCAAAATGAATCCTCATAAAGGCAAACTCATGAGTAAATTTTTTAATTTTACTTAACTAATAACGACTCAAATCAATTGCAATAATAAACAAGAAAGACCAATCATGCATAAAGTATTAATTATGAAACACTTTCCAACTGAAATGCAATTTTATTTAAACATCTGTAAAATGCAATACATTCAGCGTTGATATAATTTTATTCATCACAATACTACAAATATTTCTTATATTTGAAAACTTAAAGCTTCATCGAAAAGAAATGAACTTTATTCAAATGACGCCATCCAAATATAAATCGTCTGGCTCTCTGTGTAAAAGTAGTGAATATTTCATTCATACAATTTTATTCCAGATTCCAGAGTTAAATAATTGTGCTTGAAAAAAAAATCAGCAATTCTTATACAATTCATCTTCCAATCACTTGTTTACATTCTGCATCCATTAAAATTAGTCTTCGTTGTAGAAATAATCAAAGTTTAATAATCATTTAAACTAAAAAATAGTGTAATTGCGTTGGCACAAAATATAGATGCACAGAAAATATGCAAAAATAAAGCGGTTTTAGAACGGATGCAACACTAAATATGAATTTAAAAAAACTTTAAATATCACGATTTTTACACTGGGAAAAAGGATGTATGCAATATTTTATTTTAAAGTGGGTTCCATGATCTCCTCATATTATATGGGTGTAATTATTATTTAAATTTTTATTTAAGAAACTACAGAACATATTTTGCTGAAATTTTCGTTATATATTTTATGAGAGAATTTGAATATTTCCTAAAATTTTCAAGCAATTTGTGAGTTTTAAATTCGTAAAAAATGTTTGAAAGAATTGGCCCCATAGGGTTCAATGTATATCATTTTTTCTACCCGGGTTCAATCCAAAACTAATTGAGTGATATTATTCATTTACATTCCCATATGTTCCACAGATTATCTCAACAACATACTAAAATTCAATTTTGATAAAGTTATTTTTACAGCGGTTATTGTGCGAACGGACAAACAGACAGAATGAACAAAGTCATAAACACTTTTCAACTGTGTTGTAAAGTATTAAAAACTGATGTATCCATATGTGATGCCAAATCTAGAAATGTTCCAATTATGAAATCGGATACAATAAAGTGTATTATTAGTCTACGGTCGCATTATTAGTGAACACTAATACTATTCAGAAAGCGCAAAGGAATCGACAGTCTGTACACTTGGGGAACAGTTGGTAATTGAATAAATTACAACAGCATAGATGTTCATGGAAATCTTCAACACTACTCACATATACAGTCGGGACAGTCAGACTCTATGAGAAATCAAGCACGGAACTCTACGTAACCCGACGGTCAGGCCAACCACAGTTGGAGGTGGGCATGAAAATCCCTCCAGCAAAAGAAGGTGGAGCTTTGTAGTCGGCCAGAATGATGATGGACGAGAGATTAAATTCACTGTTGGAATCTTCTTAAAGTTCGATCGCGCTGAAAATGAATACATCATACATATGATCATTTGCTAATAAAATATAGTACCGAATTTAATAACTATGTCTACTTAGCAAATAAGACGAAGTGTAGATATTATAGGCAGTCGAGGGTCAAATTTTTTATTAAATAGCCTAAAAATCCTGACACCTACGGATATGGGCCGATTTTAAGCTAATGATAGAGGAATAAGAGTTGTGGTATGTCATCAGTAGTTGTGGATCAGAGCTTAATAACCCATCAGGGGCAAATATTTTGACACATTTTCGTCAGGACCATCGGATTTTGTGTATTGGAACGAATACTGTATACTGTATCTATTCCCTCAATTGCTACTCTATCCCCCATAGGACTGACTATCTTATACAAATTTCGGTTTTCAGTGACTTTACATGACGCATGGATGTTCAGTCCCTAGGTCAAACAGTTAAGAAGGTATGATGATGTCAGTAATTGTGCAAAAACTAGTTTCCTAATATGTAATATATATATATATATATATATATATATATATATATATATATACAGGTTTCTTAAAAAAGTCCTTAAGCACCCTTATAACTTTGTAAGGAGGTGTTCTTGATATAGGTCTGTTTACAGTATAGTGAGAATGCTTGATCGAATAAAAGTGATTTCAGAGCCTATAGAAAAGAATTTAAAAGCTAGCATAACGAACTCAAGAGCAAGATAGAAAAAAACTCAGTAATAATGTTGTAGAGCATTGTTTAATTAAGAAGAATCGGAGATAAAATTTTTACAGAAGGGATTTATTTGATCCATATCGTTATTGGTAAATTGTTATCATATTCAGGAACGATACAATGATCAACATTTATATGAGCAGAAATTTAGTGTAGAGACGATGCAAGTTTGAATTTCAGAAAGAATATTACTGCTTTCTATGACAAGCATTGCAAGTGTCACCGTGTTAGAAGGTCACTTTCTGGCAGGCGTTTATTTCCTTTAATATAAGGGTTTGATGTGTTCCTTATATTGATTCATATAATTAGACAATGCTCTACATCTTTGTAATTGGTTTTTCGTCTATCTCGCTTTGTATCCGAATTTGTTATCCTAACTTTTTAAATTCTACGCTAGGGGCGCAACAATCACTTTTATTCGATCGGGAATGGTCACTTTATTATAGATAAACCTACCGTGTAGACTTCTGGACTTTTCCTTAGAAAGTTATTGAGGTGCTTAGTAACTTTCCTAGAAATCCTGTGTTAATAATAATTAAATGTTTAAGAAAAAGAAAATTACTATTTATGAGAAAGGCTTAAAATGCATCGCCTACTGAAAGATCAATTTTTACATTAAATTTCAATCTCGAATTTTTCACATCATTCTTCCCAACCACCAATTACATTTCAGGTGACTGGGGTGGGCGTTAATATATGTTTCTGTATGCATATCGCATACCTACTTTTCAAATTAACGTAAAGTGAATGATTAATTTAAAACTTCTTTTAAAAAATCGGTGTCTTATTTTGCATATATTGTATCTCATTATTTTGTAAAAAAGTAAAGTTAAATATCTTCAAGAGTAATTAAGCTTTTAGTAATGCCATATGATGGTCCTTTCTTTGAGTTATTACAATTAGGTTTTAATCAGTTTCGTTATTTATTTGAATATTTTTTCTTTAAAAAAAAATCCTCTGACAGTTTGCTTTTTGATCTGATCTCCGGAACAATGTCATTGGATCCGTTATTAAAATTAAGTTAGTATTTTATTTATCTAATTTATTTTACCTCAGAGAAGATAGAATTTAATTTCACGATTGAGTATTTTCGATAGAGTTAATTATTTTAGTCGTAGTACACCGTCATAAAATATTTTTAAATTTTTATGATAAAAAGTAACTTTTATTTTTAGATACATTCTAACAGGAGTTATAGCGAAAAATGTTTATAATGAAATTTAATGATTATTAATCAATAATAGAAATTGGAAGACACAGTTGATGTACAAACTTATAAAAGAAATATTAATCTGATAAAATTCTAGTCACAGAAACAGCCAGTAGAGAGCATTTCCAATGTTACAAATACATTCCTATTGAAGATAACAACATCCATGGACCGGTTTTGCTATTATTATGCGCTAGTCAGCATGGAAAACTATTATCTTATATAGAATCAAGAAAATTTGCAACTGCCTAAATTTGGAAATGCCTACTAATGACGGCTTTTGTGATTATAATATTAATCGTAGAAGCGACGAGTAGCCTGAGATAAATTTTAATAAAATTTGAAGCCTGTTACTTGAAAAGACTGAGTATGTCGGTTCCCATAGGTCCTCAAAATTGTGGCAACTAAACAATTTTGAGAATCTCTCAAAACTCTTTACGTTGTCAATTCCATTATCAATTCCATACTGCTAAACACATACCTTACAACTTCTCTCTTCTTTATCTTTGGAATTTCATATTATAATTTCATTATATATATATATATATATATATATATATATATATATATGTGTGTGTGTGTGTGTGTGTATCATATACAATTAAACAATGAGTTATCCTAAAATAGATATGACGAGTCTATCATTCCAAAAAAGGAGGAGTAGCGCTAGGCTTAAGTTGGAAGTTCATTCAGAATAGATCGAAAAGTCGAACATCAATCTCTCCGAAAATCAACTGACCGCTCACAGAGGCATACTGCCATCATACACAAAATGGTTGATTCGTGTTCAGACATGTCGAAAGCCCAGTGTTCATACATGTTGTTGTTGTTACCCAGACCGTCCGACCTACCAGAAAGGTGTAAGGTAACTGTTTGGACGGCCGGGAGTGTTCATACATGTGTAACACTAGTGAATCCATCAAAATGCGCGACTCATTTTTAAATCCCTCACAATATTCTCTCTTTATGTGCACTATATTTGGTAGAGAAGGTAGATTAGCATTCATCTCAGATTACTATTTAACAAATTACGCAATATTTACAAATTACCTAAAAATTTTATAAATTGCCCTCAACTGTTATTGGTGCTTTCTACTGAAAGACATGTATCACAACAACAACCTCCATTTCATTCCTTTATATTTTTTAAAACACCCTCCATTTTGTGGTAAGTCGAGCTTACGTCCTGTTTCTACTTACTAAATGCCAACTTTCCTCATTAACCAAAACTTAATCAATACTTTAAAACTTATTTTCGAAAGTTTTCTGTTTTATTTGACATACGTTATAGTTCAGTCTATCTCTTTCTATCTATCTATTTTCCTCTCAGCCCTCGCCCCTCTCCCCCTCTCCTCCTCTTCTCCTCCCTCTCTCCTCCTTTCTCCTTCCTCTCTCCTTCTCCTCTCCTTCCCCCCTCTCTTTCTCTCTTACTAAGGATTAATCATCTGTATTACTAGGTTCAACATATTATTTTCTGTAGCAGAAGTGAACTCTATAAAGTTGCGATGCATTTTTTTTGTTGTTGTTGTTTCATTTTTAGATATTATAAATTCTACTTTCTCCACAGGTAGAACAGTATCTCCCAAACAATAATCGCAATTACTACAAAATTTTGTATGATTAATTTAATTAATAACTACATTAAATACAATGATTTTCAGAAATTAAATAATGCATTGATTTCAATATTAGTTATTGCTTTCGTACAAAATCAAAATTTGCTAGTTTCTTGAGAATATCAAGTATTTAATATGGGATGTATTAAGTTAATAATTAGTTTTGACAATTTTATTTTCTACAATCAAATGTGACCAAAACAGAACTAAGTAATAGTAAATTTTGATAATGTGGAAAAGCTATTAAACATATAAATTTTTTTATAAAATTCAATCTCTCTGAAAGCTACAATGTTTTTAGTTGTTACCGACTAAACTAAACATATTAACTTTATCAAATTTATCGATTGGATAATCGACAGAAATACATCAAAATAAGCATATCGATTGAATTGTCGAAAGAAGCACATCTAAATAATCATATCGGTAGAAAAATCAAAAGAAACACCACGAAATACGCATATCGATTGGGTACGCGAAAGAAGCAAATCAAAATAAACATATCAATTGGATAATTAAAAGAAGCACATCAAAAAGGGCATATCGGTTAAATTATCGAAAAAAGCATATCTATTGAATACTCAAAAAAGCACACCAATTATTTCAAAAGTTTCCATTTTACCTGAAACATCTAATTTTCAAGACTGGATAAAGCTCATACAATAACTGATAAGAATTTAGCATTAAAAAATTCAAAATTCTGGAGAAGATACAGTGATTTGCTGAGGATTTTTACTTACGGTATTTTTTATAGACCTTCAAAAATTTTTACTTCAAAAAATTTTCTTAAAACATCTGTTTCTCAAGATTGACTATTAATATATTAATTCAACATTAAATTTTCGTTAAGTCGTTAAGGAGTTCAATAAACATTTCTACTTCCGTATTTTTTTTCACTTCCAGTTCAAAAAATTGCTTTGTTACATATTTGTTTTCAGGATTAGCCATAGATAGAACTTAGAGTATGACTTTTTGGATTCAGTTTCGAATTCCAGAGGAGATAGGTATATTCTCGAAGGATTTCCGCTGCAGGTTCTAAAATTGTCACTTCCAGTTTTTCTGAAAATTCGTATGACTGTTCGAAATAAGTTTGCAAACGAGAATAAAAATGTTTAATATTTTTATTAAAAATGAATTGTGCATATCATTTCCTCTCACATGAATACTCCTTAATGAATATCTTAATCTTGTTTAGAGTTTTTCGATTTTCGAAAAAAAAATTATTGAAAAACTGAGGGCTTTCTCCTGATCCAAACTCCCCGAAAATCAACAAGCCTCTTATTATCATTGATTGCATTTGTTATACAGAATTCTCGCTCATACACATCTGGCAAACAAACGTTCATTGAAAAAGGTGTTCGATTCGTATTCCAAGATGCTCAAAACTTGAAGATCACAATAATTTCCTTTTACATATTTTATGTGCTGTAGAAAAAGCAAAAAGCAATATTTTTTTCTTATTTTGATACCTCGGATATTTTTTTATTGTTTCAGTTTTACGCATTAAAATTCTATTTTATCCTTCACATTTTTTATTTGGAAAAAGATGTTTTTTTGTATTTCACTACTACTTATTTGCGTTGAACGTATTTAATTTTCGCTTAATGTTCTTGGTATAATCGTATTGAATTATATTGAGGAAAATAAGTCTAGGATAAAAAATACTTTTATTACTGAAATCATTAACTAGTTTTTAATGAGTTGCGTAATTACTTTGACTGTTTTGCTTTTAAAAAGTCACTGAATGTTTTACTTTTTTCATATATCAAGACATTTTTATTGTCTCTGCTTCGTAAATGAAGATTAGATTTTACTTTTTAAATACTGTTTCCGTTGTGAAAAGATAGTGTTCGACATTTTAAGATTATCATGAAGAAGGTTTAATAAATTTGAAACGTGTAACCCAAATGAAATATCCTTGTATTCTTTAAATAAGAAAAAAATCTAATATAGGCAGCCTATAATTTTCTCTTCAGATTCAATTTCATTTTTTTATTTCTTTATATGCATTAGTAGTATTTAAAAACACTGGAAACAAACTGCAGCTTGTGACACAAGAACTTACTCAACTTCCTAGTAAAAAGTAGTCATATGTTAATTAGGTAACGACATTTGTGTGCCCTTGATCTTTTGAATTTTTCATCGCTTGCCTCCTCACAGTTCACTCTCTGCTTTTGTTAAGGGTGCATACTGTTCTAACTGTGCTGTTTTAGCCTGAAAAGGAGGACTTATAAAGCCCTCGAAACAATTGTAGTTACCTAACTGGCATATGACTGCCTTTTACAAGGAAGTTGAGTAAGTACTAGTATTTTAGCAAAAAAAAGAACATTATACTTTTAAAAAATTAGATTACAAAATATTTTTCTAAATTTTATTTTGTTTAACAATGCAGTGCGATAGTTGAATCTCATATTTCAATGTGTACCCTATTCCAATCCTTTCTCCACAAAATAGTAGGAACGTAGGAAAAAATAGTAGGAACGTATAGTATATTCTTGAAGAATTAAAACAAGACTTATAGACATAAGATAACGCAATTAAAGCTTTATCCAGTGACCCAACGGCTTTGGTTGGTTCTGGATGACGTAAGCAGATGTTGTGGGTTTTAAGTGACACGCCCAGGCTTACGTTTAGGTTAGCTCCAATCAGCGGGACAGCTTATGGTTATCGATGATGTACTGCGTAAACAGAACATTTAAAGATATTTTAAGGAATTGCAAACGCAACGTCCCGGAAATGAAACCAGCAAATATAAGTTAAAGACATTCAAAAATACAGGTATTATTAATGAAATTGATAGGCGGAGTTGAAGAAGACATGTTTTAGCAAGGCCCAGGAGTAACAATTCTGCCAAAGATCGAGTATTTAAAGTGAATAAACTAAATAGTATAACAATAAAAATAACCTTTACTGTGATGATTTACGTTTATAATTTTCTGCCATATTTTTACACTACACATATGGAATTAACATCGCAAAATGTTAGATGGAACTGCTTTTCTTGCAGTATATTAAAAGGCAATAGTTAGTGCTGTTTTTTAACTTGAACTACAATAAAAGTAAAAAGACAATTCATTCTTTTTAAAGTATTTGAAATTTAAACAATTTTGGGCAATGTATTTTTGTATTTTAAAAGTTACGTTTACGTACGTACGTTTACGTACGTGTACGTAGTTACGGCATGTTTTTTTTAATTTGAAAGTACTTCTGAATTCATCTAGATAAATAAACCCTCAACAAGCAAAAAGTAATTTAGAGAAATAAGCCTCAATGTCATCATGCCTTGCATAAAAGCACCTAAACGTGTTTTCTCAGTGTAAAGGTAAACAGCTTTGCATTTAAGTCAAACTTAATTTTCCACCGTTGTGCCCAGCTCTATATTAAGAAATCGATTTTCAACGTTAATCGCTAAATCTGGCATTTGCTTTATCCATCAATGACAAGTGTACTTACACAGAAAAGCAAACAAATCATAGATAGACGAAGAGATCAATAAAGGCTTATTAATGATCTTCCCTCACCTGTTGTTTACACACCCACATGCTTTTAACACAAGGCATAGATGTAATCCTTTGCGGATTAAGACAGCGTCATAAATATGAATTTGACGTATGGTTTAGAATGTACGTATTTATAGCCTGTAATGCTTGCTCTTTATGAGTTTGTAGTTGTGCACAGGTAATACAATCTAAGACAAAAAAAATCGATGCACCAAGAAAGAATTATCCAAATGAGACAAAATTGGATACGTGTAATGTGGATGTACAGAAAGAGAAATGATTAGAATTTCAGAATAATTGGATGATTTATTGCACTGAAAGGTCTACACAAAGTGAGCAAGTCAATATGCCGTTGGTCCACCTCTGGCCTTGATACAAGCTGTTACCCGACGTGGCATTGATGAATAAAACGTTCTGAAGGATGTCGTTAAAAATGGCCTCCAATTGACGAGCTAATTCGTCTACATTCTGGGATGGTTACAGGCGACGCCCAATCTCAGCCCAAATGTGCTCAATAGGCGAGAGATTTGGGGATCTGGCTGGCTAAGGAAGTGTGTCGTAAGCACGGAGACAATCAATAGATAGGCGTGCCGTGTGTGGCTTGGCATTATCTTGCTGAAAAGTTAGCCCGGAATATCGTGAAAGGAATGGCAATGCAACGGGTCGTAGAATGATGGCAACGTACCGCTGTGCTGTGATGGTGCCACGGAGGACTATCAAAGGGGTCTTGCTATCAAACGAAATGGCACCCAGACCATAACTCCCTGTTGTCGGGCCGTGTGATAGTAAGAGCAGGATCCTAACCATGTCCGAGCTGTCTCCTGACACGTCGGCGCTGGTTGTCGGGATTCAGTTCGAAACGGGAATCATCACTGAAAACAATTCGCTCCCAATCTGAACAATTCCATGTTGATCAGCCCGGCACCATTGTAATCGCTGTTGACGGTGCATACTGGTCAGTGAAAGGCGGCGTAATAGGCGCCGCTAGTATAGATTCCACTCCAGTAGTCTTCTATTAATGGCCGGGGTGGTCACTTCCTTGTTTGTCACACGTTGGATGGTTGATAACGACGAATCTCGTGCTGTCACAGCTGCTTTGACAATTACTCTATCTTCCCGTCGCTCTAGACCGTCCGCTGCCCGCTGAAATTTGGACTCATTCCTGCCAACATCGTCTAATTGCTGCATCGCTCCTACCCAAATGTCGAGCGATTCGTCGGTGTGCCCATCCAGCCTCATGCAGTCCGACCGCACGCTTTCTTTCAAACTCCTTCATATGCTCGTAGTGGCCGTGAATTCAGCATTGTTACAATCAATGTACGTACACGCAATCGAAATCCACTGCACGTTTCGTTCCTGAAAGCGAGGTTCGCTCCTTATATACACCACCATGGTGCTCAGTTTCAATGCGCTGTAGTTCCGACTATTCATTCATTGGCTGTGAATTTTTGATCATTTGCATATTCGGTCGACAGGTGTTTGCATGCACAGTTTCATTGCTATCGGATTATTTTCCGGGGTGCGTCGATTTTTTGTGTTAGAGTGTATAAGATTGATGCCTTTGTTTCTTAGCTTCAGCGCTGTTATTTTTTAACTAAATTTTCAATCAACTTAGTAATTAACTTTAATCAACTAACCCAAAATTTGTTTATATTTCAAATAATTTAAAAAGAAGTAATTAATTTTGATGAGTTGATGAGACCAATTCCGACCTACTGTCTTGAAAACCACAGAAAATAATTAATAAGACTTGAGGTATGTTAATACGTCGTATCAACTTGCTTCATTTTAAACGCATCAACTTGACTCAAATAGCTGCATCGTATGTTAATAAAGCTTAGCATATAAAGAGTAAACAAATACGATGAACAACAATAGAATTATCCAACTATTCAGTGCCCAAATAAAGCCCCAGTCCTGAAGAATGTTAAAAAGTTCATCAAAGAGCGACACAAAACTTACAGGCAAAACCAATTTTGCCTAGATGACCTTTATTTAATTAAAGTTATGTCATGTAGCAAACTTGCATACTGCCCGTATAAATGAAAAACTTTTCATTTTTCAAAGATACAACATTGCGCATGAGCATTATTGTACAACTTCTACTGTATCAACCTGTCCTGTATCAACTTACTCAGGTCACCCCTACGTTAAAACGACGTAAACGCAAAAGCCTTCGATGATATCAATTGGTGTTAAAAATCAAACATGCATTTAGTATTTTTCGTGCACTAGTATTCACTTGCTTGAAGTTTTCTGGTTTTTATTAACCTCCGCAGTTAATTTTCCCAGAAAATCATAGCCAAAGTTAATTAAAAAATCAAACAGACATGAAGTTAATACATAAGCTGTGACTGAACACAAGATTAGCCCTTTAATTGCATTTAATCAAGTAAAAAAAAAAAGAATTTCCTGCTGCATTCCTGAAATTATTGTGTGCCCACTGATAGTAATTCAATTCACTTGCTTCAATTTCAGGAAATTCTTGATTTATATTGCGTAGGAAGGTATGCTGCAAAGTTTAAGAAAATCGATTATCTGGGTTTTATGTATATTTAATTTAGTGGTTTTTTGTTTTATTTTTCAGTTCTTTTCTTGAGAAAAAGTATCGTTAATAGCAGAAACCTTGATATTTTAAAATAGAATAAAGAATTATATTAATATGTTTGAAAATGAAATAGAGTATTTAACTCTCCGATCCTTATGGACCCTGTCGCTGAAAAGAGCCTCAAAATCATTTACTCTAAGTGAAATACTACATAATATGTCTTCCCAAAACTAATTATCACTTTGGATCTCTGAGACAATTCGCTGCTGCAACTACATCACTTGAAGCAATTATATGTATGATTTATCAGAAAGCTTACAGATCTAAATTGTATCTAGTACTAACTTACAGCGGCAGATTTATTTTTTAACACTTTCCAACATAGATTAAAAGTTTTTATGATTTTGGTCATTCTATTTGTCTGTCTGTCTGTCTGTCATCTGTCCGTTCGCACTATAACTGCCGTAAAAATTACTTTATCAAAATGAAATTTTAGTAAGTAATTCAGACGGTCTGTGGGACATATGGAAATGTAAATGTAAATATCACCCAATTAGTTTTTGATTGATCCCGGATTGAAAAAGTGAAATACATTAAACCCTATGGGACCTAATTTTTCAAACATTTTTTAAGCGAAGTTAAAATTCGCAAATTGCTTTGAAAATTTTAGGACATATTCAAATTATCTCTTAAAATACATAAAAAAAATTTGAGCAAAATATGTTTGGTATTTTTTTGAACAAAAATTAAAATATTAATTACACCCATATTCTATGAAACGATCACGTGACCCACTTCAAAATAAAATATGGCATCCATCTTTTTTCACAGTGTAAGAATCGAGATTTTTAAATTTCTTTTAAATTATATTTAGTGTTGCAGCCGTCCTTAAACCGCTCTATTTTTTCGTATTTTCTGTGCATCTATATTTTGCGCCAATGCAATTACAGTATTTTGTAGTTTAAATGATCATTAAACTTTGATTATTTCTACAACGTATCCTAATTTTAACGTATGAAGAATGTAAACACATCAAGCTGTAAGATGAGTTGTATAAGAATTGTCGAATTTTTTCAACGCAAAATTATTTAGCTCTGGAGTATGGAATATAGGTGATATGAATGATATATTTATTGATTTTACATAGAGAAGCAGAAACAGACGATTTCATAGCATAGTCTTTTTCGATGAAGTTTTAAGCATTGAGTTAGAAAGTACTTTTACCTCCATGGTTTTAAATTTTGAAGTAAAATACATTATTGTAGTCCTGTGATAATTTAAAAAATATCACCGCTGAATGTATCGCATTTTAGAGACATTTAAATAAAATTGCATTGCAATTCGAAAGTGTTTCATAATCCATGCTTTATGCATGATTGATCTTTCTTGTTTATTTGTAACTTAACTAGAAAATGTACCCGCCATTGCGAAATTAAAGCAGAGCAGTTATATAAAATAACAAAATAAATAAATGTTATTCGTATAATAACAGTAAAAATTGCATGCAATCTGTATACACCGGCATGAAGAGTATGAAACGCACCCCATACCCCCTACCAATCTCAAAACCGAAATCTGTTCCTTGCGGAGACTACGTTCGACGTTAAAAACGGACAAGCACATTTTCACCCAATTCCAACCACCTCATCCCAAAATTATCCACTTTCCTTAACCTATAAAATGGGTCCGATCCTGAGCAGGAGAAAGCGATCCGGTTTTCAATACGCAGACGGTCCACTGATTTAAAATTTTAAGAATTCGATCTCTTAAAAAATAAAAAATGTATAATTAATAAATAGAGGAATTGAAAAAATTATTTTTTATTTAGGAGCAGTGTGCGGTATTTACAGTAGTTGGTTTTAAATTATGAACATTGGATTGCTAGTCAATGTTTTTATATTATACATTTATCGTATTTTCGTTATATCATTCGTTATATCGTATTATTATATTATTTTCGTTTTATCACACGTAAGCTTAGGAAGAAGCACTCCAAATTAGCTCAGAGTTCAAATTGCAGTTATTATCAAAGTAGCAGGTGTTCGTATGCACCTGGTAAGTAGCAGGTGTTCAAATTCCTCCGCCAGGTGGCAGGTGTTCCGCAGTGGTAGTTTCTCAGTTGTTGCGGGGCTCATTAGCGTCATGGATATCAGCGCGGAAACACGTGCTAAAGTGATTGCGCTTAGAGAACACACTTCTAAGACGTTCGAGGAAATAGGTAAAATATGTGGAGTGAGAACAGCAAGTGTCGGGAGGATTTGGAAGCGGTTTCAGGAAACAGGAAATGCTGGAACCAACCGCTTTGGAAGATGCGGCCGAAAAAGATCAACTTCGACTCGTGATGACAAAACTTTACATCGAATGAGTGTTAAAAATCCTCGATTAACCAGTTTTGACCTGTCTAAGTCCATGATGGCAGCTGGTGTTGATATTGCACCTTCAACAGTGCGATACAGGCTGTTAGAACGCGGACGGAGAGCACGTAGACCGTACAAGAAGCAGCTTCTGACGCTTCGCATGAAGAAAAAAAGGTTGGAATGGGCACGGAAATACAAAACATGGACTGAGAAGGACTGGGAGAAAGTTCTCTCTTCTGACGAAACACATTTTGTGGTTCAGGGATTTAGATCTATGTTCGTGAGAAGGAGCCAAGGAGAACCTCTCAATCAGCACCACATCAATCAAGCACCCAAGCATCCGCCCAAAAAGATGTTTTGGGGACAGAATCTCTTGTTCCCGTAGAGGGAATGATGAACAGTGCCAGTTACGAAGTCATATTGACCCGAAAAGTGCTTCCAACCATGGCTAAACTGTGGCCGAACGGAGATTGCGTTTTCCAACAAGACAGCGCGCCATGTCACACTTCGAAGCGAATCAAAAATTTCTGCTCAAAAAAAATATTACCGTACTGGATTGGCCCGGGAATTCACCAGACTTGAATCCCATAGAAAATTTGTGGGCTATTGTCAAAAAACGGCTTCACAAATTTGACTGTTCGACGATGGACAAGCTAATTTCGGCCGTTATTGACATATGGTTCAGAGACGTTGAAATTAAAACTACATGTGCTAGTCTAGTACATTCCATGCCGAAACGTGTCTGTGATGTTATAAAGTCTCGGGGAGGTCATATCACTTATTAGTTTTAAATGTATCCATAAAAAACTTGAATAAAACTGAATTTTGTAAAAAAAACTGCATTTCTCAATTAATTGCCACAATACTGTAATATAAAAATCGGGTTTAAACGTTTAAGTGCACGAAAAGTATATATTTTTTTAAAAATTCACGAAAATTCGTCTATCAATCGTACAGATTCCGTTCAAAATTTGCTTGAAATTAAAATTTTTCGATCATCCCGATGGTGTCAAGTTATAAACACTGTGATAATATTCTCTGTAAATAAAAAACCGATTTGTGTGAATGTCGCCAAAAATCGAGCTAAAACATAAAATAACTAAAAATTTAATTCAAATGCTTAAAAAAAATAACACCATGGTGCACCTATTTAGAACCTGAGGTACTTGTGTACTACATTTTATGGCCATACGATGCTTAGATTTCTCGCTACGACTACACACACACACACACACACAGACAGATAGGACACACAGACATTTTCCTTTATTATGTAAGATTAAGTACACTTCAAATGTTTTTTTAATGGCCAGTCACTTAGTTACTTAATTATTCGCCGGGCACTCGATTACTTAATCATTCCACATTCCAGCAGTGACTGGATCATGAACCAATTTGCCGTCACATGATGTTGCCCTGGCGCACCAGGGAGAGCGGCTAAAATTACACCCTAAACGTGCACCATAACATCCATGTCCGGAAGTGGGATTCTAGCCCACAACTCGGCAGTCGAGAGAGAGCGAGGAAGCGCTTGCCTCATACCTCTCAGCTACAGAGCCGGCACACTTTAAATGAAGAAGGAAAGATATTCGCTTCAGTAGTATAACTTATAAGAGTGGAAAGGTGCCAATAATAGATGGTTCAGTATGAAATTATCAGAGAAATGACACTGTTCTCCTGATCAAAAAGTTGTGCTTTAATCTAAAATCTGAAAGAGAATAAATGTCCTCTTCAAATATAGATGGAGATATAATGAAACCAGTATGGCCATGCATTGAAATTCTCCTGCTTTTCGAGCGAGTCATTCGACGTTACTTATAGCAACGTAAAATTCTCTGACGCCACGAATTTCTTAAAGTTCTTTGTGCGAGTCGGGGAGAAAATACAGATTCTTCCATTCTTTCTACCGGTGTTGCATTCAACTGAAAAAATTCCGGATAAATACTTTTCTAAACAAAGCGAAATATTGGGGATTAAGTGTTGCAAGATTTTATTTGTAGAATATTTTTTCGGCGATGACAGAATATAAAAATGTAATTTTCAAGAACACATGCAATATATTCTTTCTTTTAAAAAATCTCAAAATCAAGAAAACCAGTTACGGATTCCAATGGTATATAAAAAGGATTTCTGTGTACTTAATAATAGAACAATTGTAGTGGTGTGGGATTGAAACTCTGCGATAATTATTTTAACCACTAAGTGACAGTTTGGCGATTTTTCTCCAAATTGGTCGCCAATGTTATTCTCCTACCCCCTCCGAAATTTAATGCTAAATCCATATCCATCGTCATAAATCTCTATCTATAGCCATTCTAGAGAAATATATGTTGTAAAGAAAATATGAATTTTTTAATCGGAACTGACATCTCCAGAACAGGAAGTGGAAATCCTTAGTGAGAATCCACTATCTTTACTAAAATGTAATGCGAAATCCATATTAGTCTCATGATATATAAGTTCTGTCAATAGCCGATTCTGAAAAAAGATGTTTCAAGGACTTTTTTTAAATAGGAAGTTGAAATCTTTGAACTACCCTTAATAGGGTGTTTCAAAACGATTTCACAGCTAAATATTTCTGGAACGATTGACAGCAGACCCATGATTCCAATTTAAAAAAATTACTTCCAATAAGAAATAATTTTAGACTACTATAGCTTGGAATCAAATGTAAAATTTAACTTTTTATACGGGCTCTCTACAAAGAAAGTTCCAATTAGCAATTTGCTCTTCATTCATTTAAAGATATTTTGAAAAGGAAACCGGTTCTTTTTTTATATACAAAACTGTTTTTGAAAAAATTGTAAAAGTTACTTAAATCTTAGTTACTTAAACTACTTTGAACGGATCAAAAGAAAACGCAGGTTTTATGAGACGTACAACAATTGAATTTCGTCAGATAAGTTTCCATTCGAAAACTTGCTTGCGTAGCTATCTTTATTAAAAGTTTCATACAGTCCCCAATTATCCGTCGTAAACTTTAATGAATGATATCTCGGGTAATTTTAATAGTATAACAATTGAGCTTTTTTTTTTTGGTTTGACCGATTAAGCCATGGAAAATATTGTTATAATTTGAAATCTTTCTGGAGGATCTGTATAAAAAGTTACCTTTTTACTTTCTCATATGTAGTATTGAGAAAGTATTGCTTTCACGAAAATTTTCCATTTCAAGATTTTGGTGCCAATATATATATTAAGACCTCCTGAACAAGTTTTGACTATTTTTGGAGTGATGCCCGTCGGTCTGTCTGTGGTCTGTTTTTTGTGTACACGATAGCTATCATAAATATTAATAGATTTATACGAAACTTTATATCCGGCTTTCTTATTGAAAAATCTAGAACTAGATAGAATTTTTTGAAATTCGAGTAAAATCTTCGAAATTTTATATTCTTTTAACATGTCAGCATGGGACAGAATGTGATATAATCACGCATAAAATTGTTTATTTATGGATCAATGATCACCAGGCTTTACAGTTTCAATCATTGTTGTGAGAAATAACCGCGGTACAATATTTTTGTTCGTGACGTCATTAGCCTCCCTCTCGGGGGGCAAGTTACCCTTTCAAGTATAGCATCAATCGAAATATTTTTTCAAACCCTTTAAAGTGAAGGGTGACACTCTATAATTGCAATCATTTGGACCCATAATGCCGAATTTTCAAAATTTTACTTGTAATATTTAAAAAAAATATAGCAACTTAAAATGGATTCTGGTATGAGAAAGTCGAGTTGAGTCCAGTTAATTTACTTAAAGGTATCACATGATCAAAATTGACTTACGGTGATTATCTACCTTAAGGAAAACATTTCTTAAATTAGAACCATATGTCTGCGATCAATCGTTCAAGATATATTTAGTCATGTAATCTTTTTGAAACCCCTGCATAGTTTCCACTTCAACTGCAGAAAAAGACACTTTACTGTAGAAAAAATACTTACACAACTGTAGAAAAAGATACGTCTAAATATCTTTATGCATAGAACATCGACGTGTTCGAATTATGATGGGGACGTAAGTTCTTTACAAAGCATTATCCACAAATCGTTCCAAAATGACACCCTGTACCCCATGAGGTGTAAAGAAATAAGAAAAAGAAAATACTTTCAGGGAAGTGATTTGATTCGTTTGGTGATAAAAGTGAAGACAAAAAACATTCCAAATCTGCTACAGCTGGCTGATCATTTTATCACCAGCTTGCTTTAATGTCTCCCCATCGCGACTTTCAAAATTATATATCCTCGCTATATTTTTCTTTATATTACTTGAATATTATTGTCGAGACTGTTCTTATATTTTATGTTATTTTGTTGCATCAATTGTTTGATTGTTAAAGTGAGACACAGATAATTTTAGTGATTCAGAGGAGTAAGAGTAATTTAATTTTATATCTTGTGCTTAAGGGTAATCAAGATTTTTACAGTTCATTAACGAGATTTCGTTTCATTGAGATTTTGGAGGTTTTTGGAAAGAGGTTCTTGTTCCTTGTACTTAGGGGGAAATTTCACTTTCACAATATACATAGAATAATGTATAGGGGAATTATTGTGACGAGGTCGAAGATTCGAATCCGAGTTTTCAACGGAAGAGCACATTTTAAGCATCCCTAAGCTCGAATCGAATACTTTTGAAGTGATGCCTGTGTGTGTATCTTTGTTAGCTTGTGTGTATGTATGTTAGTGCGTGTGTGTCCGTGAGTCCTTGGAGGATGCGATATCTCACAATGGAATGGAGCGTTTCAAACGTAATTTGGTATGGTTATTATTTATTATTATTTATAGCTATTATTATTATTATTATGGTAGTTATTTGGAAAAAGAGGAAACTTCGATGGGAAGAAACTAATTTATAAGTTTTTATATACTCTGGCTATTCCGGCACATTGCACAGTTTAAACTCTAATGATGTTTAATTATTTATTTAAATTTACTTTATCTTTGTACAAACACCAGCCAGTGAATTAGAAATCTAGGAATATGTATGCAAATGTTGGTTACAAGAGGATGTATGTAAATTACATTGGTCATGGTAGGTGCACGTGATCGCAACACCGCTATAAGAACCCGTGCTATCGGTGTCTATTCCGAGAAAAGTGGCGCAAAATAGGGAAACCACAGATTTATCTACGTTTGTAAAACGTTTCATTGTGGGGGGCCCGTTTGGCAGGAGTCACGATTGTCCGACCAGAACAACTCACTGACTTCTCGAAAGGTGAGATATCCAAAGTGTATAACAGTTGAAAATAGAACCCCCTGTCGCTGTTTAAAAGACGAAACTGTGGATCGAAAAACATCAATCAAGCCGGTGATCTGCGGCGTCTCCGACGGCTTGCTGTGCAGCAACTGACGGAAGACTTCTATGAAGACTCGTCTCAACCGATCGCGACCCTAAAAATGTGCGTATAATTGCAGCGAATCGATGTAGCCAGTCGCATTCCTATGCAGAAACTTCTCATTTCAGCGAAGAACCTGAAAATACGTTTACAGTGGTGCCGGGAAAAGCGTCACTGGACATCCGGTGATTGGAAGAAGGTAATGTGGTCGAATGAATACAACAAGGTGTAGACGACGGACCGGACCTTGTTTTGTACTGACGGCAGACGGGGCGTGTGGCGAGAGCCCTATCCAGCCATGAACCGATCTTGCCTTATTCGCACATTTCAAGGTTGGAGTGGGGGTATCATTGTGTGGGGACATGTTCTGCTATTTGATACTTGTCCCCTGATGTTTCCGGAAGGGCGAGTGTCATCCATGGAGTATTTGAACATTCTTGCTGATCACCTCCATCCTAGTATTTTGCATTTTTACCCCACAGACGAGGGTTGTTTCATGAACGATAATGCTACCATCTACCGCGCAGAAACCATGGAAGTTCGCGGAGCATCACTCTGATAACGATATGTGTTATTCTACTGCAGATGCCGAACTTGCTTGAATATGTGATGTTGCGCTTCTTGCTTGTTCTGTAGAAGGCTGTTTCATGCCTTCGAAACCGGTTGACTCCAATATTCTATTTGCATGCTGCATTTATACGACTTTATATCAATTTTATTTAATGCAAATTATTGATATATAATTTATCGTTTTTAGGGATATCAGCAGTTTTAATTGCTAAATATGAGAAGAACGATAGGAATAGTAATAGCCCAAGTGATAAAATAAAGCAACGTGGAATATACAAAAAATTGTTTACCATTTCTTATGTACCAATTAACTGTAGCGAGAAAGGAAACGTAATTTTTGATGACAGTAAAAATAATGTTGCGTAATCTCTTTTTATAAAAAGTGTTCCGTGTTCTTTATTTTCGACATGTCTGCAAATGTTTTTGAACATTTAATTAAAAACAAAGACAGAATGGCAAAATAATTGTAGGTCAAATGTTTTGCAAGAATATAACAGTCTGCAGTCCCAAAAAAATCAATAAACATCAGAAAAAGCACGGGAACTCAAAAGAATTCCACACTTTTTATGTCTTTTGTCACGTATTTTGAGTTGCATGTCATTTTCTTCGAACATTAAAATAAAAATATGTTTTAAATGATTATTGAAGTAAGAAATATATGAATTCTATATTTAGATTAGTTGCTGAATATTTTTAAATATATATATTTAAAAAGTACTTGCGTAAAAATTCCGAGTACATACCCCGTTCACGCATTCTAGGCGAGCAAGTCACGCTTTCCAAATCGGACTGATAGAGTCGAAATTTAATAACTATATTAGACAAGTTAATTAGATTAACTGCTATAAATAAGATGAAATTGCGCAAAGATATCTTTTGCAGTACCACTTTCTTTCTAGCCAGGCGGTTTGACCTACCCAAAGGTATAAGGTATCTGTTTGGATGGCCAAAAAACAACCTAATTTGGACCAAAACCTAATGGGGTACCAACCACAGAGAAAATACCATCTTTCCCCTAACCCATCACCTTTTGGATAGACTTTCAGACCTACAAATTTATCGTGCCAATTCCCTGCGTAGATACGGGAATAGTTTAGGCGGCGTCGAGGATCGAATACCAGACTATTACGTGCGATCCTCCCACCTTGACCACTGAGCTATCCTGGCCCCTTTAAAGTATCACTGGACTTCTGAGGCAGAGGTCTGCACTGACTAAAATTTCAGACTTTTATCCAACACAGCCCACAGTAACAGTACTCACGCCTGATTCCGAAGAAATTTTTTAATATAGAACCAGCAAAATAATGTCTCCGGCCAGTGTCGGCCCGGTTTAGTTCAAAATAATATTTATTCAAACGTGTCAAAAACATACATTTTGAGCAAATAGGTATTTTTGTTTTTGTTTTTTGGTTTTCAAATACGTATCTTTAACTTGACAAACATTATTCCCATGCAATCGAGACGAGCAACGAACAACTGCTGAATTTCGCGGGAAGGCAATTTCCACAAATGTGGTAGGATTTGAATGAATGATGCAACCACCGACAGAAATCAGGTTTATGCAAATACATGCTAATTCTTACCCCGATGACGTTCTACAAATATCCAGCGTTGAAAGCTGGATATCAGTCTAGCCTCTCTTGGGCAAAATGTGAGGATTGTGCTCAAAAGCTAGTGGTGGATGTGTTAGCCGTTATGTTAGCCGAGTGTATGGTTAAGATTCCACTGTAAAGTGATGTGACCATTCTATGGGCCGATAGCTTGTATTTTAAGTTAAGATATGACTATTTTGTGCTGGATTGGGCATCGTGATTGCAGCCATGAGTATGCCTGCTGCTGTGGGACTAATTGTGTCATGGTATTCCTGATACCGTCTTGATGTCCTCTGTGTTTGAGGGGCTCTACGTATCATCGTAACTTCGCTTGGTTTACTGATTGGAATCGACGACGGTACCAGTTCAATGTACGCCCTAGAGCGATGACCAGAATGCATCACCACGAGCCCTTCACCTACAATCCGTAGACGTTGGGACCTTACAATTTGTCCTCTATTATTTGCAACGAACACTTCGCTTGCAATCCGTGGATTTATGGACCCTGCCGCTGACCTGTATAATTTAGGTGAGTTGACTCTTTTCCTCCTGTAAGCTGCAAATTTAACTACTATGTTTCGGCCCTGCTCCACCTTAATAAATGTCTTTAACTGTTGTTACTTCACTTTGTATTTCGCGACCATTCCTTTGTTAGGCTTCGTCTCGAATTTAAATACCATGATGTTGCAAACTAAAATAATCGAAGTAATTTCATGTACTCATTTAACTTGACTTTATATTGACGCCTGAGCAATGCGGTTAGTCTTAATATGCAAGATGAAGATGTGTTATTGAAAAAGGCGAAGAACTGTATTAGAAACTGGAAAAAACAGATGGATTATAAAAGTGAAGATATGTCTATCTCAATCTGTAGAATGCAGAATGTTAGGTCGAAATAATACCTCTGAAAGATATAACCTGTTAACTGGTTTGCGACACGTTGACTGTTGCTACCGTAGTTTCTTGTTAAATTGAAGTTTCATTCTAAAGACTCTGCAACTGAATAAAAATCTGGTCGAAAGAACTTTTAAAAAAATATAAGAATAACATTTGTAGCTTGTATTTAAAGGGTAGTTTAATGTAGAAATCTATATATAAAATGGAATGCTTGTTTGTCTGTTCCGTATACAAATCCACAGATTTTCGGATTTTTTTTTTTTCAAATTTGGCATAATTGTTCTTTACTTCACATTATCCCGTCCATGTTTCGAGTTTTTAGAACCAAGGGTTTTCGAGATAATAACAAACATAAAATTTAATTTTCCATAGCAATAGCATTATGTTTACGATTGTTTTCCGATTAGGTTGTATTAGTTACCGCTTTGGGATGTAAAATTTCGGAAATTATTGATATTTTCAATTAGTACTTTCAGTTTATTATGGCAAATACTTTTGAAATGCATGTTTTTTGTACTGTGTTTAACCAACTGTTGAAACGGGATAAAGTTGGTATGGGTATATCTTCTGCCATTTCAAAATCTTCATTTTAACATGTGTTGACCGAACATCAAGATCTGCAGGTAAAGATAATTTTGTAAATCGAGAACAAAAATTATTATGATTCTTTTTAGGGGGTTTAAGTTTTTTTTTTTTTTTTAGAATTTTTGAAAAATAATGTCATTTAGAAAACTACTAGAACTTTTTACATATGTTTAATCTCGAGCAACGAACACCTTGCCTATTAGTTTCAATGATAAAAAAAAGGATATGAAATAAATTTAATAAATAAACTTATTTATATCTTTGTATGTTGTATCAGTTGCGACCATGGAATGTAAGTTTACAGTAATAATTTGGAAAAATATTTTTTAATTCATATATTTCTGAATGTGTATAAATGATTTGCAACGGGTTAAAAATTGGCATGGGAATATCTTTTACTACCATTTTAGCCTCTTCATTTTGTCATATATTTACCAAACTTCATATTTTGTAACATTGATTTTAAAACGGGACCAGGATGATTCCTCAGATTCGCCTGTGCTTATACTTTTATAGGCAAATTGCATTATGTGTTTTAATATATTTTTTAAAGCAATATGAAAGAGTTTAAAATTGTCATTTAATCTACTAGTATGTGAATAAATGAAACAATGAAAATGTAATGCACGCTTAAAATAAATTTATTTATTTAATTTAAATAAAAAATTTATTACAGCATAAATATTTCTGTGAGAAACTTTGTTTAAGACATATTAATAAATTTAAAATATTAATTTATTGAACCAGTTGAAGCACTTGAAACATCTTCTTGAAAAACTCATATTGCTCTTAATGGTCTTAGCTTTCTGCAAGTCATAATCTGTATATTTCTTTAGATAATGCTTTTCGAAATATACATGACATTAATATCGTTATTCATCACCCTCAACTGAACACGGGAGATAAGGCATACAGATGGTACATATTCATTAGTAAAATATATTATACGGATTTGAAAACGCAAATATCATCCTCCAATTTCACATTTGGTTCATAATTGAATTTTCTAATCATTATTATATAAACTGCCTATTCTCAAATCTAATCCATTCTGAAATCACATTGCTTAAAACAGTTTGCTGTGGCAATCTTATATTTTACATATTTATAAAAGCATAATTTAAAAAATATTATCATTAAATAATACCTCGATAATGAAATTATTTCGCTCTTTGTTAATATGTTCTCTTTATCAGCTTCGAACATTACTTGTGGAATATGTATGATGAACAGAAATGATTTATGTTCTGTCAGTTGAAGAAATTATACCCTTAAAAATTTAGGGGTTCTAATAATTCACTCCTGAAATGAAAGTTTAGCTCTATTATTGAAAATATGTGCCTTTGTGGGTGGGGTATTTAGATTCATTTTGAGGCTAATGCACTTGAAGTTTGAGGTGTTTTATAAATAGTTTCAATATATAAAGCAATATTTATCTGACATTTTTAAGTAGCATTTCTTTTTAGTTATGTATTAAATTCCGAAGACTTCTTTTAAAATTCTTATTTAGTTGATCAAACAAATTGTAGCGTCCACTTCAACTATAAGAGCTTGTAATTAAGCCCAGTAGCTTCAGAGTAGAACGTGGGCTGGCCAGGTCGAAGATCCAGGGTCCGATTCCCAGTTGGGACATCAAGGTTCATTACAAAATTCTTACTAAGTTACATTATGTTTCCTTTATTAAAATATGTGTCCTCATTTAACTATTGAAAACTGTATTAACATTAAATATACATCGCTTGTTAATATATTTTATTGTATTTTCTCTGAGGTTTTGTTCATAAATGAAATTTAAATGCTAATCGCAAACCATTTCACATTCTAAAAGGTAGGCCAACGACCGTACCGTGCTGAAAACACCGGTTCTCGTTAGATCACCGAAGTCAGGCAGCATCGGGCGCGGTTAGTACTTGGGTGGGTGACCACCTGGGAACACCGGGTGTTGTTGGTTCTTTTCGGGCGCAGCAGCCCAGTGGTTAGCGCGCGATTCTCGCCGCTGCCAGAACTGCCGCCGTGTTCATGCGGAGTACGATCACGTTAAACATGTGGGTCCGTAAGTCCTTCCGAGAGGTTGGTGGTAGGGGAAGGAGGGTACGGTCCCTGTGGATGCCTCCCCCACTGGGTTCCGGTCTAAATTGGGTGGCACTTCCCGGCCGTCCAATCAGTTACCTTGCACCTTTCTGGTAGGTCGGACGGTCTGGGTCTCAACAACAACAACATTCTAAAAGGTGTTCATTTCAAAACACAACTTATATTCTCGGATTTTTATGATGTATTTACGAATTTTTTATTGATCTCTAGTGATGTAATTGACTGCTTTATCAGAATTTATTTATTCAAACGTTGTTTCTAAGACAGACCAACATCTTACTTGATCCAAAATATTGTAGACTCCACTGTATGTTCCAGAAGCAACAGTATGCGTTTTCGCAAGTTACTAAGTGATCGACTGTGTGAGGTATTGCTTTGTTTATCATCTAGAAAACAACATTCCTGAGATGTTGTTCCTGAGGTGTTATGGTGAAGTTCATGTTGCATTCTTGGGGTACCCTTTCGATACCGGCTAGCTCATGTGGTAGAGCACTTATCTTGGATTCAAAAGTCGGGGGTTTAAGTCCCTTCATAGATATGACTTCATAACATGCCAGTAATCTTTAAAAAAGTCGTAGAATCCACGTACTGTGACTGGAAGTACATCTTGTGTTTAAATCCGAATTTATTGTATTTAAAAATCGACAAATACAAATAGTTCGAGTTTAAATCATAGAGATACCCAATGGTTTGCATCTGACGAACTCCATGCCAAGTAATTTGCTTTTTACCATGAGTATATGCTTTTTACAAGGAATTATTATTGGATATCCAGGGAAAATAGAAATAAAATTAAGGATGCAGCTTCAAAGATAGTTGAAAGATAAAACTTTAATTATAAGCGAAATCCAATTATTCTGTCACTAGTGCGCTTGGTCAGCCTTGGTTAAATTACCTTCTTTTCTAATACGCAAATTCAGTTTTAATCTTTTGACATTTTATTACAAAGGAGAATTGAAATCTCGGATTGAAATTTCGAATTATTCCTGCAGTTAATGTAATTGGATTTCGAGAAATGAATGAGAGTTTGATAAACTGCAATAAAAATGTGCAGCTGAGAAAAAATGTACTGAAAACTTTCATCGGGGTTCACAATGAATGTGTAATTTATCTACAGTACATTTTTCATGTCTTATCACAAAGTTGAAACCAATTTTAAAACTCTAATGTTAAGAGCACATAGCTTTCCCTACAAACTGAAATTAGTTTTCTCTTTACTTCTTTCATAATTCGTTAAATTGAGTTTAATTGCATAAATTAATTATTTGAAATGACACTGAATTTTCAATTTTAACTCGATTTTCATTTGCACGGCGACTGGACGTATTTTCAAAAGCGACGTTGCAAAAATGGGAAAAACGGAACGAAATCAGTTAGTTTTCTAGAGTTGATCTCATTCTTTTTGTCGTTAAAAATTGTGTATAAAACAAGACTTTAATTGATACATTTGAACATATGTAGACTTTTATTTTAGGTTTTGAAGATTTTTGGGGGCCATTTAGCAAAAAAGGCAGGTTCTTTTTCCTGAATCGCACAAAAATCTAATCAGCACCAGGGTAACCCACAAGTGATTTAGGTATCAAATTTTGTAAAATTTGTCTAATTAGTTTTTGAGCTAGAGTGGACAAATGGATTGCACAGACAGCCACACACACACACACACACTGTAAAGTAGTACCTTGCTTCCCCAACCGGGAATCAAACCCTGGACCTCCAAATTGGCCAGCCGATTCACTACCGTTGAGCTACTGGGACGAAATTGCAAGCTCTTAACATCGAAGTGAACTTTGCATTCTTCACCCTCTAATGTCAGATTGGTGGGCCACTGACAATCTGACTGAGCACCTCCAGATATGTTTACCTCAGGTTAGCCTCCTGTTACTACTATTTTTACCCAGGTTTGTATCCTGTGTGATTGTTATCCTCTCAATTTGAAATCAGCGCTCAATCTTCCAAAGTCCACTGAATCCGTACTAATCGTACTAGGGTCACTTTCAGACCTCCGACATCTTTGCACTAACCAACAGGGTTGATTTGTACGGGGCTATTGTAAAGTACCTTGCTGCCCCAACCGGGAATCGAACCCTGGATCTCTGAACTGGCCAGCCGACGCTCTACCGTTGAGTACTGGGACGAAATTGCAAGCTCTTATCATCGAACTGGACTTTACAACACCCACACTCAGATTTTAAGTTAAATAATTTTCTTGGGTTCTAGAATGCTCGAAAAGTATAGATCCGTCGAAAATTCGAGTTAAATTTTTCGGCACGATACCAATATTTCCTCTATACATTACTATGTATTGTAGAGAAAATAAAATTAAAATATGTATACTTACAAATAATTTTAAATTGTTATCTTACAATTGATTGTAAATTATTCTGATTAAATTTTGTAAATATTTCAAAAAAGCTATGGCAAATGAAACTTTAAAAATTTATAAATATAAAAAACGGTTAACATTTATAACACCAAATATGCTTAATTTTCACCAGGAATATCATTTTTTATTTGTTTAATATTGTGTTCTGATTTTCCAATATAATACAAATTTTTCATTGCAGTTTGATATCTCCCAGATAAAAATTTAGAACACTTAAATTTATCACGTTTGAGCAATATAGCTACCGTATTAAAATGCCTACCGTGGTGTGTGTGTGTGTGTGCGCGCGTGTATAAGTGTAGCGAATACATAATATATATAATGCATATATATACATATATATATATATATATATATATATATATATATATATATATATATATATATATATAAATAATTAAATTTGCATATATATATATATATATATATATATATATATATATATATATATATATATATATATATATATATATATATATATATGCAAATTTAATTATTTGCAAATATCTATCTCAAGCATACACCACTTGATTCAAATTGAAGGCGAAAAAACCAATTATATCATCAGTGAAAGAAAACATTTTTTGCGGGCCTTCTGCCATGAAAAAAGGGGGAGGGGGCGGGTGCTCGATAGTTTCAGCACAAAGCTGCTGTTTAATTACGGGATTGCGAAAAACGAATTGGAAATTCTAAAATTCTCAATTTTTTAGTTATTTGTTTAAGATTTAAAATATAAAACTAATATTCAGTACAGAAATCATGATTCTGACAAAACATGCGATTTTTATTTTACGGAATAAATTGTTTTAATAGAATGGAATTTTATAAGTGTTTAATGGAGATGCATTTTTCGAATATAGTATTTATCTCTTGATTTCTGGCCATGTAAGTGTATTTTAAAAAGCAAGAAAACGAATTCGCAATTAATTAAATATTGTATTGGTCGCAGCCTTCTGTGTTATCGTGTATATCCGGAGTACTCCATCTGAGTTGCAGTCCATGTCTTGCTCCGATTTGATAAACCAACGTGTTTAGTGTTAGTTGTAATTTGCGTGCACTCCATCCGAGTTGCAGTCCACGTATTGTTCCGATTTAAGCAACCAAAGTCTGTTAGTTGTAATTTTCGTGTACTCCATCCGAGTTGGAGTCCATGTATTGTTCCGATTTAAGCAACCAACGTGCCTATTGTTAGTTGTAATTTGCGTGCACTCCATCCGAGTTGCAGTCCATGTATTGTTCCGATTTAAGCAAACAAGGTCTGTTGTTAGTTGTAATTTTCGTGTACTCCATCCGAGTTGGAGTCCATGTATTGTTCCGATTTAAGCAACCAACGTGTCTATTGTTAGTTGTAATTTGCGTGCACTCCATCCGAGTTGCAGTCCATGTATTGTTCCGACTTAAGCAAACAAGGTCTGTTGTTAGTTGTAATTTTCGTGTACTCCATCCGAGTTGGAGTCCATGTATTGTTCCGATTTAAGCAACCAACGTGTCTATTGTTAGTTGTAATTTGCGTGCACTCCATCCGAGTTGCAGGCCATGTATTGTTCCGATTTAAGCAACCAAAGTCTGTTAGTTGTAATTTTCGTGTACTCCATCCGAGTTGGAGTCCATGTATTGTTCCGATTTAAGCAACCAACGTGTCTATTGTTAGTTGTAATTTGCGTGCACTCCATCCGAGTTGCAGTCCATGTATTGTTCCAATTTAAGCAACCAAAGACTGTTAGTTGTAATTTTCGTGTACTCCATCCGAGTTGGAGTCCATGTATTGTTCCGATTTAAGCAACCAACGTGTCTATTGTTAGTTGTAGTTTGCGTGCACTCCATCCGAGTTGTAATCCATGTATTGCTCTGATTTAAGCAACCAACGTGTCTATTCTTAGTTGTAATTTGCATGTGACCTATACGTCCGTCTATATCCTAAATCACAGCGAAGCCGCTCTGGGTGCAGTTGATTGTATTGGGGAAAAATTAAGCCACCAAACTTGAGGTATCCAAACAACTGACTATACACTGTGCTTCAAAACGCATATGTACCTTAATCAATAACTAATTTTAAAACTTTTAATTTAGTGTTAAGTTTACAGAAATTCCTCTTCTCTGATATTTAAAAAAAAATATATGCTAATCGTTATTAACTACGGTGTCCGCAGCTAGGTTATTATTCCATCAATCAATAAAAATGCTCGAAATCAGAGGGTACAGACACCATATCCAAAAAAAAACCCGACCCTCTTACATACAAAAAACATATTAATTAAAAGTAAAAAGAAGAAACATGTTATTCAAAGTAAAATGAAGAAACATGTTACTCAAAGTAAAAAGAAGAAACCTGTTATTCAAAGTAAAATGAAGAAACATGTTACTCAAAGTAAAAAGAAGAAACATGTTATTCAAAGTAAAAGAACCCCCTCCCCACAAAAAACAGAAATCCCCAGTCCCCTAAATAGCATGTTAATCCAACTGACAGGTACAAAAGATACGAAGAATACTTCCAATACACAACGAAGAAATTGACTTCTTTCCTCCAGTCACAGCTGACACGCGATACGTGACTGACTCGAGAATTCGGCTCTTAGCCGAAACTCCGAAAAATGGGAGGATATGAACTCGTTAATTTACTTCTTCTTCGACCTAGACCGTTCGACTTACCCGAAAGTGTTGAAGATCCAAATCGCCCGACTGACCCGAATGTATGAGCAGCTACCCGAAGGTGTAATGTATCTGTTTGGATGGTAGGGAAATGCCACCCAATTTAGACCGAAACCCAGTGGTAGCGGTAGCCACAGGTACCTTCCCCTCCTTCCCCTACCACCAACCTCTCGGAAGAACTTACATACCCACATATTTAACATGCCCTTACTCTGCGTGAACACGGGGACAGTTTAAGCAGAGCAGGGAATCGAAATCGGGTCGTCAAAGTGCAATCCCCGTGTTGTGGGTGAAGGGGTCACCCATTCCTCTTTTGGACTTCGAGTTGTTGGTTTTCTTGCATTGACGAAGGGGGTCCAGCGTATCCACGAAACAGCTGTATGCTGCATTATTGTGTTATTTGTGCTTATATACTTTGTTCAAGTTTTACTAATAGTGTTATGCTGTAAAAATGAGGCATTCCTGAATTTACAATGAGAGGTCTAATGTGTCGGCCCCTGTGTGCCTAAGTGTGTCTGACTAGTTTTGAAAATATAGTGAACAATGTATCATATTAAAAGTAAAAATTTGATTATCATAATTAAGTCTTTTAAATGAATTACATTTATGTCACGCGTACACGAATGACAACTATAATACACAAGGGAAGAAAAACTACCTCAAACTGTTACCATTCAACAAATGAATTCAAAAGTGCTGTACCTAAATTTTATCAATATACGAGGAAAATCATGTAAACAAAACAGTCTACGCAATTTGTTCAAATCGCCAAAGCTTTTGACGGCTTGTCAGTTTATGAAAAATTGACCTTTACGTCTTGATACGAACATAACGTCCTTGGCTCAAAGGGTGGGGATAATACAGTCTTCTGAAGAATCTGTACGCAACAGGAAATATATTACCTGCATTAAGAGTGATGGTATTTTACATTCTTGATGTTATTCATTTGGTTGCATTGTTGGCAGAATCTTGACATTTACTGAGAAATGATTTAATATTCTAGAGAGTTTGTGGAGTGTTAATATTTTAAGAACATGATAAATTGCTGACGGTTATGCGTGGGAATAGATCTGGTGCTTAATTGTCTTCTTCTTTAATGTTTGAGAAATTACAATTCTTAAGAGACGAAGTGTAATCATTTGTTAGTAGCAGGGTATGTTTAACAGAAGTCTAGATATGGTTTTACTCATACAAAAATGAGATTTGGTACATTTGTAGAGAAATGATAGAGGAATACGCTGGAATAAATAGTTTTTCGAGTTAAAATTTAGTTTGGCTTGAAACACCTCACGAAGCGAGCTCAGTGACGCCAGCAAATAGAAGGCGAAGATCGGCTCTTCCCTCAAGTTTCTCTGTCTCGTACCGCAAAAAGTATAACATACAAAAATCTAAAATTTGGTACATTCGTAAAAAATGAACAGAGAAATACAGTGAAGTAAACCGATTTTTGATTCAAACTTTAGTTTGGCTTGAAATAGCCCACGAAGTGAGCTCTGTGAGAACCAGAGTGTAAGAGAAGAAGCTTCCCAACTCGCGAAGCGTAGCGAGCAGGGGGTAGAAACCCCTAGCAACATAAAAATTGATACCATTCTTCGAGTACCTGGGTATTTTGATCTTTTAGGGGTTATAAAAAATTTAGATTTTGTATTTTTATGCAAATACCTACTACAGTTTTGAAAATATTTTAGACAAAATAATTTTATGATACAAAACAATTTTCCAATTGAGATATGCAAGGGGGAAATCAGAGAGTACAAGAAATGTAAAAAATGTTTATGATGGTTTTGCATTGCTTTCATAGGTAATTTAAATATAGCAAGCCGTAAAGGGAAATAACCTACTGAGTGAGAAGTTATTATAGATTTTAAAAAACAGACTACAGGGGAACCATCAAACTCCAACTGAAACAGGAGAACAATTACATTAGTTATTATAAAAATAAATTGTAAAAGCCTACTGTTATTATAGTTTTAGGTGAAACTAGCAAGCATTGAAAACCAACGTTAATAAATATTTTCACTGGGAAAAGTATAGGACTTGTAAAATTATAAGCCTGACCAGTTATTTTGAAACACACCGTGTAGTGATTAAACATGTATATTATTCTAATATTAACACAAATGTCTAAAATAAAAATATTTACTTTCATTTGCATAATATGTTTACAAAGTTATGATAAGGCACAAAATGACGGTAAGCAAGTAGATACACTGAGGAAAGGTTGCTGTCAAATATTGATTCGAAGTCAGTCTATGCAACTGATTAATGGTCAGTGTTTGTCGGAGGCTGTAAACAAATTAAAACAAACTATGTATTCGAATTTCGATAGCATGTCAATCGCTAAACAGTCAAATTTTCATCTTAAAAAAAACATGATGTTCGCTACTTAACAGAAGGCAAACACTATATCCTTTGAAAAATATCATTGCAATCAAATATCGACATTTCTTTCCACTTACACTTTGAAATTTTATATGTGTGATGCTTACTGTAAATGGGTCATTCTATCTGAAATCACACCAAAAAATAATATTTGGCTGCATAACCAATTTTGACAATTTTTATATTTTGCACAAATGTTCCTACACATTTCAGCAGATGAAAAACTATTTTTAAAATTTTTTCATCTACCTCGTTTATTTGGTACAGCCATATTTTCAACATGGCAGACTTTAAATTTGATGAATTTTGATGTTCAAGCAAATATAAATATCTTGGAACTCAAAAGATTTAGATACTGGAAATAAAAACTATTTTACTGGCCTTAAAGTGGTCTACATTTCATGCTATTGTAAAGTTGTGTAACTGCAACCTGAGTTTCTAAAATTTAGTGGTGAAATTCAGCATCAGTTTAGCTAAAAATGCAGTTTTTAGGCTTTTTAAAAATAATGAAGGGAACAATTTCAAATCTTTAAATTTTCAACACATCTTACCCCACTTTGACCGTCTTAGTTGGAGAAATTTCAAGACTGAGAACTTTCTCCTTTTTATTTTATTAAGTCCGAAACATGGTGACTTTTTCAAATTTACAAATATTTAAGCCTTAATATCTCTGGTGGGGGAACCGGAAAAAGCCTGGAACTTGCAGAGAATCAAGTACTACATAATAACTAATTGTAGTAAAAATTTGGAGTTTGAGACTTGTCTGGTTTTACTGATATGGAGCGATGAGTAACTCCTAAAAGTAGCAAATCTTAATTTTCTCTTATCCATAAAGTTTGATACATTTTATTAAAAATAGCCGTTGTACAATCGTGATATTTCATTACAGAATTTGTCAGTAATCTGGTAGTTTTGTTATGTAGGTGCATGAATTTCTAACGGCGTGTGTTTTCTCAGTACTTTTGATGGAAAAACCCATTATACATTGGATGCCTTTCGGAAAGAGATTCTTGGACCTGGTGGCTTGAAGATTGCAGATATAGGTCTTTATTTCCAAAACACATGTTTAAAATTTCAGTACGCCACTACTGTTTACCATAAATACAAGTTACTACTGGGATATCTACATATTTCAAAGATATATATGTTTGGTAACATCTTATGGCGGATTTGCTGAGAGGTTTTTCTCTCGTTTGATTTACACTTTTCAAATCTAGGTTTCAACACGTTCTCATTTAATTTCACTTCCTCCGTTGAAACAAAAATGTAGGATATTCCTTTGATATAAGGTTAAGTAAGATTCCTATAATTCTAACTAAGTATTCAGAAACCTACATGTCTTTGTATATTTTTAATTTAGACCAACAGCTAGGCATTAAACTGATAATCTTTATATTTTGTTCATTACTGGCTATCTTGCAATTTTCTTTTAGTTTATCAAATAAATTAGTATATTCATTACGCAAAATAGATGAACCTTCTTCATTATCTATTTGATCTTCTGTAAATGAATGTTCTTATTTCTTACACAGTTCCTTTGAAAATCCTTATGAATCCTTATGATTTTACCTTATGATTTTACCTTATGATTTTCCTTATGATTTTAAAATCCTTATGATTTTACCATAACTATACTTATGGCAATCTTTTTAATAAATTTGATGATAGAACATTCCATTTTTATGAACTTTAGATATCAGTTTTTTATATGATTAAGTAACATAAGACATCGAATACATCTACTCACCACTAGAAACTGTGTTGAACTGGGAGAAATGATATGAGCTGATTCATGCTTCTTAGTTCAGAATTGTCGTAAAAGTCTGAAAATGGAGATCTTTTATATATGCATGCTATCTTTTCTTCTTTCAAATACAAACCAGGGTTGTCAGTTTTGGCTACTTTTAGCCAATTTGGCTATTTTTTATCAGGATTGGTTCATTTTGTTTTAACTTTGAATTTTGCAGTTAAAATGTAAAATACATTTTCATTAACAACAATAATTTATGATTTTCAATTACTTATAATTCATAATTTTCATGATTTATAGGATTATTAATAATAATAATAAATAGAAAATTTGTAACAAAGTTATGCATGTTTGATAAATAAATAAGCAAAATTTTAGGACTTTCTTATAACTCCATATCTATAAAACCAGAAAAGTCTCAAACTCCAGATTTTTACTACAATTAGATATTATGCAGTACTTGATTCTTTGCAAGTTTTAGATTTATCCCGGTTCCCACACCAGAGATATTACGGCTTAAATATTTGGAAATTTGAAAAAGTCACCATGTTTGGGACTTAATAAAATAAAAAGAAGAAAGTTCTCAGTCTTAGACTTTCTTCAGCTGAGACGTTGAAGTAGGGTAAGATATGGTGAAAGTTTGAAGATTTAAAATTGTTCCCTTCATTATTTTTAAAAAGCCTAAAAACTACATTTTTAGCTGAACTGATGCTGAATTTCAACGCTAAATTTCAGCCTCTCAAGTTGCAGTTACACAAACTTTACAAAAGCATAAAATGTAGACCACTTTAAGGCCAGTATTATAGTTTTTATTCCAAGTATCTAACTTATTTGAGTTCCAAGATATTTAAATTTTCTTGAACATCAAAATTCATCACATTTGGAGTCCGCCATGTTGAAAAAATGGCTATACCAAATAAACGAGCTAGATGAAAAAACTTTAAAAATCGTTTTTCATCTGCTGAAATATGTAGGAACATTTGTACAATATAAAATTTTTCAAAAATGGTCATGCAACCAACACTGGGTGATTCTAGTATACGGAATGACCCAAATGTGTTGTTTACTATAATTGTAATATAATGTGGCGTTTACAATCGGGCATTCTTTTCTTGCTGTTTGAAAACAAATATAAAAATTTCAAAAGATGAATTTAAATAATATTTTTGTAACAAGGTATAAAGTAATAATCAAATTTCAGAGTAAAGTTCTATAGTGCATTTTTCTGAATAAATTTTTTAATGAGCTTAACATGCATAGTGTTCTGGAGCGATATTACATACATAAGGTTCGGCGAAAGGTATATACTTGGATTGTGAGATTGTATTGTGTGCATTTATGTTTCGTATGAAAAAAGAAAATGATCGGTGAATTGCAACACCAAACACTTGAATGGTGAGCATCAGAGAGAGAGATCCTTGATAACCCAAGTAACCCAGGTAAGAATAAAACTAAGTTCCAAAATCAATTTTTTATTATTTCTTAAATTAATTTAAAACGCCCTCTTTCTAATAGTGCCTTACAATACATAATCAAAGAAATGGAAGTTGATTTACTTTTTTTGTTTTTCCTTACGACACAAAAAATGGAACATAGCTTAAGTCTGTTTTACAACATAAAAATTTTAAAGGTTTATATTTCCTTTTAAAGCTTTTATTGACATTGATTTAAAATTTTCATTTAATTATGTTATACTAAATACATTCATGTTTATTAAAATTGCAACACCATGAAGGAATGGTCAGATTAGAATGGCATTTATACTACTTATTACTAATGGTGATACAAATAAAGGATTACAGTTTCAGACCAATACACTTAAATTTCTGGCACAAAATCAGTATTTTGTGAAGCAGCTCCTAGAGACAATAAAAGCTTCTAATTGTCACGACATCGAATAAAAGAGAGCAGGGATGTATTCCTAGGGTATTGCCTGCTAGGCTTCTTCGATCCGAGTCCACGGTTAATTGGTGGTGATTGCTGGAGAACAGTAATGACCCAATCACCGAGTGACCATATCCCAAACATGTTCAATCAGTGACATGTCTGGCGAACGGGCAGGCCAAAGAAAAAGCGGTATCTGCTGTGCAGTGAAGGAGGCTTGGATATTTCGGGCAACATTTGTTCGGGAGATGTCTTGTTGGAATATAGCACTAGGAGTGTGCTGAATGAAGAGTACAACTTCGGCCCCCAAAACCTCCCTGATGTAGCGGTTGCTGTTGAACGTACCCGCAATAAGTAGCAGCCGGGATCGCCTATGATAGCCAATGGCACACCACACAATCACACTTAACGTTCGTGCAGTATGAAACTCTAGAACGCATGCAGGAAGATGACGCTCACTGTAATACCGTCTAACGCGCTTGCGATCATCATTGTAGTCCAGGTTGTAGCGGAACGCATCCGAAAACACGATCCGGGCCAATCCACACGCCATGGTCTCCTCCGCCCATTGTAAATTCAGGCGTCGATGGATCAGGGTCAATGGTATGATATTCTCCGCAAAATAATGCTTGCACTCAGTCTTCTGCGCAGCAGACGCCTTAGAGCCGTAAAAGCAGACAATGCCACACCTGTAACAGTGCTTCAGTGCTGCGCTAACACTCCAGAAGAAGCTGTACAGTTCGTCACCACCATGCGGATGAGACGTCTATCATCCCGTGCTGCCGTCACATTACGTAGCGTGTATACCTTTCACACTGCCGAATTTTAGACCCGTCCTGTTTTTTCGGTCCATTTCTCTCAGTCGCATTGCTGTCGTGGCATTATGCCCCGTACGCAGCAATATCCTGGTACGAAAATCCTCCTTCCCTCAGGCCAATTATGAATCCTCGTTCAAACGCTGTAGTTTTATAAGACGTCCTCTGACGTTGGCGAGGCATAGTGACTCCAATAGAACGGTTTTCAACTCTCAAACACCGGTACCATACTTTTCTGTCTCTTCCACAGCCCTCTATTTATACTCCTGGTATGACCATTCAGAGGTCTCTGCGGAACCCAGGCATGCGCATTTATTCTGCATTTCTAATCAATTGCATATCCTAACCTGCTTTGCATTTCTTGTACATTTCATTTTAATTTGACAATTCCTACATGGTGTTGCAATTTTCATAAATATGTGTATGTAAAAAAAGATTTCAAGGTTTTCTGTTCAAGGTTCATTTTTTACAGAAATATAAATGTGGTGAAAATTAGATATTAAGTGACATTTGTTTAAAAATATATAGTTTAGCAACTTTCCCTTAGAGAAAATTGAATTATTACAATGTGAAATACTCTGTAACAACTATAGAAATTTCAGGTCCCTGTCTAACTTGGTTTTCAAGGAAAAAATGAATAAAATAAGCAAAATCCACTTGGAAGAGATGGGACTGTTTAGGTAACCTTTAATTAAAAGAAATTTCTGCCAAAAGTGAAAGAAAACATAATGTAGATAAAATGTTTGGCCTTGAATGATAACAATGTTGAAGCATGAGGAAAATCTAAATTTCCTATGTCAACATTTCAAAGGTGATATCCAATTATTCAGTGTTCATCTCAAGGTTTCTATATTAGTCTCAGATCGTGCTTTCTTTTAACTTTCTTGTGCGCATCAGATCTCGTAATTTATGATTAATTATAAGGAAGATTGAAAATCGGCCATAAACATTTATTGCAGCCAAAGAAAGCATTAGATAGAAATAAAAGATAAAATGTAGCTATTTAGTGTTAGCGCTACGAGCTTAGATTTTACCATTAGCGATAAATTGTCAGACTTCTTACAGTATACTTTCCAAAAAGTACTTATTTCTTTATATACGGTCTTTAATCTCTAACTTCGAATTTTTTTGTGTGAACAACAAATAAAAAACATTTTTTTTGTGTGTGAACATCAAAGGTATTTAAATACGTTTCTCGCTGAAGTAATGGATATTAAAGAGTTTAATTCTTCAGCAAATAAAATGTTCCGTTGATATAGTTTTCTTTTGATAAGATACGGAATATTTATTCAGTGCAAGTAAAAAACCTCTGGTTAAGAGAACATTATCTCTTTTCATAAAAACTTCGATTAAATGTTTTGTGATCTGAAGTTATTGCAGTGTGTTTAGGGAATTAGACAAAAAATTTTGATAAAGTACATATTCATATAAGAGTAAATATTCTCTTTTTCCCCTACTCTGTCCCTTTGTTCAATTTATTTGACAGGCTCGTTCTCGGATCCCAAAGCACGTTGTGAGTGAAAACCGGGACACAGTTTCATTTCGCAGGAGCATTTATATCAATAAAACTTTCACTTCATTACATTACGCCATTTAGGTGCTTTTCTCTTCTTTGCCATTTTCGCGCATTTCCTTTGCAATTTACGGTTCATTGTCTTCAGATGAAATGTTCTAACACGTATATATATATATATATATATATATATATATATATATATATATATATATATATATATATATATATATATTAGGGTGGTCCAAAATTGTATAGGATTTTTTTTTTCAATTATCATTCGTCTTACCCTTTAAAATTGTTCTATTTCGTGAAAAAATAATATGTGTAAAATTTTATTGCAATCGAAAGATAAAAACACGTGCCGACGGGCGTGCTTTTATAGAGACAGCTTTCGTTTTCCCGCCATTCCTGCTTTACACCTTTCTTAAACTATTTCACTGTTAGCTTAATGCAACATTCTTGGCAAAATGCCCAAAATACAAGTTTTAAAGCTTCTAGTGCAATGCAAAGGCTTCTATTGCTAACTTAAAGTTTCTATTTCAAGCTTGACATTAGTCTGGATTTAACATTTATTGCAGCAAAAGAAAGCATTTGTGTCACAGTCGAAATAAAATTCTGGTGAGGGGGATTCTTCAAAAGTTCTAAGAGAGCGGCAATCCTTTAGAGCAAATGTTGGAAAGGGATCTTTATAACTTCCCCGCAGGCATCATGTATTTGAAATCATACTTAAAAGTGTTTTTTAGCTAAACATGCCCTCTTCATCAGGTCCAAAAGTGCATATTTTCAAACGCTTTCAACAGACATAGCTTAAAATTAATAAAAAAAAATGAAGTCTGGTATAGAAGAGAAAAAAGGTTCGAGAAGTTTTATGTTCAAACCTAACAGAAATGTGACCTATTATAATGCAGCACCTACAAATGTGATAGTCTTGAGGTGATTATAAAGAATTCTTTTTGCAGAAATTTTCATTTTTTTTTCAACACAAATGAAATCGAGCTCCAGGAGCATACCATAAAGCGCGATAGATGGCAAAAACATTTTATTGCTTCACAATATTAGTGTCTCGTGATTAATTTAAACTTACCTTCAAGGAAAGGAAAGGCATTTCTGACATATGTATATGTCTTATAAGAATATATATTAAGGCTTGGTTCGCAGCACCTTTAGCTCAAGAGGCACCCAACCATGATATACAATTTTTGAAAAAGCTCATTGAGTATGAATCTGTGGGTCTAGATGTGAGACCAGTTTTAACGGAGACAGTTTAATTTCAATATTTATGATGTCTAGCAGGCCACACAATGATATGAGACTACAAGACGCCAATGTATTGCAGCCCTGACCCGGGGGATAAGCAAAAACCATAAATTCGGGGGCTTCAAGACAGGTTGGGTCGAACCGGAGCAGTAACTCGAGGCTGATGGAAATACTATGGGATTGGCTAAAAGGTTAGCCAATATGGAAGAAGTGTACCGCGGCGCCCTGAGGTCGGTCAATGATAGCCGAAGAGGCGTATCAAACTTCAGACAAAAACAGGTGACAACTGAAAGAAGGTTCCACAGAGATAGAATTCTTAAAATTCAGATATGAAGCAGTAATAACTTCAACAACAGAGTAACTTCAACAACAGTGATAGAATGATTACAGATTGAGATATGTAGAGCGCCGAAGAGGCCATGTGCAATACCAAGTTGTGCGAGTGCCAATGTGAGAGACAGTCGACTGTGTGTCAACGTCTAAAGACAACCATAAGGTATGTGCAAGTCAGCTTATAGAAGGTCTAAACCATTTTGATAAAATTCACTTACCTGGTCTCACATGTCCAATCTCCTCAGCAAATAATATATGATAATTTTTGTAATCAATTTAATAATTAACCAAATGTTCTTAATAAATAATGTTATTTTAAAGTTAAACTGGGTGCAGTTAATTATGAGTAGCATAGGACTTGCACTAAAGATTATATGGTGGGTTTTATTAGCGGCATAACGCAAGTGTTTTACGAATTACGATATTACGGTCATGATTTAAGAGTTTAATTTAATATTATGCTTTTCATAATTGTTTGTGCACCACACTAGATATATTTCGTATCACAGTTAACAAATTCAAAAACTATTTTTGGTATTTATCTCCAGATTATTTTTGGTATTTATTCTCTTGTGCTTTAGTTTTTTTATGAAGGTTTAGCTGTTTTATGAAGATAGCTGTTAAACTAAAATAAGAAAGGGTGTCAAGATAATCATACTAAAAATGAGGACCTTCCTGGACTAATAGATAAGTCAATTGAGGACTTCATTTCAGAAGACAGCAAACAACTTTTTGAAAGATTTAATATTTCCGCAGATTTCCTTAATATAATCCAGCTTCTTGACCTGAAAGTGAAGCGTATATGAAAGCCTCGTTGTTCAACAATTAAAGGTGGTCAATGACACAGCTGAAAGAGGGGTTAAGTAGATAAAGGGCTGCAACAAAATACTAACAAAAAATGAAGACCAATAACAATTTCTATTGCAAGTTGTCACTGACTACAAACATCGAGATACTGATGCAAAGAAGGAAACTGTAGCAAAAAAAAAAAATGGAGTGAGATTGTCATTTGTTTTTCATTTGTTGATATTTCTGTCATTATCTATACATAAGCACTATTTCGGATTTTAATAAACAAACATTCCAAAAATAATGCACGGTATCATCTTTTAGAATATTTATTCATTAAAATAAGAGAGTTTTTCTTGAAGTAATGAATTGTACACATATTTTATTATACCCTTGTATTAATATTATTCAATTTCACATAAATTTACCAATGACTAAAAAAGAAATAATCGGCAGTCGGCACCCGCAACACTTTTTATCATTCATATGAACCAAAACTTTACAAAAATAATTTTTTAATCACTGAGCGATTTTAAGGGATGCCTCTGAAAAATTAAAAGAGTTGAATATTTTAGCCTAAATCCTAAACACAATGTCCATTTAGAATTCAGGCAAGAAATGATCCCACACCCAGAGTAATATTTTATCCTTTATAACTGGAGGGGTGGGGGGGTGGAGTAAAATTGAAAATGGTAGTCAGGACATATCTGTTATTTCATATGAAAATGGATTTACATTGAAGTCTACAGATTGTGATCATGATCAAAATCAAACGATCATAATTGGATACATATAGTGGTTTAATTATTTTTTTTAAATTAAAATACAAAAACAGTTGTGAAATATATCCATTTTTTCATAGAGTATGTATATAGATATATACAAAAACTATCCAAATTGGAAAATGGAATACAATACAAATTGAAGAGCAAAGTAAATTGAGAGCTGGGGGTGTTGTGATCCCCACTCCCCGGTTAAGCAATGCTTTACGCTCCGGCAACACTCCCGGTAGTCGGTACATTATCTATTAATGATATAAAATCGTAAAAATAACATCAAAACCCAAGACCTCGCAATAAGACATATATGCCTCACACACAGTAAGAAATATATACTACAATTAGACACTACATTAAATTGCTTAAAGACTAATACTATACAAACACGTGCCTTAACACACACACCCCAGCCAATTTGTGGTACTTTATTCTTCAATTTGTATTGTATTCCATTTTCCAATTTGGATAGTTATGTTAATATTCCGTTGAGTTCGGCAGCTTTGCGCCAACATTTCGAATATTTATATCCTTATTATTTATTCAGTAGTATACTAAATTTTATTACATTTGTAAAATATATATATATATATATATACACGTATATATCACAGGGTGTTTCATTTGGTAGTGACCCCTCCTTAAAAAAATAAATAAATAATCCAACTATATATTTCTTTTCACTCTAGCGTTTCGTTTACAAGTGACCTTAATGCTTGAAAAATGC
Source organism: Amaurobius ferox (assembly GCA_951213105.1). Classification (NCBI taxonomy): domain Eukaryota; kingdom Metazoa; phylum Arthropoda; class Arachnida; order Araneae; family Amaurobiidae; genus Amaurobius; species Amaurobius ferox. Next base: position 149,660,022 of record OX578133.1, on the reverse strand, counting down.
GAGGTAATGATTTTCCATAACTCATTGCGGCATCATGCCACCAGATGGTCGGGCGCACTATTTCTGTCCAGTGTCAATATGGACGTTAATCGTTGTTCAGTATGGTTGAATATACCGTTGCGGGGCGGATGTTTATTGGAAAATTTATTAGATGAGAAAGGCTATAAAGGAGGTAACACAACGCGAATTTCTGGGATTAGGGGGAAAGAAAAGCTCTTTGGGAGACTGCCTAGTGAAACACCCTATATAGAGCTATACCCTCAACGAATGACCTTGGTCACCACCGAAATCCTATTTTCTCCTACCATTTATGGTATTTATCACTTTACCAATACTTTTTCTCGTTGGAGACCTGCCCTCCCCCCTTATTACAACTCAGGGAGTTGGGTTTTTCGTTTTATTTTGTTACTATCTCGATACAAGATACAAGTTCACATATATCATACAAGATGGCACCATATCACACGTTTCTCTATATTATCACGGCTATCAACATACAAAATCAAAACTTTTGTAGCCTCAAGCATGAAACTTCTTAATTTCAATACTTGAACTCTATCAAATGTGATATCCATATTGGGCGAAACTTAAGTGTGGTTCGCTGGCTAGAGTAGTAAGTTCAACACGAGCAAAGCCACTGGAAATGCAAAAAGGGTACATTATTACTTACTATTAAAGCCTATGAATGCGAAATGAGTAAGTGAATATAAAAATCACTAAGGAAAATGTTCAAGAACAAACCAGAATCAAACGATCAGTATGGCAATTATAGTGATAAAATCTTTAAAATCTGGAAACAGGAAAAATGGTATATCAGCAGGAAGAATGGTAAGTGGTAAGTTAACTCAGAACATATCCAAGTGGTAGTGATTAGGTAGTTAGTTACTTGAACGAACTTTTGAATAGGCTCGGTATAAAATATGAAGGTTGATTCTACACCGGATGCAACTGGCAACACATCACTTGAATTCAGGAAAGAATATGCAAGACGGGACAACGAACATATTGTTATTTCGAGTGAACCGCTAATTGCAAGAGATAGATAAATAATCGTACCATAGTTCAAGATTATTATATTTCAAGAGGCATGAAATATGCAATATTTCATCCTATAATGTAAGGTTATTTGTTCCTGAACCTAAAACAAAAAAATATCCAATGTCAGTCAAGTTTATATTCTCAAAGTTGGAATAATGCTGACTCGATAAAATGTTTAAAAGCGCTGATGTTTCGAGAAAAATGCGCTAAAATTCAAGAACGGCTGTTAAAATAAATCCCAATGAACTAGGAAAATTTCAAGAAGTCATTTATGGACAGACTTCTGAATTTGAGTTCAACAGTGCCATATTTTGAATGTATTGAAATAAAAACATGAGTTACAGTTAAAGAGATTCACAGACGATTTCGCGATACTGATAACAGATTGCATTCGGTGAGATATTAGCACGATAACTTGCCTTGTAAAAAAATTAAAATCAAAATCTCAATTAAGCAACTAAACAGAAAATGAGTGACCTGTCATGAGTGAGAAATCAGGTCGACTATCGTATGATGATGCTCCACATAGTTCAAAACGAAAGTTTTAAACTTTTCGATGAAATGGATTCTTTGTAACAGCATAATTCACTTTAATGGATTTTTAGTCAGAATTCAAATACAGAAAGTAAGAATCTGAACTTTTTGTAAAAAAATAAGGATGAGTGCAAACTTGGACAGTGGTTAATGATTCAGTCGATTGCGACTGGACTGATAACTCCATGAATAGAAAGGAGAAGATAATATGATATTCTAAGAGCAGGTACTTTATCCTATATCTTGCAGTAACAAAATTATTTATTCAAAGAATTCTGATTTTATTTCTCTTGAGATAGCATTTTTAAGCTAATTCAAGATACGGTACTTTATGAACAAAAATTTAATTAAAATAATCCTTTGCATTAAAAACTTATCTAAAACAATTATAATAATAAATACACAAAATGTAGAAATTTCAGTATATTTTTTCCACATACTGTTCAAGATTGATTCTTTAATTTCTACTTACACCTAAAAGCCCATCTTATCATTTTCACTAATTGACTGTAACGTTGTATATACCAATTTATGTTCTATTACTTTCAACTTTAAAGACATCTTCAACCATAGATTTCAAGCGCAAGTACCCAATGCGCGCAAAAGACAATCAAACTCGACAACTCAGACGATAGTTGCCGACTTATACTACTTTACCTTTGCGTCACTCAACTGGAAGAAGTTCATTTACTGAGAATTCATGTCGCGCATTCTTTGCTTCTGTTCTCTGACAAAACTTTCAGTCTTAATCCTAGCTCCTCCAATCAATAACGTCAATATTAGTTCCTGGGATCCATGCGCAAGTGGTTATCGATTACGTTCCACTGTTGTTGCTTACGGGAAAATGACGAAAATTTAAAGAACGTCTCCCGAAAATTTTCGCCTTTCCATAAGTATACGTGAAACTTTGAGGACTTTTGCAACAGTAATTCCCTGTTGCAGAGCGAAGAATTTGTATATTGACCGTTTCGATTCCATATATTACGTGAAACAAATGTGCGTGAATGTTTTTCGCAGCAAATTTGATGAGACTTTAGCAATTTACTATACGATATGGGCAGCATTTGCTTGATTTTTTGTGCATATATTTATATTCAGAAAATACCATTTTCAAGAAATATTAAAGATTGGCAGCGATGTATCATTCACCACAGATAATCGTTTACTAGATAAGTAATTTCTTCCTCAAAACTTAATTTCTGATGTTTTTTAATTTTAAAATTATTAATCCTTCCGAATTCATTTTACCACTTAGGAAAAGTATTTTCCAAATGGTGATGTTAAAGCAATTGAATGTAAAGAAAAGTAGATTTTCCTTATCATTTTTCCCTGTTAAAATAATTTATTACAAGGCAGTCTGTATATCAATTATATAAAACAAGCTATTTCTTTTCTATCACATAATTTGTATAATCCTAGAACAAATGACCCGATGTTACTCGGGTCTTAAATCAGCGCCTGCTACTTAAAAAATACTGATAGAGATAACACCGCTTAATTTCCAAATAGCCTGTTTTAAACTAAAATCATTCCGTTTTTACCCCGATTGTCCAACACGGACGTTATACATCCTAAATAATTGCTCGATCGCCTATTGTGGGCAATATCTAAAGTTACAAAAAAGAAAACTCCCTTTATCCCCCCCCCCCAAGAAGTACAATATATTTTCTCTATCTAATTCTAGCAATATCAGGAAAGCAGAATTATACATGGACTCTCGGTCTATGTTTATGATCTTAGCCTCCTATAATATAACTAATTCCATGGTACATGAACTTAAGACAACTATCTGGAATATACTGGAGAAATCAACTTATTTTGGGTCAAGCTCCATGTTGGTATTAGAGACAACAAGCAGGTTGATGAACTAGCCAAAGAAGATCTACAGTTCACAGATTTCAACCATACCTTTAGATAATACCCAACTCAAAAGTCTCATATTGCAAGACCCAAATCCAAGAATGTCAGCACAGGTGGGATGAGTCTAGTAAAGGGAGAACCTTGTTTAAGTAATATAAGATGACGTCTTTATATTTTCTTTAATTTTAATGTAAGATGACTTCTTTATCAATCGGGTCTTGATGGAGCATAGAGTGTTTGGAACATATCAATGCAAATATTTCGACGACCCAACTTGCAGCTGTGGGAGAGACTTGAATTCGACGTCTCATAGCATATACTCCTGTTGTCTTTGGAATGATATTAGACTCAAGTACTTTCCAGACATCTTTAAACAAGTGACTTTGATTTTGCTTTGCAGTAACCCTAAAGATAAAGATGTCAAATCTATTGTTAAGGCATTGCTCGACAGTACTCTTAATTTCTGCTGTTTTTGTTGTTATTTTTAACACAAACTGTGCTTTTGTTGTTGTTGTCTTTCGTTTGGAACAAGTTGTGCTTGTTACACAGGTCTGTAAGCATTGTAAACCTTGTAACACTTTGAATAAAGTGTCTGAGGATGGGTTTGGACACAAAGGGTCCGATGGTTGTCCGTCTCATGTCATGTTGGGATATTTGCCCTCTAGTCTGGTATTGCCTGGACAGGACGGTGCCTCTGCATTGACCGGAGGTGTTGGGCTTGGAGTAGGGTTATGGTGATCCCCGGGCTGGTGACTTTGTGCCGTCTTTGTTGTGCTGGACTAGAACCGGGTGTATCGTTTTGCTGTCGCAGCAATGGGTCGTCTATTCCGTATACCTTCGGGTGATATGGATTCCTTATCTGGATTATCTCCAGAAGTAAAATATAAAATATTATTACTATCTCAGCGAGTTTTTTGTTTTCAATTAAAGCCAAATTCTATCACAATACTCATAATGATAATATAATACCAAATTTAAAAATGTAGAACGAAATCTTTTTAAATTCAAAAAGTTAGAAAACCGATAAATTAAATTTACTTAGTTTAAAAACAGCTGTTTTTTCATCCAGACAAAATATATGCCATTTAATCAAAATACCTGCTCTCGAATATCGTCTGCAGCGGCAAAAAATGAATACATTTGATTTAACGAAATGACCAATTTTTGGTTTTTAAAGTTCGTAGCTTCGAAAATAATTCGAACTTTAAAAAAAGTCTCGCTGAGGTGCATTGTCCGGGCACATAAAGTATATCTGTAGTAAATTTCACCGCTGCCCGACGCTTCGATTTTCCGCTTCAGACAACATACATAGACAAACAGAAACACAGACAAATGTCTTCTTTTCTTATGTAAGAATAACTAAATGCAATACAGCCTGAACTATCATGAATAGCACTATTCACCTTTATTTTACGAACTTCATCCTAATAAATGTTCGAAATCTCATTGATATATTCATAATCTACACCATTAAAACGCGTACAACTACGTATCTATCTATATGTATGTCTCTATACGATTGTATGTATCTATGTCTACATACCTATATCCAGTGTGCTTCTCAGCAAATTCACGTTCTTCAAAATCATGGGCATCTAATGAAGGTATTTTTTACCATAGGAAGACTATTAACAATTCAGAAATTCAAAGAAAATTAATAAATTTTTAATTATTTTCAGAAAGCTATAGAAAATTGGGCCTAATGTTTTGTTAAATAATTATATGAATAAGTTTTTTTGGTGTAAATGTATACTTGAAAATTATCAAAACCATCTAAAATAAAATTTTAATTAGTCGCTTACTTAACTAATTTGATAAGGGCCATTCAGAATGATACATGAACATTTTTCTGTGTCTATTAAAAGGGCGTTACTAATCGACCACTGGGCATGTACGGGGAAACACCGGACGGAAACTCTTGTAATTCTCTATTTTTGGTTCTATATGTAAGATTTTAACAATCTTAGTGTCTATAGTTAAGAGAAGGGGGTTTATCTTTTCCTTTATTTTTTTTTCCTTGAATGGGTGAGGAAGTGGGGGAGTCTTCTTGCTAAAGGAAGTGTTTGGTATTTATTTTAGGCTTGTGGACGGATTACTTGCTTTATCATTTCCTTGAAAATAATTTTTGTTTGTAAATCATCAAGGTTAGCCTCGCGTTTGTGGTTTTTCTGTCTATAGTCAGCCGCGACTTGGCCACATAGCAAGCTAGTTCCAAGTAAAGTAAGGCCACTTAGTCAGTAAAACACTGACTAAATAGTTCACTGAACTTTTTTTAATTATTATTATTATTCATTTAGCTTGGAGTTTCGCACAAATTTATAATCCCACTTCCCAAAGGCTACATTCAGTATATATCTATATAGCCTGTAAGCCTCTTGCTGACTGAACTCTGGGTCTTGATTCCAAAACCGTAACCAAAAATTTGCTTTGTAGGAGAAGGGGGGGGGGGCGATGGTGGCTTGAAGTGTCAAACAACCACTTGAAATAAAATTTATGTATATGCCATCTCTTTTCACAAAATAAAAATTACTTTATTTTGACCACATCTTATGCAATTTCAAAACTATAGTGAGGTATATTATATTTTTGGTCGTTTATGTGTGCAGCAGCCTACGGAGCGCGTAGCGTGCGAATTAATAATGTGCTGCTAAAATTACTTCCCACCGTAAATGATGCGCTTGATCACATTTTATACCTATATTGCAACTTTAAAGCTTTTACAAAGAGAGTCTCGTATATACCTGTTAGCGTAACTAGCAGAGATCAAGACATCATAAAACCTAGACCAGCTCTGGTCAAACTCTATAACGATGGCCTACCACTTTTGTTCCACTAAGTGTTACAATAGTGGACCAATAATATAAAAAGATCGATGGGTCCATTGATATCGTTCAAATCGGGCAAATTAGGAGGATAAAAATTTCGGAGAATAAAATGTGATGTTATAACCCGGACAGTTTAATTGTAGGAACAGTTGCATAGCAATTAAGTTTCGAAATTGCACGCCCATTTCTGTCAAAATTTTACTAAACGCTAACAAATCTGGAATAAATACGAAAAGAAAATAAGTGAGTATGTTCTTTTTCTTCATTGCGTAACAAAAAAAGCAACAAAGAAGTTTTGCATAACAAATAAGGAACGTCTACCCAGAGTTCACTTTTGTCATTTTTTCTCCCCACTTTAAACAATCACATGAAGTAAAACTATTTATTTGACCTTGAATTTGAAGATAAGTGATGTCTTTTTTAAATCAAATGTGTACTTTATTTTTTTTCCAGTGACAATTGATCGGTTACACAAGGTCCGATTGTCAATCATGATGAAATCTGAAAAACTAATTTTATTCTTGATTAAACAAGTTACGGAAAAAGTAGTAAAAAACATAGTAGTTTAATTAGACTCCCTTGAGGTGTTTTGATTCGTATTTTCTATATAGTAACTTTTAATACTATTATTAGCCAGTTTTTTAATTAATAAACTTTGCCTTTGATTATAACACGAATGAAAAGTAGGCTTAATATAATTTAATAACGAGTTGAATTGATATGGAAAGGATGTTACTATAATTAATTCAACCAGGCACCACTCTCAGCATATGTATCTGAGGCATTTATACCAAAGTCCGTCGATGTGAGAGACACACTCTGGTAGACGCTATTTTCTCCAAAACCGTTTTTGACCGGGCCGAATTTCAAATTCACAATTGGTATTCGGAGGCCGTCGGTCGAAAAGGTAAAAAATTCCAGTAGGGATGTGGGAAAGTTTCAAGAACAAAAGCTCATTGGATGCTTCAGACAATAGCCAATCGGGGAACAAGTGTTTCGGATTCAAGAATTTTGCAACAAGGTATTTATTCTAAATTCCGCCGATGTGAGCAATAAACATGTTGATCGACGTTTTTCTCCCAAAATGGTTTCACGCAGTCTGAATGATAAATTCCCAATTGGTATTCTGGTCGAAGGATGACTATTCTTGTAGGGATTTGGACATAAATAGTGCCATAAAAGGTAGCCAATCAGACACCAAGTATTTTGCAGTGCTTTCCGGGTTCAGGAATTTCACAGCAAGTTATGAGAGTTGTGAATTTATTCACATTGGCTGTATTTTATTTAAAATAATCTTACTAAAATACACTCTGTTGCAAAAAAATATATGCACCCATAAAAAAATTTAACTACAGACGCATAAACTCGGAATGCAAGTGTCGTTTTAAGAGTTATGCAAAAGATCAAACTGTCAGCGCCAATGATGTTATAGGGCTCATTCAATGCGCATGAGAACACATAGTGCAGCATTTAAAGCGACCGGTGTTCTCACTCAAAAGCAATTGCAAATGGATTTTCTGATCTGATACTACTAGTTGTGTAAAAAGATACCTTTGAGATATACTCGACGGCGCTACAAACAATTGTCGGATTTAGAAAGAGGTCGCGTCATAAGGCCAAGAATAACTCGTTGGTCCAAAAGGCGTATCAGTTGCCATCTTGGTCGGAATAATATGATAGCTGTTCGGTGTCAGCAACAGTAGATCAGAGTAAGCACATATAACTATCGCAGAGGCTCAGGACGCCCCTGACAGATAACTAACTGCTCGAGAAGATCGTGCAGTCAGGAGAAGACCCACGTCGACACCAATGGCGTCGCTATCAGCCATTCAGAGGCATTAGCTAACATCCATGCATCCTGTATCAAGGGATACTATTCGGAAATGACTGGTAGAAGGAGGGATTAAGTGTCGACGTCCATTAAAGCTCCTACTACTAACCCCTCAACATAGGCCGAGCCGTGTCCGATTGGACAATGTCTGATTGGAGACATGTTGTCATGTTGTCTTTAGCGACGAATCCCACTTCTCTCTCAGTGCTGATGACCGGCGCATACGCGTGTGACGGATCCCGTTTCGATTCCGCATTTATTGTTGAGAAGTACATGGCCATCACACGCAGTGTGACATCGGCCATACATTAAACTGCCGTAAACCCCTGGGTTGGCTGTATGGTCTGGGCCTTTCACGCAGTGTGACAGTATGAGGACTGTCACACTGCGTGTGACAGCCGATGTCCTAGGGGGGCAGCCCCTAGGAGGTTGGGGCAGCCGATCTCCTAGTTTTGCTGCAAGCCAATTTCATGACACGCTTTTTACGACGATATTTTGCATTGTTCTCCCTATGATGTTGGGCCTCCCAAGTTCCCTTCATCAACAAGACAAAGTTCGACCACAAACTTCAGGATTTTCTCAACAATGTCTTCGAGGATTTAATACCCACCTATGGCCATCCTGGTCTCCAGACCTATTACCAATAATATATGTCTGGGACATGCTGGTACGGTTATTGTAGCCCTCTCAGAATACCACTGAATTAGCTAATCAGTTGTAACATTTGTGACATAATCTTCCGTTGAGGGACGTATGTAACTTAATTGACTCTATGCCACACCGAATATTGGCTTGTATAGATGCAAAGGAAGGATTCACCACTTACTAAAGTGTCATCTTCTTGTTACCACCATTGCTTAATAAAACGTTTTTTGATCCCAAATTCTAATTATTTGCATATTTGCTCAAACGATACATACATGTCGAGTTTCTCAGCTGTAAATCAATTTCTTATGAATGCATATATTTTTCGTAACATAGTGTATTTGAAGAATAAAATACAATCCCACTCAAACAGAATAAATTTAACATAATTTATTGAATTTAAATTTTGGATAATTTGATGTTTACTTTGAGTAATAAACATGTTCTGTATTAATCATTTTTACAAACTCTGAAAATGTTTGTATAATAAAACATTTTCAAAATTCATGAAATTTAAAAACATTTCATACCATGGTATAAAAAGAAAGTTTGTTATTTTGTTCAAATTGCTCTTTTAAGATTCTACTTTTCCTACACTGAATGCTGTGTAGATAGAGTGTGTACGGTAACCATGTTGAAAATTTAATTAGTTTTCGACATCTGCGTAACTAGGATCTTGTAAGATAGTGTGGGGGATATGACTGAAAGGTGGAATGCAGTGCAGAATTTCGTTTTCCAATATAGACCCTATAGAGAACAAATGTAATTTTTTGCCATTGGAGAATTGTGATCGTCCCTGCTCACGCTTATAATTTTTATGCCTGTAATAAAATAATGTAATTTAAATTGGAAATTAGTACGCAATTGTAACGCAAAACGACACTAAATTAATGATTATTCTACTAAGATATAAATTTCATCTTTTAATCTCAATACGAAGTCTATGTGCACATACAATATATTTATATACACACATATATATATATATATATATATATATATATATATATATATATATATATATATATATATATATATATATATATATATATATATACATATAATATGAAGTTCCAGTGATGGAATAGAGAGATGTTGTAACTCATAAAACCTTAACTTAAAAATGCTAATATATATATATATATATATAAATTAGTAATAAAGATGAATTAAAGTAGAATATATGAAGAGAAATAGTAAAGCATCCATAACAAACAAAAGAATTCATTTAATTGCCTTGTTACTGGGAACAAAAGGCCATTAGACACCTTAATGTTCTATAAATTGTTATAGATTGAGAAAATTGAAACACTGAAGTATTAACTTACATGTATGTAGCTGATCAACCACAAAATATCAACTTAACATGATGTGCAAAGAAGGTGTTCCCAATCATAAACAGTAATACCCAAGTCGCCAATCTTAAAAATTACTGTATGTATATATATATATATATATATATATATACAATAACTGTTACAACAGAGTTAGTCTAATCTTTCAATGGCTTTGTCTCCAATATGTTAAAACTATCAATTTCACTTATGCTTGATATGTCGTATTCAACAAGAATAATATAAATGTTCAATATGGCAGATATATGAGAAGTTATAAAATATTGAAATAATATAAGTAAAGATCTATGGCATCTCGAAAAGCTCAATTGGCAGGTTCTTCCTCTAAAACTGAGGTTTGCAATTCGAAATAAATTCGTTCTTTTGCGAAAACATAAGCTGAAAAAAAACTTCCCTTTAAACATTATTCAGCATTTATAGGCTCTATATTTAATAGTTTCAACCTATTCACAATTTTATTTAGGCAGCATATACAAGAAAATCATTTTGTACATAAAAAGTCAAAAATTTATCATTGCATTAAGAAAGAAATTAAGAACTCTGAACAATAGTTTTAAGGAATTAAAATAATTTTGCTGAAAAAATATATATAACTCGATGAAATACAGGTATTTTTATGGTATTCATTCTTTTGAAAAACAAAAGGCAAGTAGAGTAAGAAAAAGAAAAAATATAATACAGAGTTTTAGAAGTAACTTCTTACCTTTCTAGACTCCATATGTCAAGGAAATCCTCAAGTATCGGAGAAAAGTCTGGTTGAGAAAAAGGAGAAAAAGGAGAAAAACGTTTTAACCTGGAAATAAGTTCTTTGCAATTGATTTATATATAAATATATCATGTTGCACATAATGTATAAAGATATAAATTTATATATTATGCTGTACTCTTACATAAAAATCATTCTATATTTGAAATTTTTGACACATAGCAAAAATTATTGAAATGTTTTTTCATATTTTGAAATACGTGATATTTAAAATTTAGTAAAATACTTTACTAAAATAATTGTATTTTTATTAATCAAATCAGAACTTAACGTGTAGATACCAGGGTTAAATTAATTAAGCTAAACAAATAGTTTAAATTTGAATGCAACAAATTTGTATGTCCGTAAAACCATAAGCAGTTTAAAAATATTTTAGGGACGAGTTGTATGATTTCTGAAGTACTGATTATTACTATAATTCATCTGTGCTTCGAACTATAATTATTCATCATTGCAAATAACATTGAATCTCAATTTAGTAAAATGCTAGAGAAAAATTATTATTCAATACAAGTACAATTCTTTTGAAGAGATTATTTTAAACTATTACTGTTCATAGTTAAAAGCATTACAAACTCAATTGAAAGCATCGCTTTCATTGATCTTTCTGGTCGGTTTTGGAAATAACTCCGAGATATCTTCAATAGGTCCGAGTAGTGGTTTATGTAGGCACAAAGTCAATGGCGCCCAGTTACATTGCGCATACAGATAATGGCTAATGATAGAACACAAAGACTGCTAAAATCAGACCATACTAATAGAATTGAAAATATACAGATATACTTGTATCTATCCGCTGTGACGCGGTATATGCTCATTGGCTCTTGCTACATAGCTCGAGAGGTTACGATTAATGTTACAATGCATTGCTTTTTAAATGCTTTTATGATATTTTAAATACATTTTTTTTCTTGTTCCACGGTCGTTATTTCGTTGAATACTAAAATTATAGCATTAAGAAGCGTATATTTTACAACAATAACGTTTAATGACTACTATTCACAAGATGAGGCCATTCTTTCAGCTTAACTTCTTTTCAAAGAGGTTTTCAAAACTTTTTTGTTATATTAAAATATTCGAACAAAATTAATAATTTTTAATAGATAAAAGCCTTATATTGATAAAACGCTTTCATTAGACACCAACTTTGATATTGGGAAGCAGAAATTATCCGAGAAAAACGCTGGTAATATATATATATATATATATATATATATATTTAAAAAATGCAATAATAAAATTTCAAGTAATATTAACATCACCATAGAAGCAAAACCACGGCCATATTGCCGATAAGAGAAAAGAACAGCACCGGCCCAAATTCGATGATTAGTCAAAATTAAATTTATCTTCAGGTCTGAGTATTTAATTCTAATTAACCCAAACAAATGCCTGTTTCAGATTGAGCAATAGCACATTACTATAAATGCTCAAACTCAGACTACATTCATAAAAAAGTGAAAAAATGAAGATAAGAAACATTAAGGAAATTTGTATTATATTACCATGTGGCATGAACCCTTCTTCTTTCACCACGTGTATACGTGATCAACCTCAGCAGAATAAATTATCTAAAAGCACCGGAATGAACATGTCGAAATACAACCAGGGAGGCAGTACGAACGCTCACACCAACACTCCCAGACCCGTCCAGTGAGTCATAGTAGGAGAAAGGACAATTACCCGTATAAGCAATTCAGAATATGAACATGAAGCAAAGATGAAAATTCTTACTAAACAAGTGAATAATAAAAGAAATAGATAAATGAGAATGCCACTATATATATATATATATATATATATATATATATATATATATATATATATATATATATATATATATATATATATATATATATATATATATATATATATTAGTCGCACACTTTTTAATAGTATAGATACCCTTAAAAAATACTTTCAGATTTGGGGAAATTGGATTTTGTACCATCGGCATTTAAGCATGCTCTCATTTAGAAAGAAGGGAATGTGTATTTTGATCAATGTATCAAACATCCTAAAATCTCTCTCAATTTAACAATTTTAACCAATAGGTTGTATAAATTTATCACTCGCTAAATATACAGCCTCTAGATGGGAATTTACCACAAGAAAAAGCTAGTCTTTTGTCAACACTCTAACTTGAAGCAAGTGTCAATATTTAAATAAATCTTGCAATCAGAATTTCCAAAACATAGTATTTATTTCCGTTGTCATTTATCTCAATCCTTTAAATAAATACTGCTTCTTATACATATTTTGCAAAAGACTAGAACAAATACAATTTCAAGAATGAAATTGCATTTTGCTGGAATGGAATTAAATGTGCTTTAATAAAGTTCACTCACAAAATTTTAAAAATCCAAGCAATTTTAAAACATTTTCTCGATTTTCTTATTTATAAAATATACGCATAAGAAATCTGAAAGAATGCATGTTTAGAAAACAAATATTTTTAATATATCATTATCATTTTGTCCTTGAGAAATGTTTAATATTACGTAAATCCTAGAGGTGTAAAAAAGTAGTAAGTGAAGTAGAAATATTCAACTTCTCTAGATGAACAAATATTTTTTATAATAGATAGGGAAACACTCAAAGTTGCAATACTAGGTCTTTCAAAAATTATTAAAAAATATCAAGTACAGTCAACCCTCCTATAACGCGATTAATTCGTACTACATTATATGGAAACCGAGTTATAAAAAACTCAGTGCAAATCAGATTAATTCGTACAGTGCTATATGGAAACCGCATACTGTGTTGTATGGAAACCGCGTTATAAGAAACTCAGAATTAGTACAAAACAGAACGATTCGTACCGCGTTATATGAAAACTAATAATCACCAACTAATAATCATTGCCACAGCAATGCTGTATATTTCTGCATTTACAGGGGATTTCCCTGATAACTGAAATTGAAATATGGTGATGTATATGGATGATAAACAGGGGATTTCCCCATTAATTTCAACCGTGAAAGTGTAATAGAAAAATTCATGCTATAGGGAGACTGCTTAAGCTAATTGAGTTGTATTATAGAGAAACCGCATTATAAGACTACAGCGTTTTATGAGTACCGCGTCATGGGATGGCTGTTGCAATTTTTCCTCCGCCTTATATGGAAACCGTGTTATGAGAGTACCGCGTTATAGGAGAGTTGACTGTAATAATATTTTTTGGCGTTTTCGAAGGATACAATTAGCTTGAAAATTGACTAACCTCTGCAGAAAATAAATTCACATACTGATATCTTTTATTAACTAAGCTGTGAGGCCTCCTTATAAAAATTTTTCTTTCTAATTTGTTCCCAGGTATAATGTATATTCGCAATCATATAAATTATTTTTCGTTTTCCTAACTTTCCTGTACTTTATTCTTGCAAAAACATTATTATTACGCAACGTCTGAACAAGCCAATACAACTCACCTTTTGTTACTAATAATTTCATCCTACTATTTCATAAATTATCAAACAAAAATAATTGGCACATTTTAGTGCATATGGGAATTAGTTGCCTTCTTAACAGTGGGAGATGAAGCCCTTGAATTATTGCTTTATGACATTATTTAGACTTGCCGAATCCTAACAGACTGATTATATATTAAATATAACAATTAAAACAATTAGCAACTAATATAACAATTAAATGATTAAATATAACATTGACGGATTTCAAAGTTGTATTTTTGTAGCAATACGTATGTCTTAATTCTATAAACATTTCGCTCAAACTGCTGTATTAAATATTTTACGAATAAAACTACTTGTTTAATAACGACATAATATACGATATATTTAATCATCTGCTTTATGTTGTTGCTGCAATGCATTTTTGTTTTCAGTTCATTTCATTCCTCAAATACTCTGATATGTCTTTTCAGCTAAACAGAAACTACAAAAAAAAATATTCTGGCATATAAATTGAAATGCATGCGAAATTCCATAAAATATATTATTAATTTATTGCATATAAAACACATAATTATTAGTATGACGCTCAACAGCTATAAAAATTTAAAAGTTAACTTTACATAATCAAAATACGCACCAGTAAGTTCAATATACATGATGACAATAAATAAGAGACAACCTCCTTATAATATAAATTTATTAGAAAGGATGAAAACAAAAATTTAATATTATCAATTATATGTATATAAAAACGATTTATTTAGACGTTTTCAAAATAACCTATTGTTGAAACTTGAAGTTTGAAGAAATATTTGACGAAATTTGAAAGCTATTTGTCGCAACTCATAAAGAATTATTTTATTTTATTCTGTCAACAGGAACTTATTGAAAGCTTTAACACTTTTATTGGGTTTAACACAGGCTCTTGCTTGCAAAATGGAGTCCATTAATCTTAAGGGTCAGGGCTAAAAGTAGGTCATTCATCAAAACTAATGAATTCCAGTACATTTGCTGGACATCACTCGTGTATCACGCGCCCTGTGAGAAAGAGCAGAATTCTGCAGAAATTTGCATAAAAAATTTGAAAGATTGGCGACGAACAACAATTAGAAATAATCCTGGGCATTCACTAGACCAATCCTATCATCTTGAATCTTTAAGGAAATCCCTGTTGGCCCATAGGCGCCCTCAATGAGTTGCGGCAAACAGTTTCACATTTCGTCAGAAGTCATTAATTTTGCATTAATGCCAAAGAACGTTATTTTGAAAGCGCCTGAAAATATTATTTTTGAAGTACATTTGATATTATTCAGCAATATGACATTTTTATCTTTCCCTTTCTTAATAAATTATATAAATATAAAACAATAAAACTTTAGGTAATTACTCAAAAAAGTAAGGCAACGTGACAATAATAAGAAATAACGAAAAATAAAGGTGAACCTGAATTACGTTAGGGGAATAAAAATAAGTTAATATAACCAGTAAATGTAATGTTCATTTTTTTTTCAAATAGTGAAAAATATCGGCAATTTTACTATGCGCATAGCTGTTTCTGACAGATGTTACGTTCCATGCTGAAATGTTGCTGCTGGAAGGCTTTTGACATCTGCTGATTAATCGGCAGCAATTTTTAATTCAGAAACATATTTCGCTCATTTTTTTTCCCTCCAACACACATTCTGTCCGAAACATAAATGTAACACCACTCTCCCAAATTGCAGATAGTTGTGCTACTATCTACGCCAATCTGGCCATGTAAGTAATTATCTGGAATCATATTGCAGGACAATACATTCTTTTGGGGTTATTTTGATCTAAATGAAGTTATATAATTTCTCATTTGTCAAATTCCAAATTCCATTTTTATTCGCCATCTATACTTTAATAATGAGCGCTGTGTCATTTTATATAACATGCCCAAATTTTACTAAATAATAAATATAGTTCAGGAATTTATTCTAAAGCTGACAACCAAAAATTTAGTAATCTCATTAGGGAACTAGTAAGGCTCCGTCTTTTAGACGAAGACAGAACTTTCTTCCATTATGATCCGCGCAAGATCGAAGATAACAATTTTGTCGCATACTTGCTGTTTTATTCATAGCGTTCGTCATAATTAGCTAATTTGAATGAAGAAGAAAACGTCGTTAATTGGGTTTAATATCAAGGTCAAAGGTTGAATATAAATTTTTGTTTCAGATTGGAAAAGTTACGATTAGAAAGAGAATCTGATTTTCACAAGCTGCATAATAAAAGTATTGCCAACATAAAAGCGTAATGTCAGTACGTCAGTCAGTCTCCAGATTGCATCCCCGAGGGCTGAAAAAACGCATGTCCATTGGATCTGAAGAAATGGCTTTCAAAATTTTGGCTTTTTTTCTATTTTTGTGAGAAAACTTTCAAGTAATTTCTACATCGTTTTACGGGCTAAAAAACACATGCAAATAATCCCAGGTAAATAATTCACAATAATTTATGTATAATCAAAAGTAGAATTTTAATCAACACTTCAATCAACAGAACGCCTGCTTTTTCTATTAATATTGTTTCCTAACACTGAGTTTTGTAACACGAGTTCTTACAATTTTCATAGGATCATTTCGACACGAGTTCTTACAATTAAGCATAATCTCTAAACCGAAGATGATTTTCTTTTCAGTTTCTCAATCTATTCTAATGATCTAAGCACAATTATTTCACATTAAATTTTATGATCATGTCAGACTTAATAAGAACGTCATCAAAAGTAAATATTTAATTGATTTTAATTAAAATTATTTTTTAACTAAAAGAAATATATATATATATACGGTAATACACCTTCAATAAATCATGTACAGGGAATAATTTTCAGCCATGTCCATGGAACGATCACTTCCAACTATCCAAAATTTAACATATATCTCCCCTCGTAACATCCGTAATGTTCATTTTCCGTTTTCCTAAGTTAATCAACGCGAGTGCTACAATTTATCGCCTGAATAATTTGGAATGGAACGCATTTCCACTTATCATACTTTTGTCAGAGACCAGTCACAGATTTTGATCTCTATCGCAAGTTAAATAAATTAATACTCGGCAAAGCAATTTTCTATGAAAGGAGCCATTTAGGCTATGTGATTAAAAGGTGTTTCTAAAATATGTAAAATATATAAAATATCTAAAATATGTGTAGGTTGATTAAAGTATATATATCACAATCCCAACTACATGTACAGAATGCAATCCTAACTTTGAGAACGCCCTGTATCGATGGATGCTGTGAGTATGAACGTAGGCCTTGCAACTCGTGTAGATTGAGCTCAGTTTGGAAGAAATTTGAATTTGGAACGTGGTAGGATGTCGAGTCGATCCCCATAGAGGTTCAACGAAGCTGTGGATTTGAAATTTTTCTTGCTGCAATGCAATTGCAGGTGTCCTATAATTACATATATAAAGCGTGATCCTGACTTTAAGAACATTCTATTTCGAAGGGTTCTGTGAGTATAAACTAGGTCGTTGCAGCTTGAATTCAGCTTTGAAAAATTTTGAATCCTTCCTCTTGGTAGAATTAAATATGTGGTTCCCTTTAGAGGTTCACAAAATTGTGGGAACTAGACAATTTTCTTGCTGCTATTTCCGCTATATCTAACTACCTGTATAGACAGCGTTATCCTAACTTTGAGAAAATTCCATTTCGACCGGGTTTTGTGAGTATAAACTTAGGCGTTGCAGCTCGTGTAGCTTGAATTCAATTTTGAAGAAATTTGAATTCGGCTACATGACAGATTTACATAGGTCCATCTCTATAGAGGTTCACAAAATTGTGGAAATTGGGCAACTTTATTGCTGCTATTGCAGCATTCCTAACTACGTGTATACCAAGGTAACGTCCTCTTTCTATGGGTTTTATGAGAATGAACATTGCCGTTGCAGTGCTTGTAACTTGAACGTAATTTTGAAGAAGATTTGAATCCGACTACATAGCCGGATTAAATATGCCTTTTCCCATGGAAGTTCACAAAATCGGAGCAAATAGCCAATTTTCTTGCTGCTATATCAAGTATCGACCACTCTATACTGACGAGAGCATAATAAGTGCGAAATCTGATCATGTATTCTTTTAACTACAATAGAAGGTACTACGATTGTAACATTTAGAAAACCCCTAAAGACGGGTTCTTTAAGTGTGAAATATACGCCTATTAGATTTAAAACATCGCTTTCATATAATCTTTATCTCAATATGCTATGTGATAGCCTACTGCGGTAACCGTTTATAATGTGTATAGTTCCATGGAAAGCTTAGCGAAGATTTGAAAACAGGGGGTGAAAGGTCATAGATATTGTTTAGGATTCTGTATATTCTACTTCAGCTATAGACGAAGCAACAATGGTCTAATTGGCTCAATGGATAGAGCGAGACGGGGACCAATGATCCCAATCTTAGTTGAAACAAGTTCTTTATAATTCCTTACACCCTAAATGGCTACACTATTTTTTTAGATAAAACACAGGCTACAGTTTATCACTTTTTAATAAATTTGGTCTTTTATTTAGATTAGGAGGCAAAATCAAAGAATAAATTAAAAAAAGTATTTCATCATTTTTATATATTGGATTTTTCTCAATTTGCAAAGTTATATTTTTTAAGTACTGACGATAAACGGCTTCGATGATCAGATTTTATAAATTAGTTTGATTTTCTTTACCTCAGGAGGTTCGAATGTATTTCATGCATCGAATTTGGTTTCACCATCATACGGTCGGCAGGTTTCATGGGAAAAGGAATGAAGAACCTTCCAGAGAATTTATAACGTTCTTTCGATTACACAGAAAAATATCCAAAATGTCTCTAAAATAAAAGTAGCTATTTTTCACTACGCTTTTTATTAACTTCACGTTCATTTTCTTTGTTTTCTCGTTCATCATCATTGACGGGCTCGTTCTCGTCTCCCATACGGCATAGAGAGCTGAAACTTGTTACACAGTTTCATTTCGGAGAATATTTCTATCTATCATATTTTCACGTCATTATATTACGTTATTATGTCATTTACGTACGCCATATCTTACTGGTTCGTTCTCGACTGCCAGAGGACGTCGAAAACTGAAACTCGTTACATAGTTTCATGTCGCGGAACATTTCCATTTATCAGATTTTCACATTTTACGTTACGTCGTTACATCATTTACGTACGTCATGACTTCTTTGTTTTAATCCTTTCTATGCATTTTCTTTGCGAATTACGATTCAGTGTCTCCAGATTAAATGTTATCCTGATTCTGGAATGTCAATCCATATATAATCTATATAAATAAAAATGAAAATCTGTCTGTCTGTCTGTCTGTCTGTCTGTCTGTCTGTCTGTTTGTCACACCATCACGGGAGAACGGCTGAACCGAATTTGATGAAATTTTGTGGGTAGCCCAGAAATAGCCCCACTTAAAATTATATCCGTGTTTTGAGTTTCTACGACCAGTGGTTCTCGAGATATTAGTAAAAAACGAAATTTTCGTTTGTCTCATCATCACGGAAAAACGGCTGAACCGAATTTAATGAAATTTGGTGAATAGCCTTGAAATATCCCCCCATAAATTTTGTCCAAGTTTCGAGTTTCTAAGACCTGGGGTTGTCGAGATATTAATGAAAAACGGAACTTTTTCCTAGGAGTTCTACTCCCTAACTCCGTGGTTTATCCAAACGAAAAGCTTGAAAATCGTTTGAAAGTGAATTAAAATTTAATCTCTGAGTTTGATGGGAGATTTTTTGCGTTAATTAGTCACTTTCTGAAAACATGAATTGTTTGAAACATGATTTAAAGGGGAAATCTATCTCCATGGTTCATGGTTTATTTAAAACAAGCTTTTACGGAACAATGAGAAGTATAGAGAAATCAAAATCGTTATTTAATTTCGCAGTTTATGTTATAAGACATGACATATTTAACATGTTATAAGATTCTATCTTATATCATGTTACTCAGAAACGCAATTAAATTAAATCTGCCTGTTAATTTTAATAATTTTTTTTTCGATTTGAATAATAAATAAATGGATATAAAAATATATTTTAGAAAAGAACGATTTGATTTTTCTTATAGCATTTTTGACTGGATAATTATGGTCTTCAGGTTTAAAAATTATTATTATTTATATTTTCGGGGATTATTGATTCAAGGATTATTGATATTTTCAAGTTATTATGCAATTATTTTATTATGACAAAAATTGTTTAAACTCATATATTGTATGTTGTACGAATCTTCTACAAATACACGTGTATATCTTTTAATCTACGAGAATATAAGTAGTACAGGTATATTGACATATGTTTTGATATATATTGGCATATATTGGAATCAATTACGACCTTCTGGTATAAAGAGTACGGATATTATTGATGTTTTCAATTTATTACGTCATCTCTTTTATTTTGGCAAATATTTTTGAGACGCATATTGTAATACGGGTAAACTTCTACTAACACATTGGCATATTTTCTGATCTGCGACAATATAATTAGTACGGGGTTGCATATATTCATTCAATTCCTATTTTTTCTTCTGTAAATTTGCTTACAAAAGGGGGCAGGATGTTTTATTCTTCAGATCTGATCGTGAAGATAATTTTGCATAGTGAGAACATATATTCTTAAACTTCTCTTTAGGAGCAATAAATTTAATATTTTAACAGAATTTGCACATGATTGCGAACTTTAAGTTTCTTTAAATTATACACTCCGTACGAATAACAGGTGTGCTGTTAGTGGTTAATAAATTTTAACATTTTAGGAGGATATATCATGTTGCTCGGCATCGCAATTAAATTAAATGTGTTTGTTAATGTTTTTATTATTTTTTTCGATTTAAATAATAAATAAATGGATAAATGGATATAAAAGTATATCTTATGAATGGACGGTTTGATTTTTCTTTTAATTATATTAATTGCTGACTGCGTACATCAATTTCATTTATTTTGGCAAAGAGTTTTCAAGCTTATATCGTATTTAGCTACTAAACTCATATATTGTGTTTAGCCAATAAATTCATATAGCCGATTGTTGAAACAGAAAAAGAGTAGAGCGGGTATATCTTCTAATACAATTGTAGTGTTTTCATTTAGTATATTGAAATGGGATAAGAATGTTTCATTCAGATCTGCAAATTCAAAGCTACGAATTTGAAGGGATATCGCTAATTTGACAACTTTTCTTAAACTTTGCCAAATTGACGGAAATGTCGCCAAATTGATATAAACGACACACAAACAGCTGCCATAAACTTTCGGGTTGGTCGTGTGGCTTGGGTCTTCTACATATCAATGAAATTTTTTTTTGTTTTGTTAGAAGAGAGTACTGAAATGATGTTTGGTTAGCATTTACCTGTCAGACCAACCATCCTACTTAGTAATACATTTCGCGAATTTTTAAAATGTCACCAAATTGATAAAAATGTTTTCAAATCTATAAAAATATCTTGAAATTGATAAAATTGCGCTACATAAATGATATTAATTGTTTTTTGTTAGGGGATAGTATTGTGATGATATTTCGTCAATTTGTCGCAAAGTGGAACTGTCAGTTCTACAGTCCCACTTGGCGATAAATTTGGCGATTTTTTAAAATGTCGCTAATTTGACGAAACTGTCGCCAAATGTTCCATAGAAATATAACTATTTAGACGATATTTTTTCTACCAATTTATTTGAAGCAAATGATATCATGTCGCTTAGCAACGGATTTAAATCCAATGTGTTTATGCGGCAGACGATTTTTATTAAATCCTTTCCGATTTGAATAATGAAGATATGTATATAAAATAAATTTCATTGCCATTTCATTTTGGACTGGATAATATCAATTATACTCTTCAGGTTTAAACATTATTATTATTGATATTTTCCGGAATTATTGATTCAGGGATTATTGATATTTTTAAGTTGTTACGCCATTGTTTTATTGCGGCAAAAATTGCTGACACACGCATATTGTACGTTGTACGAGTAATCTTCTAGGAATGCACGGGTATATCTTCTAACCTACGAGAATATAAGTAGTACAGGTATATTGGCATATATTTTGACATATATTGGCATATCTATTGGAATCAGGTACAGTCTTCTGGTATGAAGATTAAGGGGATTAATTATATATTCAATTTATTACGTCGTCTGTTGTATTTTACCAAAAAACATTTGAGACTTATATTGCAAAACGGGTAATCTTCTACTAATAATCGGACATTATAAGTAGTACGTGTATATCTTCCCATATAATTTTAGCACTTCAATTTTGACATATATTGGAATAAATGACTGTCTTCAGATTTAAAGATTACGGGTTTATTGGTATTTTCAATTTATACATGTAATCTACTAATACAGGTTATATTTTCTAATATTCGCGTATATAATTAGTACGGATCCCATACAATTTTAACGCTTTTATTTTGCATATATTGATTCAATTCCATATTTTTTTTTTATATTTGCTTACATAAGGGGTCCAAGATGTTTCATTCTTCAGATATGTCCATGAAGATAATTTTATATAGCGAGAACAGAGATTCTTAAACTTCTTTTTAGGAGCATTATATTAAATATTTTAACAGAATATTTTGATTAAACATGTCATTTAGTATACTATAAGAATTTGGGCATGATTATGAATTTCAAGTTTCTTTATATTATATACTCCGTACGAAGAACGGGTATGCTGCTAGTACTGTATAAGTTTGAACGTAAATTGCATAAAAAAAATAAAAATAAATAATGAGATAAAACAAGTTTTCAATGTCCTACCCTACACAACAACTCAAAGAAAATTAGAAAATAAATTTTAATCACGCACGAAATTAAACCAAAGTGGGGCAGATTCAATTCATAATAGTCCTATATAGATATCCATTCATTATCATTACCCAAAACTGATATTTTGCAAAATTGCCCAAGAGAAATTAGAGTATAAGCAGATTCAATCCAAAACAATACTACATAAATCTCATTATCTAAAATTGATATTATGCACAATTATCAAAACTATTTAATGTGCCCTTACTTCCATTTTCGACAATTTATAGCAATTCATATAGTATCGATTTTGGATTGAATCTGCATATATCCTAATTTTAATTCGACAATTTTGCAAAATACCAATGTTGAATAATGTCAGTATTTATATAATATTGTTTTAAGTTAAATCTGCCTACACCCTCAATTTGGTTCAATTTCGTCTGTGATTAAAATTTGTTTTCTACTTTTTTTCTGTGTGCGACTGTCGTGTAGGGAAGGACATTGAAAAATGATGATCCCGAATAGGAACTTAAAAATCGATGATTTGCTCTAATTTTTAATATACTCGGTGAAAATGAAGTTTGCATTGCCCTGTTTGTAGAAATCATCTTACAGCAATAATACAGGGTGAGTTTAAAATCGCTCACATCAAAGTTTAACTGACCGTAAAAGTACCAGTATGAGAATTTAAATGAAAGTAAAGTATTATAGAGATTAATTGAAACGTTACCTTTTATTTTTACCAGACAATCTTTAGATGTTACAATAAATGCTGGAAATGACGTCCTGTTTCGCGAATGCAAAAGCGTGTTCGTTTTATCAGATTTCGTGAGACTCTGCAGAGCATGGCAGTACTGTTGTTGAAATGGCTGTTGTGATGTTCGTTTTCAGCTCAGCAATCGTGTGTGGATTATTCACTTAAACCATATTTTTAGATACCCCCATAGGAAGAAATCAAGGGTGATAGATCTGAGAAGCGAGGGGGCCACAATTCCCGGGAAATTATGCGCTCACCGAAAAAATCAGTTAAAAAATGGATAGTGATATTCGATGTGTGACAAGTCGCACCGTCCTGCTGGAACCAGCAGTAACGTTCAGCAACTTCCAGCAGTGAAATGGACTTTGATGTGCACGATTTTAAACTCACTCTGTACAAATGAGAGCAAGGTGCAACATGTCATTGAAAATAGATCTTTTAAGTTCTCATCTGCATTTCTCCCCTGCTAACTATGGTGCTGTCACTGACGAGTACGAGGAACTGTTTCATCAGGACATTACTACTCTCCAAAAAAGTACCAAGGGAAATGAAATGCGGCGATGCATTTGTTGGACCCTTGTGAAAGATAACCCAGAAACTTATTACAAGCGACATATTTCCTGTATGATTACAATTGAGTATGTACATACAAATGTGTAAAACTTGTTTTATAGATATTTCAAGAACTAGAGCTAATCTGGTGTTTCAACGGCCATTTTCATATTCAGCAGACAAACTTAATTGGTTTGATTTCAAAAATATAAAAGTCAATATTTGTTTTCCAGTCTTATCCAATTCGGAAAAGGGGAAAGTGGAAACATATGAATTTCAGTTTCAAGGGAAGTTTGAACACTTTAAGGGAAAATGATTAATGTAAAACGATTAAAAAACCGTGAGATAAGAAGATGGCTTTGTTTATTATACCGCCATGCTATTAAAAGTTGATCAAGAAATTCGTCCATTTTCTGGATATATATTGGTTTGCTATAATTGATGTACAATTTCGAATTTACGGACATCTTTCGACTTTACATATGCCTTTTACTGTCTTATTGAAAGCGTTGACGGAGATAAAGATTTAATGGCTTATAAATATAGGATGGTTGGTAATTTTATTTGGAGTTTTTTAATACAGTCCATAGAGCTTTGAATTAGAATAAAAATTTATTAAAAGAAATACAAGCACGCATTACTAGCAATTTAATCAAATTCTTCCTGGCGAATAATTACTTTGTTCCATCCTGGAATTTAACATGCATCTTATCTTGTTACATGTACAATGTTCATTATCCTTTTTCTAAGTTAATCAACGTAGTGCTAAAATTTATCGCCTGAATAATTAGGAATGAAACTTACTTCCACTTATCACACTTTTGTCAAGCAGGACCATCCAGACTTTGCTCTCTTTGTCGGGTTAAATAAATCAATACACGGCAAGCAATTTCTGGTGGAAGACGCTATTTAGGATATGTTGTTAGAAAGTACTTCTAAAATGGAAGAAATTAGCATTAACTAAATATAACTATTTTCTGAAAAGGAAATGGAAAGTTTTCTTTTAATCTGTTATCATATGTTATGAGATCCATTCGACATTGTATTAACCAATATTAGTCTTGCGATGAATACATATATTGTCAATACAACATGGCACAAGTGCTTGAAAAAGAGTGAAAAATTCTAAAGTTTTAAATAAATATCTTTACAAGTTCCGCCATTCGTAGAACCCAAACGAGATCTCAAAGATATTGCAAGTTTAATCCATGCCCAGCCTTATAACTATATATATAATTGTCTAACATGTTCAACGTATTTGTTTTAACAGACCCCCCCCCGTGACCTAGAAGACTGCATATTTTCACACTTATAGTATCAATTATGGTACAGAATCTAACGGAGCTACATTTTTTATTTACCCTCCCTAGAGGACGGAGGAAATGGGAGTTTTGAGCAGTTTTTTCAGATTCTATAAAAACATCCTGATGGCATAGAATAATTTTGACTTTATGTTTTGACTTTCAATGAATTGAATGAATTGATTTATGAAAATGATATCTCTGAACAAATAGTGACAAAACTGGTTGATATATTTAAGTATTTTCAATATTTAAAATATTGTATCATATTGAAAGAAGATTTTAAAAGTATTTTCAACATTTGGTTGGAGAGAGAAAAATTAGACAATGATCAAATTTTGGGACAACGCCAGTCTAGCAAACAACACACTCTTACATGGCCTATATATATTTTTTCAACAGCAAAAATAGAAACAATCTCATCTTCTTCCGAACCTCATGTTTTCCCCCTTATATTCAGCAAATTACCGATTATAGAAAAAGCGAAGAAAATAGAACTCGTTTAAAATCGATCAAACGAGAATAAGAAATCCTAATTGAAAAACAAAAAAGATTCGTCGTGGCCTAAACAGTGGTTAGTTTAAGCTATGTACGAAATTATATTCGATTCGGTTAAGTTTTACAATGTCAATGAAATTTTCGTACACAATCAGATTTGATTCGGTTTTGAAAAGCTACTCTCGGGCACCTGGAGGATTAATAGACGGGGTTTCTACATGTATCATATACATGCTGTGTGTTTAAGCCAAAGTACCTGACGTTGCCAGTTTCAGTAGATCTTAGGAAATCCATTAACAAAGAAATGGATTGCATTTGAAGTGTAATTTTGGTTACTCTATGGAATGGAGAAATATCAGTTTCCACCATTTTATGGTATAATATACATCTTCTTTACTGTATAGAAATATTTTTATTTAAAAGAATAACTAAGAATTTATAAATTCAATTCGATTTGTTTTTTTAAATAACCTGTAGAAAAAAAATTTCATAATTTTCCGATAGAAAATTTTCTAACAGTCAGTAGTAGAAATTAGGATTTTTCAATGCTAATTTGTACGAAGATATTTATCTCACGAAAATTTTTACCTATTGATACCATTTTTACTTTAATTACCATTTTTAACATTTTACAACATAGTTGAAGAGTGTTTATGACTTTGTTCATTCTGTCTGTCTGTCCGTCCGTTCGCACGATAACTGCCGTGAAAATGACATTATCAAAATGAAATTTTAGTATGTTGCTGTGACGATCTGTGAGACATATGGGAATGTAAATTAATAATATCAGCCAATTAGTTTTGGATTGAACCCGGATTGAAAAAATGAAATATATTGAACCCTATGGATCTAATTTTTCAAGCATTTTTTAAGCAAAGTTAAAATTCATAAATTGCTTCGAAAATTTTAGAAAATATTCAAATTATCCCATAAAATATATAAAAAAATTTCAGAAAAATATGTTCGGTAGTTCTTTAAATAAAAATTAAAATAATAATTACAACCATATAATATAAAGAGATCAAGTGACCCACTTCAAAATAAAATATGGCATCCATGTTTTTCCCAGAGTAAAAATCGTGATTTTTAAGTTCTTTTACATTTATATTTATTGTTGCATTCGTCCTAAAACCGCTTCATTTTTGCGTTTTTTCTGTTCATCTATACATTGCGCCAACTCAATTACAGCATTTTTTAGTTTAAACGATCATCAAACTCCGATTATTTCTACAGCGAAGCCTAATTTTAATGAATGCAGAATGTAAACAAGTGATTGTAAGATGTGTTGTATAAGAATTGCTGAATTTTTTTCACGCAAAGTTATTTAACTCTGGAGTCTGGAATAAGAATGTATGAATGAAATACTCACTGCTTTTATACAGAGAGCCAGACGATTTATATTTCGATGACGTGATTTGAAAACGTGAAGTTCCTCTTTTTCGATGAAGTTTTAAGTTTTCAAGTAAAATAAATTTTTGTAATTCTGAGATAATTACAAAAATATCGTCGCTGAATGTATCGCATTTTAGAGATGTTTAAATAAAATTGCAATTGGAAAATGTTTCGTAATCAATGCTTTATACATGATTGATCTTTCTTGTTACTTTATCAAATATGTAGTTTGATAACACAAAAAAATCTGATGTGGGCAACACATGACTTTCCTTATATAATTTAATGAATTTACTACTTTTACAGGAAAAAAAATAGGTTTTCTTATAGTAGATACTAATATTCTTTCCAAGATATTGAATTTTCGCCAATTAGGTGTCATTTTCATTGATTTAGCGTCATTTTTATCCATTTGGCGAGATTTTCGTTAATTTGGCAACATTTCAAAAATTCGCCAAGTTGGCGACATTCCGCCAAATTCGTCGCCAAAATCTCGCCAAGCGTTATGGACGAAGAAATAAGTTATTCTTACAGCAGACAAATGACTATTGGTGTTCAAATACAAACGTATTACTCAAAGTATATTTTTTCATGAATGGAACGAGCTACATCCACGAGAATGATGTCACTCAATTTATCGTATGGTATTACATATGAAAAGTGAACATGTTTCTCAATAGGAAATATTTTTTTTTTATTTTATATGACTTTTTGATAATTTTTTTTTAAATGTGCAATATCTCGAGAACGGTTCATGTTAGCGTTCTAAAATTTATGCCAATCGTTTTCTAATAAAAAATTACATCAGAAATGCATATTTGCGTAACTTTATTAGTGGTTTTGATTTTTTGACGATTTTTTCAAAATTTCATTCGAAAATTTAGGGGGGTTCTGAAGATTCGATTGTATATAAAAACAATAAGCTTCCAGTGTTTACGGATTGTGATTTTTGTACCAAATTTGGTTCGAATCGGTCCATTCGTTCGTCAGTTATCGTCTCCACAGACTCACTAACACACACACACACACACACATACTTTCACACACACACACACACACACACATACTTTCACACACACACACACACATACTTTCACACACACACACACACATACTTTCACACACACACACACACACACACACATACACACACACACACACAGAGACAGACATCACTTCAAAAATGTTTGATTCGTGATCAGGGATGCTTGAAACGTGCTCTCCCGTCGAAAACTCGAATTCGAATGTTTTCGACCCCGTCACAATACTTTCCTTATACATTATGTATATAAGGAAAGTAATATGCCGTTATAAAAATAGTTAAGTATCTTGAATTTTTTTAATTTAAAAAATTAACATTTAATTCAGGAAAAACAATTTAACACATTATTTTTATATAATCTTAATCTACGCATTTTTAAATATCTAAATATGAAATTTCGGTAAATTTTAAACATAAGTTAAAACGTAGTTAAAACGTAAGTTAAAACGTTTTAAACGTAGTTTTTGAAGCATAAATGTATAAAGTTTCAAAATTTTAATATTTGAGGCGTTTGGCATCCAACCTCAAGGACATCTGCACGACTTGCAAATTTGTTAATGCGACATAACACCTTATCATTTGACACTCACTTCATCCATATACTTACTTGATGAAGTAAGTAGAAACGATATCAATTTTAATGTAGTTTAAAAATTCGCATTGAGTTCTACTTAGGGTAGACAGCCAGACTCGCGAATCTCCGTTGACATCGGAAAGTGCTATACATGCAATGCTGAAACCTTTTCTACTCGATGTAAAATTATTGCAAAGTGCTACACATGCAGTGCTGAAACCTTTTCTACTCATGTAAAATTATTGCAAAGTGCTACACATGCAATGCTGAAACCTTTTCTACTCGATGTGAAATTGTTGCTGATTCATCGACTATGTGAGGGAGGAGGTAGAAGCCGCGGTATGCCAAAATTTTTCTCTGCTAAAGCGCGATTAAATTAGTTAAAATAAATCTTATTTTAACTAATATGTTTATAAAACAATTCTCCTAAACTATATTTAACCGAAACATCCAGATATTTTCTATCAATCCTACATAATAAATGATGTCGTCTATTGCAGAAAATCCAGGCTTCAGGCAGGCGCGGAATTCGATACAGGAGTAGTTGAATTAATCGGACCTCGTCGCGTTTTTATTTTTTTAATTCGCATTAGTTAAAAAGTCATGAAGTTAAAAGTACGAATTCAGCCGAATTATCGCAATTTTTTAATTCAATTAATCAAGTAGACTTGTCTGCTCGAATGCGAGCACTTTCTTTCGCAGGTATTCTGAGAACGATATCTCAGACATTCGATGTAGACTTTTGAGCGATATAAATTTTGCGTTTTTCTGATTGCGTTTTTCTGTTTTTCTAAATTTTGTCGTATATTTTAGAGACAAAATTTCAACTTTTGGAATGTAGAATTATTTCATGTTCTCAATATTTGATTTAAATTACACATTCAATTTTAAAAATAGCATATGACATTTTCTTTTTATTTAATCAATTCGTTTCAGCAGACGAAAAGAACTTTTTTTTTTCTCTTTTGATCATCCCCTAGCCGAAAATGCGAGTCATAAATAGTAAATATAATAAAATTTGAGGAATAATAAAATAAGAAATTCTGATTTTTAAACTAAATTTTCTAGAAACGAAAACAAAACAGAAACAAGAAAGATCAATCATGCATAAGCATTGATTATGAAACACTTTCCAACTGAAATGTAATTTCATTTAAAAATTTCTAAAATGTGATTCATTCAGTGGTAATATCTTTTACATTATCACAGTACTACAGTAATTTATTATACTTAAATATTTAAAACTGTATCGAAATATAAATCATCTGATTCTTTATGCAAAATCAATGAATATTTCATTCATATAACTTGCATTCCAGACTCCAGAGCTAAATAATTTTGTGTGAAAAAAATTCAGCAATTCTTATGTAATTCATCTTACAATCGCTTGAGATATTTGCATTCTGCATATGTTAAAATTAGGCTTCCTTGAAGAAATAATAAAAGTTTAGGGATCATTTAAAATCACAACTATTGTAATTGCATAGGCACGGAATTTAGATACACAGATAATACACAGATAATATATATGTGTATGTGTATGTACTCAAAGTATTGGAATCGTGCCGAAGATCGGAACTCGAATTTTCAAAGGATCTACACGTTTTGGGACTTCTAGAACACGAAAAAACTACTTTTAGGAAGACGTCTGTGTGTGTAAGGGTGTATCTGTGTATGTTTCTGTGTGTCTGTGTGGATATTACATCCACTCTAATTGAAAAACTAATGGACCGAATTTCATACAATTTGGTAGGTATGTTTTTTGTGGGAAATCCTGATGTTCATTAGATTATAGTACGATTCGTAATAAAAGAATCTGCCTTCTTTGCGAAATGGCCGCAGAAATTGCCTTTATCCACTCTAGCTAAAAACTAATGAACCAAATTTAACAAAATTTGGAGTATAATATTTCAATAACCTAAAAGTGATTTATATACCAAATTTAACAAAATTTTGTATATAAATCATTTGTAGGTTATTCTACTAAGATTCGGGAAAAAGGAACGGGCTATTTTTGCGAAATGGCCAGCAAAAATCGCTATATATAAAAGTAAAAGACTACGTGTGCTCAATGATATCAATTAAATTCCTATTTTATATGTGATTTTTGACAACAAAAAGAATAAGACTAACCCCATTACTCTAGGACTAGCCGTTCTTGAGATATTCTAGTTTTTTCGCGTTTTCGCTACGCCACCTTTGACAATAAGTCCAGCTATCAAATGAGAACCAAATTTAAGTTTAACGTGTAAATTCAATGTCATTTAAAATACTTATGTTGTGCAGATAAACTCAAATTATCATTGAATAAATAAAGAGAACGAATATGAGTCTGCAGAGAAAGACATGTGCTGTCCACATCAGAATTTTTAACAATATTACACCAATGATTTATAGAAGTGAACGGGGATTATTTTCGTGAACGGGGATTATTTTCAGGCCATTTCGAAAAAAATGTATGATCTATATTTAAAGATCCATCAAATTTTTGTCGAATAAAATGTTCAACAAATTTAAGCTGTGTACCAAATTTTAACTCTCTAGGACGTAGGAAAGTGCATTTAAAATGCCATCAATTAAATTTATCATGAAGAGTTATATAAAATTTTAAAAAAATGAAAAATTGTTATCTACCAAATTTATTTTAAAATATGAAGCCACTCCCATATGCAAAACGTTTAAACAAATGGAGAGATATTTATTATATAATATCTCTCTCTTTTCTTTCTGGAAGATATCCCAAAGTCAGAATTTAATTGAATTTGTTTTTTTCCCTATATTAAATATTTTTTTTAATTAAAAAACTACTTAACATATTTTACTGAATTTTTTTTTATATATTCTATGGTATAATGTGAATATTTCCTAAAAATTTCGAAGCAATTCGTGAATTTTAAATTTACTTAAAAAATGTTTGAAAAATTAGGTCCCATAGGGTTCAATGTATTTCATTTTTTCAACCCGGGTTCAATAAAAAACTAATTGGGTGATATTATTTATTTATATTCCCATAGGTCCTACAGACCGTCTGAACAACATACTAAAATTTCATTTTGATAAACTCATTTTTACAGCAGTTATCGTGCTAACGGACAGACAGACAGACAGACAGACAGACAGACAGACAGACAGACAGACAGACAGACAGACAGACAGAATGAACAAAGTCATAAACACTTTTCAACTTTGTTGTAAAGTGTTAAAAACGAAAATCAGACTTTCCAAAATGGAACTTTTTTTTCGATTTCAAGTATTCTCTTATTTACAGCGTTTCAAAAGAGCTTATTTAGGGCGTATTGCAACATCGCTGTATTTGGTTGCTCAGGGAAAAAACGGAGCAAGGGAAATATTTTAATTCAAACCAGGCTATTTGTAAATTAAGTGGTGTAATCTTTATTTGTATTATTTACGTAACAGACGCGAGTAATTCGTTGTAGCAAAAAATAAATAAAATTGACAGTAGTGGATTTTAAAAAATAAAAATATGTCATATTAAAAATATAATTTGGCATGAAAATAAATAAAATCAGTAAAACACTTCTGGTATTTAATTCATAAAAGAAGCCAATGTTCAGTTTTTATTTTTGTCTTCAGAGAAAAAGGTCAACATTTGCTTGGTAGCACATAAAAAAATGTCAGATGCAAACTTCTTTGCAAAACTTATTCCTTGCATATTTGTTTGTACCCACATGCCGCTTTATTGAAATAAATCCTCGAAAGCATTTACTGCAGACATTTCATATACTTATGTGCATATTTCAAGGACAATTTTTGATTACTTTTGCTTCCATCTTGACTAAAGTATGGCAACACAAAAAACATTCCGCCACAAACATAAAAGAGAACATTTACAAACTTATTACATAACTCCTTATTTAAATACCAGAAATATTCTTATTTCAAGTTCATTTTTATCGTTTGCAAGAACAATTGAAATCAGACAATGACGAATAATTAACATTGAAGTACTTTTATTTCGTTACTTAACGGAATCAGCTTTTGATAAAAAAAAAATACTTTTCAGGTGTTTAGTAAATTTAAATAATTTTTTTATGATTTTAGATGCATAAATGTATTTAACAGCAAGAAAGCTTCTACTTTCCTGTTAATACATAGTACTAGTATTTAAGCCTGTCAAAGACAGGATAACAAAAACAGTCTTAAAATTAAGTTGCAATTGTTTTTAATAAGTTTAATATTGTTCAACCATGTATGGCGCTCAGAGTAAAAAAAAAATCGCCTTGGAATAAAAAAATTCGAAAATTGGCTCAGTTGGGTTCTATCCCGTTGTCAATACTATAGTCCTGTGCAAAGTCCCGGCTCCGTTACGTTTTGTCGATACTAGACATCTACAAAGTTTCAGCCTATTAAGTCACCAGACAAGGACTTCTGGAGAGTTTGGAAGTACTTTTAGACCCTTTCCGCCATTTTGTACTCCACCGGTGGAGAAGTTGTACATATGACTTCGTTAGGTTCTGTCCCGTGGTCGATAATATAAGTGTGCAAAGATTTAACCTTCTGACTCATCGAGGGATTTTGGAAGTTCTAGAATGTTTTTAATAAAACCCAATTTCCTTCACCTCACGAGTAAGGAAGGTAATCAAAAATGCTGCTCCATTTAATTTTGTATCTTGGACCATTTTATAGGTGTGCAAAGATTCAGCCTTCTAGCTTATTGAAGAGCTTCTGGAAGATCTGAAGAAATCCAGGCAGGTTCGACAATTATTATATAGATATTCATGAGGAAAGTATAGCGATAGTGTCAAATATTGAAATTTTAATTTTCTACGAATTTAGTCATTTTTGACTTATGAGAACACGAATAAACTATTTTTAGAGTAATGTCTGTGTGTATATATTTGCACGAAAGTTTGTATCCATTGTAACTTAAAAACTACCCGTTTGATTTTTCCTTAAATTTGGGAATTATGCGCAACGCTGGTACTGATTAGATATGTAGTACGAATAAAAAAAAATTCAAAAGTAACCTCAAAAACTCGAAAAAAATCTAATAAAAGAAACAATATGCTTAACTCAATTTGAACAATGACTCTCAGAAAATTTTAATGACGAAATGAATGAACACACCCCCAATATACTAGGTTAAGCCGTTTACAACATATTTTCTGTTTTGGGGAACTGTAGCAAATTAGCTCAATTTATAAATGTAGATTCGTCAAATAAATAAATAGATGATTTAAAAAGAGTATCTGTGGAGAGAATTGCGCTGTTGACTTCCAATTATTCTGTAATGCATATTTTATTTTAAAATATAATAAAGAGTGAAAATTACTTCAATTTATTTTAATGTTTTAATGTTTTTAAAGTAATAGTTCAATCTATTTCTTTTACTTTGCAATCCACTTTCGTTTGTTATATTCCACAACTCGTTTCTTACTTATTTTCCCTTATTGGTGACTGAAAACTTATAATGTGTGATCAAGCAGACACAACTCTCAGAGTCGGCCGTTAATAAATAGTTATTTCTATATTCCATCCATTCTACTATGCTTGTATCTTTAACACTGAATTAGTTTAATGGCTTTAACACAGCAATGCAACTTTATTTGTTTTATGAATCACTTTCGTTTCCATCACTTTATAACTCATGTTTTAATCGTTTTTGGGGATTTTTTTATTTCTGACCTATTATATTTTACAATCAGGAAGATCCAACTTTTATACAAATGAAGTTGTAAACAGTTTGTTCTCATTTCATCGTTTCCGTATTATCTTGCTCGTAAAGTAAATATTAAATGTGGATTTTAATTGTTTTAACATAAAAATGTATCTTTCTTTTTTATTATTTCATTCGCTATCATTAGTCTCACATGTCCTTTACTAATTAATGGTTTAACATGATTAATATGTAATCAAGCAGATCCAAAACTCAGATAGAGTGTGGTTAAGAACTCCTGTCTCAATGGAAATTCCAATGACAGATCTACACATAGCCAATCAACCTCTCTCCATTGAGCAACTTTTATGGCATTAGTTCAATCTATAACTAACGGCGACCCTAAATGGCGATTCTACATTTACTTTTAGTTGATGGCGATTCTACATTTAATTTTAGTTGATGGCGATTCTACATTTGATGCTAGTTGATGGAGACCCTACATATGTTAGTTGATGGCGGCACTGCATTTTAACACGAATTGTAAACATACACTTAATACATCGTGATTTTACAGAGTATTTGTTTTATATTAATTATGTGCGTTACAGTCAATCGCTTATTTATTTGTTTTCTAAATAACAGAACATAAATAAATTACGATTAAGCAAATTCAACCCTCATAACAGAACCGTACACTACGAACGTAATATTTTATTTTATATTTTCTGAATGGTGACAGAACATGAATAATTTACAATCAAGCAAATTTGACCTTTATAACAGAACCAGCTGTGATCAGATTGCTTGTTCTATAATTTTCCTTTTACCTTACTTACAGCGGGAAATCTGATCAGTGTTAATTAGAATGCCACTTGCAGAGTAAATACGGATCGGCTTTCATTAGAATCTCTTCTAAGAATATGTAATGGAGGCGGTACACTGGGAACATGGTTTTTTAATTATTTTTCACAAATAGCAGGGCATAGATAATTTGGAATACGTAAATTCAACCTTCATAACAGAACTATGACAAGATTGCTTGCGTCTTTGTTTCATGTTTTAAATCATTTGCAGCGCAAATGCTGATCAGTTTTCATTAAATGGCATTTGCACAGTGCATACTGATCAGTTTTCATTAGAATTCGCTTTAAGAGTATGCAGAAGCAGCATTGTCTCTCATTTACATTTCCTATAAGGTAAATCACAGATAAATTAAGCATAGTCAACCATCATAACAGAATCCTCTGTGATAAGATTTTTTGTTGTATTTTCCATTTTAAACGACTTACAATGCAAATGCATATGTTTTAATGACACTTATCGAACAAATACTGATCAGCATTGATTTGAACCTAGATGATTACAAAACATACGTAATTTGGTAGCTCACAAATTCATCCATCAGAACAGAATCAGCTGTCATAAGATTACTTATTCCATTGTTGTACTTGTTTTAGCTGTCATAAGATTACTGATTTTCATTTTGCCCTACTTGAAGAATAAACACTGATCCATTTTCTTTAGAATTTTTTTAAGGATATGTATAGGATGTGTGCTACTATGAACTTTAAAATGTCGGTATGCCGACATATTTTGCACTCTAAAGTATTACTTTATTCAATACAAAAGTTTTATTTTTGATATATATGGTAAAACACTTTCTCTAGGTCACATAAAATATTCTGAATATAATAGCCTACTGGCAAGATATTTCCTTGTTTTCTCTTTTCCTTCTATTCCAGCAATCGTTGGCATTCCACAAGCGTTGTCATTGGTCACCTAAAAGCGTCTCATATGAAGTATATTCAGCTGTTTCTTACAGCATCAATAACGGATTCAAAAACATAATGTTATCCCCAACTTTGTAAAGAACATTGCTGCCCCAACCAAGAATCGAACCACGGATCTTCATACTGGCCTGCAAGCTCTTGTTGTCGAAGTGGACTCTGCATTTTCCACCCTCTAATGTCAAATTAACGTACAACTGACAATCTGACTGACCACCTCCTACTATTTTTAGCTTAGCTAAACCTCTTGCTGCTCTCAGTATACCAGAGTCCACTGAATCCGTGCTAGTTGTACTAGGTCATTTCGAACTTCCGATATCTTTCCGCTAATCTACAGGGTTAATTTGTTCCGAAGCCGTTGTAAAGATCCTTGCTGCCCCAACCGGGAATCGAATCACAGATTTTCATACTGGCCAACCGACACCCTACCGTTGAGCTACTGAGACGGGATTGCTTGCTCTTATCGTCGAAGTGGACTCTGAAGCCTCGCAAATGGGCAACTCGTGGCCTAAGAGGCAACCAGTAACCAATATTTTGAAAATTTTATAAATTGTTTTTATTATTTATAGTTATTATTTTTTATTTAAAGTTCTATTTAAATATCAGATATTTATATTTTAATATACCATAGAAATAAAAAATTTTACTTTTTAAAAGCATATAAAAAATTTTCTTATGGATTCGTTCCATCGCCAGTTTATATATTTGTATATATTTCTTTTTTAAATGATATTAAAAAATCTATAACATTTTATGGTTTATACTATGTTAAAAGAATAAATACCTACCTCGGCTTAGTAAAAGGAAGATACCGTCAATTTTATTCCTTAAAGCAAAAGAAATCGCTGCATTAAGGTAATTAAAGTAATTAAAGCTGTTCGCGATTTTCCATATAATTCTTAAAATCGTTAATTTTGTTAGCTTGTTGCATGAGTGTTCGATGAAAAAATTATTAAATATAAATTTCGGTACATACAAATCAGATCGGGCTCTTTATAAGTTAAAAATTGTATGGTCTAGCTAGACCAACATAGGCTAAAATTTATATGATATGGCCCAATGATTTAAAAAAGTTGCTCGTGCTTGGTCAAAATGAATACAAAAAATCCAAAAGAATTATTAATAATTCCTAAACATATAAAATTGTACTGCCAATGAAATACTGATATCCAAAAGTAATGTCTAGACGTGTCATATCAGACATCTAATAAGTGATTTCGTATAATGCAATAAAACATCGAACTTTTCTTAGAAGATATAAATCCTAAAATGCACCATAATCGAACAATAAAACACGACTCTGCTTCATCATAAATAGCGAATTCAAAGGAATACGCTGTAAATTAGGTGATTCAAGCGAATAACTACCATCCTTTTCGGTTCCATAGGTAAATAAAAGTTCCTTTAACAGCGACTTTAATTACAAAAGGGAAGTAAAAAATAACCAAGAGTTGACGATTCGTAAGCTTTCGTTTTGTCTCTGATGTCCTTTCAGAAAGTTTATCACCATTTAGAAGACAGAATCAGAGAATTGGCTTACTTTCTACTTGAACTAACAATTTTCCCGGAATGAACAGATACTCATGAATTACAGAGAATTTAATACTGCGTTTGCTAAAGAATTTGTTTCTGCTTCAACAAATTTAAATTATATTCTTCCCGAAGTTTTAGTGCAGCAAACAAGGCCCCTCAGGTTAAAATAAAGCGATATTATAATAGCAGTTTAAAGGAGAATATTCTAGAAAATATAAATATCTGTTATCCATTGAATAATCCATGTTTTTCTTCAATTTTAAATATAGATATTGGAATTTTTACTGATTTATATATTATACATAAACAGTAATACATAACATTTTCTATCAATAACAATGTTTTATCGAATAACCACGTGTCCATGAATTACAGAGTGTTTTATACTGCGTTTACTAAAGAATTAATAACTACCTCATCAAATTCAAGTTATATTCTGTTCTGAGTTTTACAGCAGCAAAAAACGATCAGTAAGTTATTTATTTATATATATATATATATATATATAATCTTTTTTTATTTGCTTACTTAAAGATCCTTGTTCGCTGCTGCAAAACTCCGAACAGAATGTAATTTGAGTTTGTTGAGGCAGAAACAATTCTTTAGCAAACGCAGTATTAAATTCTCTGTAATTCACGGGTATCTGTTTATTCCGGGAACATTGTTGTTCAAGGAGAAAGTAAACCGATTTTCTCATTCTGCCTTCTAAATGGTGCTAAACTTTCTTAAAGAGACATGGGAAACAAGGAGAAAGCTTACGAATCGCCAATTCTTGATTATTTTTTACTTTTCTTTTGTAATTAAAGTCATTGTTGAATAAACTTTTATTTACCTATAGCTTGCTAAATTTCGTTAACGAACCTAAAACGACTGTTAGCTAATCTGAATCGTGTTTTATAGTTCGATTATACTATAGTTTAGGATTTCTATCTTCTAGAAAATGTTCTATGTTTAATTATAAAATTTTTAACAACGCCGCGTACTTTCCCCAAAATATTACTCATAATAATCATGCTACATATTTCAAAACAACAATTTTAATATATAATTCAAAGTAAAATATACAGCTATATTTCTGTTCTGTATAAATATGGTGTTTTACAGAAAAATATTTATATTAAATTTAAAAAAGTTATAAATCGCCAGTTACTGCTGTTGTCACTTAGTGGCCATGTTAAGATTGTTTCTGGAAGCAATGATTAAGTGGGGGGAAATTTCAACTCTACTAAATATTCAAAGCATTGTTCTTCAAAATTATGCTTTTAACATTATTATATAACATTACATTTAACATTATTATAAGTTCTCCGGTCCTATTTTGAGTTATCATGATCTTGCTTTCCTTCAATTACGATCCTTGTTAACTGCAAAAAGATCCTTGTTAGCTGCAGCAGAACTCCAAACGAATATAGATTTAATTTTTAAGGAAGCAACAAATTATTTCGCAAACGTAGTAATAAATACTCTGTAATTCACGGATATGTGTTAATTCAATGAAACACTTTTATTGATAGAAAATATTATTTGTGTATAATAATCTAATTTTAATGAAAAATTCAATATTTATATTCAAACTGAAAACACCATGGATTGTTCAATGAAGAACACACAAACTATAAATATTTCATTTTAATAAGAAACAAATATTTCCTGTCGCTTTTTTAGTTGTTTTAACTTGGCCAGTCTCCATAAAAGGGAAGTATTTCATATTCTTGAAAATTTAAACGTCCATTTTTATTGCAAAATCAAATGTTCTTACTATGTCAATGCAGATATTGAAATTTACATTAAGATTTAAATAATCTATAATAAAAAATAAAATGTCTGTATGTGTGTGTGCGGTATGTAACGGAAAATATAAGTGTCGTACGGTTATAAGATTTTACTTCTGGATACAGGAAAGTGCACTTCTGTAATAGTTTTCCTAATTTCGAAGCAGTTTTTTAATTATTTTATTCTTTTGAGTGATTTCCCTGATTTTCATACAAATCGGTTCCTTAGAAACCGAAACTATTACTACATTGACCGAAACTATTACTACTTTTGATACCATTTGGCTAAAATTAAAAAAAATCTAATGAAATAATTTAATCAATACGTAATTTAATTTTTGGTGAACTTTTAAGCGCACGCGTAAAAGCAGCCAATGCATTATATCGGCTTCCCGCGTATTAATGTTTTGCCCTAGTGCGGTCTGTTGTATGCGACTGCGAATGCGTTCATATCCTCTGCTAGAAAGGATTCCGTTTTGAATCTTTTATTTATTTTATTTTATTTTATTTCATTTATTTATTTGTTTGCTTTGCAGAGAATGTCTTTTCTTTGCGGATAGTATGTGTTTGGAAATTGAGCAATCATATATTTAAATGTATCATCCGTGTAATTCATTCGAGTAAAAAATATTAATAACCAAGTGAAATCTCGCCACTTCTGATTGAACAAATAAATTCCAAATATCCCCCATCCTTATCAAGACTCAAACATGCATCTTTCTTTTATCAGAAATAACGAAATCAATGACGTTACCTGTCAACTGACTCTGTTAAATTACAACCTTCTTCATCTAATTAAAATCGTGTTTGGAAAACTATCTATAATAATAAAGGAAGATGTCTGTATGTTTGTTTGTTGACTGCTTAGCGAAAAATCTAAGCGACCCACGGCCATGAAATTTGGAACATTGGTACCTTGAATCCCAAAACGAAACACCACGTGGAGTCTTTTGGTTTTAAATTCGAATTAGCTACTAAATCTTTTGGGCAATTTTCAAGCAAATAGGTTCCTTAGCAATTGAAAATATTATCGCAGAGTTTTCATTTTTACACCATTGGATAGATCGAAAATTTCTCTTTCAAACTTTACAGAATCCGTTACATAAATAGGCAAATTTTCGTTAATTTTTAAAAAATGCATACTTTTCGTGTTTTGAAGTCGTACCCGATTTTAAAATTGTAATATAAAACATTGACAATCTGATATTTATAAT
The DNA here is from genome assembly GCA_951213105.1 of Amaurobius ferox. NCBI lineage: Eukaryota > Metazoa > Arthropoda > Arachnida > Araneae > Amaurobiidae > Amaurobius > Amaurobius ferox. Next base: position 149,618,932 of record OX578133.1, on the reverse strand, counting down.
TTTACAGCAGCTCTTTTAAATATCACTCCCGAATCCAAAAAAAAATTTCCTGAAGCCATATATTCATTATGTTTTATAAGGTATAAATGTATGGCTTATTTTTAACAAACTTGACGTTTCGAGCTGTGTTCCTGGAACATTCATTGTCAGAAACAAACGGAAAGATGAAAGATAAATATGATGTCTGGAGGGATTTTTTTTTATTGCAAGTATTTTAAATTTTGGAAAGATACTGTTGATTTTAAGTAAGTTTAACAACTCCTCATTTGGATGCGTCCCGCGCGCTTATTTATTAAAAAATCTATGTATCGAAAAAGCTTATTTAGGGCTTATTGCGCAGAGGTCAGAAAGCATATTTACGGCGTATTAAAGGAACTTATTTAGAGCGTATCAAAATGACATATTTAGGGCATATTCCGCCAGCGCAGAGGTAGAAATGTGTATTTAGGGCATATCAAAGGATCTTATGTAGAATGCATCAAAGGAGATTATTTAGAGCGTTTCAAAAGGCGTTATTTATGGCGTATTTAAGGAGCGTATTTAGAGCATATCAAAATACGCCCATGCAGAGGATGAAAGATACACTTAGAGCATAATACACAGTCATATAAAGACGCAGCGGTAGATGTGTCCAGAGCCGGGCCCAAGACGTATCACATGACCTCGCAGCGGGCTATTGAGCGTGTTTAAACGTCTATTGAGCACTTATTACACCTGCTTAATGAGCTGGGTGCAGCCGCGCGTGTGCTTGCACAGCGGACGGCTACGGCTTTTAAAAATAGAAAGAATTAAATCAGTTAATCCCTATTTTGAATCTCGGAAAGTGCCGGTTACATTTTCTAGTAGGCAAATAAAAATCCCTGTAATAGTGACTTTAATAATCAAAAGAAAATAAAAAAATACTCCATAGTTGACAATTCGAGCGTTTTCATTCGTCTATGTCCTATCAAAAAGTTATAACCATTTTACGGCGTATACCATTTTACAGCATATTTACGGCGTATTAAAGGAACTTATTTAGAGCGTATCAAGACTTATTTAGGGCATATTCCGCCAGCGCAAAGATAGAAATGTGTATTTAGGGCATATCAAAGGATCTTATGTAGAATGCATCAAAGGAGATTATTTAGAGCGTTTCAAAAGGCGTTATTTATGGCGTATTTAAGGAGCGTATTTAGAGCATATCAAAATACGCCCATGCAGAGGATGAAAGATACACTTAGAGCTTAATACACAGTCATATTAAGACGCAGCAGTAGATGTGTCCAGAGCCGGGCCCAAGACGTATCACATGACCGCGCAGCGGGCTATTGAGCGTGTTTAAACGTCTATTGAGCACTTATTACACCTGCTTAATGAGCTGGGTGCAGCCGCGCGTGTGCTTGCACAGCGGACGGCTACGGCTTTTAAAAATAGAAAAAATTAAATCAGTTAATCCCTATTTTGAATCTCGGAAAGTGCCGGTTACATTTTCTAGTAGGCAAATAAAAATCCCTGTAATAGTGACTTTAATAATCAAAAGAAAATAAAAAAATACTCCATAGTTGACAATTCGAGCGTTTTCATTCGTCTATGTCCTATCGAAAAGTTATAACCATTTTAAAGAGTAATTAATCGGTTTTCTCTTTCCTTGAACAAAAATATTTTGGGGGGAAAAACAAAAGCCTGCAAATTAGGATTTAATATATACTGCTTTTGAGTGTTAAAGAACTTGTTTCTGCCTCAAAAAAATTAAACTGTATTCTCTTCCGAATTTCAATACTATGATCAAGAGTTTCAATGGGAAAGACAAAAATGGATCATTATAGTTTGAAAAGGCTAAAGTCAAAAGTACTGGTCTTAAAAAAAGGAGGAGCAGCAATTGTAATCAGATCTAATTTAATTCCAATCGTACGAACTTCACGTACGATCATCAGATGAGCAAGGAAATGATTATATTCTGTGGAGTATATATCTGTTCAGTAAGCAAATGATTTAGCAAATGATTATATTCAAAATATACTATAAAAACTGTAATGAAAACAGTGTTATTAAAGTGAAATACAATATTAAATTGATATTTTAAAATCAACTTTCGGAACTTTGTAAAGACCTGACCTTCATGATATCAAATCTTGCACTAAGTGACCCAAATACAAAGTCAATCCTCCGAAACAAGTAATCAAATTTAAAAAGAGCAGGGATGTACACATAGACAGTTTAAGAGGCCCGAAATACATTAATTTAAATACACAGCTTCTACTCCTAGGTGCCTGTGATGCATATCCAACATTTCACGGATATTACAATTTACGTATAAGTAGCAAAGACAATCCTTTCGTGAAACACACGCGATACCCACAATAAGCACCGTATATTACCTCTAAACAGAATGCATATGACACGAAACGCGCACGGATTCATTGCAGCTCATGGAACTACTATCTTTGACCACACAGGTCTAGATATTCAAGCATTTGCCGAAAACCTTCCTCTGAAGACAACCTTTTGGAAACTTTAAAATCTGATCTGATCTAAAAGTTGACTCTATTCCAATATAATATCGCCGACTTGCTTGGACAGCTTCGTAATTGGTCCTCCAAAACTGGGGTCCTAATAAAATATTAGTTAACTGAAAATAATACATTACATGCAAATGAGGGATATGATAACAAAATGATTATCGTGACCTCATAACTTTTAAACTTGGAACTTAAAAAAATTGGGATTTTCATTGAGATAAAACATATGTGAAACATTTTAAAATAACTGTGATAGCGGGATTTTAATTTGACGCATTTATTTGTAAACCAAAGACGACATTTTAGAAATAAGTATATACTATGCTACGTCTATTACTAAGCTCCAGACAAATAAATGCAAAGTTATCCAACAGTGGCAGGAGACCATGTGTCTAACGTTAAGTTAGATTAACTCCAAAATTTATCAAGGGTGCTTCACGTGATAGTCACCTGCAGCCAGAAAAGAAAACAAAATGCAGCGATTGGAGAACTGAGCCAAACAGTTTGTAAAGAATCTTGCTTCCCTAACCGAGAGTCGAACCATGGATCTTCGTACTGGCCAGCCGACGCTCTACCGTTGAACTACTGAGACGGAGTTACAAGTTTGTATCGTCGAAGTTAACTCTGAATTCTTCTCCCGCTAATGCCAAATTGACGTGCAACTTGATAATCTGACTGATCACCTCCTGCTATTTTTACCTTAGGTTAGCCTCCTAATACTACTATTTTTACACAGGTTAGTATACTAGTTACCTTACACCTTTCTGGTAGGTCGGACGGTCTGGGTCTCAACAACAACAACAACAGGTTAGTATACTAAACAGTCGTTGGCCTCTCGATTTTAAATCGGCGCCTAATATGCCAGAGTCCACCGAATCCGTACTAATCATATTAGGATCCCTTTTAGACCCCCAAATTCTTAATAATACCACTAACCTGCAAATTTAATTCGTTTAGACGCCATTTCAAAGTACCTTGGTGCTCTAACCGGCAATCGAACCACGAATCTTCGCAATGGTCAGTCGATGCTTTACCGTTGAGCTACTGGGACAGAATTGTAAACCCTTATCTAGTAAGCTCTGCAAGATCTATCAGCAATTGAATTTGTGCAAGAAGAGACGTGAAACTCCAAATAGATAAGTCGGAGATACAATACAGCTCGAAGGGAAATGTGAAACTTCGAAGAAAGGTATACCTGTAAAAATTTCAAGTAAGCAGATTCAGATTGAACCTCGCTATTATGGTCAAATAAATTCTCTCTGACAACTCTATATTTTTCGCCATGACAAATGAGAACACTGTCTACTATTACATGCGATGCCGTTGCAAACGTGAACATAATGCTGTTTTGAAACAACACGGATAAATGAAAATGAGAAGGTGATCAAGAGAAAAAGTTTTTGCAACATTTCTGTTGAATAAATTAATTTTGAAGATGATTATAACTATAATTTGTATTTTTGTTCAAATTGAAAGTGCGGATTTTTTGGAGAGTCTGGTGTACATTTAGGCTAGAGACTTTTAGAAAAAGTGTCATGGTTTCAAATTATTGAGAATTTTTTAGAAAAACTATTGATACAGGGTGTTCAGTTAATGCAACGACGAGCTCAGAGGGTTGTTAGTAGACATCAAGAGGCACAAAAAATAAAATGGAACATGGTGTCGCAAACCACGTTTAGTCGGTGAAAATCGCAAAAAATGCGTATGCAGGTTTTGCCGTCACGCGGGGACGACAAAAAGTACAATAATAACTACAAAAAGATTTATTTGACAGAATGTTTACAACATAGCTTGTGCGGTGCACTGAACACTAATGGAAAGGGAAAGATGAGAAGGATGTGAACGAAATTATTACAGGTGTTGTTCAAAATAGCGGCCGGGGATGTCGTTGTAGACTGTGCAATGACGTCCACAGCAGCCACTTCGAACAACGCCTGTAATAATTTCGTTCACACCATTCTCATCGTTCCTTTTCCAGCATTGTAGAATGCACCACAAGCTGAGTTGTAAACATGCTGTCAAATAACTCTGTAGTTATTATTGTACTTTTTGTCGCCCCCGCGTAACGGCAGAACCTGCATACATATTTTCGCGATTTTCACCTACTATACGTGGTTTGCGACACCATGTTCCATTTCATTTTTTGTTCCTCTTGATGTCTACTAACAACACTCTGAGCTTGTCGTTGCATTAACCGAACACTCTATAAAAGTTGTAAGCAATTGAAGGCAGATTAATTTAATATTTTGATTTTTTTAAAGATAGTAGTAATATGTGTGAGTCTCAAATAAATTGATTTAATTTTAAAGCTTACTTCTCTCTTGTAATTGTGTATTCTAATTCTATAACTCTCTAGTGGATTTACGGGAGTTACAAGGAAGTTCTTTTTATTTTAAGACGCCAAGCAATTAACGGGTTTTTCGGATCCACACAATGCAATGTATTATAATTCCAAATTGAGCACAATACTTAATTCAAATTTCAACACTAAATTTTACCATGTGACATTCTCAACACTGCAATAATACTGTACAATTTCAATCAGTACTAAAAGCAATGCTTTATAAAACCTGTAAAAATAAATACTTTGTTAGTTAACAGTATACAAAAAAGGTTGATTAAAAGTATCAACTGGTTACAGAGGCAAAGAACATCCTAATTAGCTAGAATAAAAGACAGAGAACCAAATAACTATTTCTTGCTTTTGTTGGTATTGTTGTTTTGTTTTTATCCTAATTGAAGGAGGCTGGTGAATGGCTCCAAAACCAGATGGTACTTTTAATCAACCTTGTACGTTATCAACTAACGAAGTATTTATTTTTACAAATGGATTCAAACAGCAGTTTGAGCAATTTTTCTAATTTTATATAACATCTAGTAGGTTGTGTTTAATAATGCAATAAATATATCGCTCACATTATGGAAGAAATAAATCTAAATGCCTCATATAATTAACCCATAAAATACTCCGTTGCAACATAAATTACGAAATCAATGAAATTGGCTGTAAACTAAGTGACTCCAGCAGATAACAGCCGTGTTTTACGAATGAAAAAGGTAGTTTAGAGACCTATGGGTAAATAAAAGCCCCCATAACAGAGATTTTAATTCGTATTTGACCATCATCTTAAATGTAGAACAACACACATAACCTATTATTACACTATTACAAATATGTATTTCGATTTACACTCAACGTTTGAAAGTTTACAGACTCAACAATCACACCCTTGCCACTTATTTAATTTTATATTTTCCAAAAATTGTTGAGAATTTTTAATTTGACAGTTTTACGTTTGTTTTCCTTTTTAATTTATTAAGTAAACAATTATCATATTATTTTTAAACATGAGAATAAATTGCATATACTTAATGAAAATATTCTCTGTTTCCTGCACTAGAAAAATATCTAATGTGAACAGCATATGACTTTCCTTGCATAATATAATGAATTTACTTAATTTAGTTCTTTCACGGTGAAAAAAGGACGTATAAGATCCGCGGTACTGAATTTTTATCGTTGAATTGTACATTTGGCGCTGTTCGGATGACAACAAGTAAAACTATCTCGAAGTACCCAATTAGTTTATATTTCACGCAACTCTAAATTAACAATTATTAATATTGATAGCATCCTCGATAAACAATATAGTTAATATATTAAAATATTTTAATAAATAATTCATCAATTAGACATCATTTTCATTAATTTGACGTCATTTTTGCAATTTTGGCGATATTTTCGTCAATCTGACGCGAAATATCACCAAGTTGGCGATATTTCGCTAGGTTATTTACAAAGTTCATCGTTGGCGATATTTCGCTGGATTATTTGCCAAGCTCAGCAACTGTATCGCCAAGTTCAGCAAATATATCGCCAAGTATTACAATCAAATGGAGAGAAAAGCATTTCTTATATACTAGAAGGTATGCCCTTCATATAACCGAATTCAAAATATGCAAAACATTACCTCTCATTTGGCGTCATTTTTATCAATTGGGCGACATTTCTACCAATTTGACGATAATTTCGTCACTTTGGCAATCTTTTAAAAAATCGCCAAGTAACATCCTATCAAATTTTTCGACAAGCGGGATGGACAGAGAAATGGTTTATTCTTATAGTCGATTCCTGTGTTCTTTCCAAGATATTAAATTTTCAAGTGCCATTTTTATCAATTTGGCCAAATTTTCGGCACTTTGGCAACATTTAAAATGTCACCAAGTAGGCGATATTCCGCCAAATTCGTTGCCAAAATTTCGCCAGGCGTTACGGAAAGAAAATAGGTTGTTCTTATAGTAGATTCTTATATCCATTCTAAGATAGTGAACTTTCATCAGTTACTCATTTTGATTGATTTAGCGTCATTTTTGTCAAATTGGTGACATTTTTATCAATTTGGCAACATTTTTGTCAATTTGGCAACATTTCTAAAGTGTTGCCAAGTTGGCAATATTTCGCAAAATTCGTCACCAAAATATCGCCAAGCATTGTGGACGGAGAAATAGATTATACTTATAGTAGATAAATGACTATTGTAGTCCAAATACAAAACTATTACCCGAAGTGGGAGACCAAGAGAACGCTGTTGGCAAATTTATTGCACAGTATTCCATATGAAAATTGAACATATTTCCAGATAATTAATGTTTTAATTTTACGTGATTTTATGAAACATTAATTTGAAAAATGTGCAATATCTCGAGAACGATTCATGCTAGCGTTTTAATCTTTTTGTCAATCGTTTTCTAATAAAAAATTACATAAGAAATTATTATATATGTAACTTTATTAAAGGTTTTAATTTTTTGATGATTTTTTCAAAATGTCATTGGAAAATTTGGGAAGTCTTCCGAATATTCGATTGCGTTTGAAAACAATAGGCTTCCAATATTCACGGATTGAAATTTTTTCCGCCCCTATAGTCGGTTTCTGTGAGTAATATGGAACGCATTTTTAAATTACCGAGCTTTAGAGAATCATTTAAATAATTTTTGGTTTAAAACCCCATTGTAATTATAAGAGATTTATTTTCAAAATGAAAACCAGTCGTAAGTTTTTCGTGGATGGCAAACGCTCTCGATTTATTTAAAATTTCATCAAAAATGTATGAGTCAAAATACGAAAGATTTATATTATATTCTAAAATATTCCGAAAGTTTTAAATATTTTTTGTTTATTCATCATGTCATAGTTGAAATGGACGACGACTGTTTCTGAGATTTCTGCATTAACCAATATACGAAAAAGGCATTTAAAACGTTTTCCCTGAATACTTCCAATTTTTATTTTGAATAGAAACGAAATGTTTCGTTTGCACCTGTTATGTTTTGCATTTTGTGATTGGGATAATTCATTTGAAATTCATTGAGCTTTTTACGGTAGTCAGAACTTTTGCAGTATATTTTTTACCAAATAGCGTTTAAATGAGGTTTTTGAGGATTTTGCTTCTCTAAATAGAATCTCTGATGGAATTTGAATTTATTTTGACAAATCTTCCGGCTGGAGTGTTTTGAAGCGGATTATTGAATTAAAGAATTTTGTTATGATTGTGTAATTAGAATATTTCTCTTCTAAAAATTGGATTTTTGAAATAGAAATATTTCTTATGATGTTAGTTTAAAATATTCATTTTAGATTATATTGTATTATAAACAATTTGAAAACGTGTCTAAAAGGAATAAAATGCTGAATTGATCCTCTTTACCACATGTTCAATTTGATTTCGCCGTCAACTACGCCCCCCCCCCATTAACAATATTCTAATATCTCAGGATCGCAATCAACTTGTGCATTATTAAGGCGTTGCATAAAAGTAAGAAAGATTTCAGATGACCATTCAGCCGAAAGTCACTGCACTGTAATCTTGTTCGTTTAGAATGTTGTTAACATTGGATGGGGACATAATATTGCCCTGCATCCTTACTGAAATCGAAGTAAATACTTCTGCCAGTAAAATTCTATAATTCTTCCTTTAAAGAATTATGTAATCAGGGATCATCCCATCGCCTGCATTGTGCAGACGAGCGACAATGACAGCGCAGCGAGCCATTACGGGTGGTAATGGTTGATCCTTGCTCTTTTATGCAGCGCTCTGTTTTAGAGCAGATGTCGCTTCACTGTACGTGTGAAAGCATTAAAGTTGCACACAAAGGGAAAATATGGTTTTTTTCTCTCAATTTGCGATGTTTTTTCTAATCCTCAATTTATAATGTTGGACCTTAATTTATAGAGACAAGTTCCTATGGCTGAGAGTTTCATGAGGTATAAAACTTGAAAGTAGAAAGACAGAAAGTATAAATACAAAAGTAATTACAATTACTCACCTAGGGAAAGTAAGTTTAGTTATCATTTTATAATATTTTGTTCTATAATAATGACGAACTCATAAGAGCTCCACTATGACGGGATTTAATTGTTGTAAACTCCATGATTAGTAACAAGATAAATATAGTTTAGTTATCGTTTAATGGTATTTTGTTCCATTGTAGTAACGAAAGTATAACAGCACAAGGCCTTACTCCACTACGTCGGGTATTAATTGTTGCAAATTCCATGATTAGTAACAATATAAAGTAAGTTTAGCTATCTTCCAAGCTTTTAATCATAGAGCGTCCTCTGCAAGAACATTTCTGTCGTTCCAGAGGTTCCTCGACAAGAAGCAGTTGCCAGTTTCAGACTTCTGACTGGTCATGACTGTCTCTGGGCTCAGCTCCATCGTATTGGAATTGCTGCTTCCCCGGATTGTATTTTATGCGACCTAGGACAGCCTATATCTGGAAAACATTTAGACTAGTGCCCTGCACTAGTGACTTTTAATTCAATCATTGAGAAATACTGGAAATCTCGCTGTCTAATGGTCTAACGACCAAATGACCGCCATTTCTAAACAACAACAATTTAGCTATCGTTTAATGGTATTTTATTCCGTTGTAGTGACGAATGTATAAGAGCACAAAGTCTTCACTATGACGTGTTTTAATTGTTGCACCCTCCATGATTAGTAACAAGATAAAATAACTTTAGCTATCGTTTTATGATATTTTGTTCCATAGTAGGCCACAGTAGTAACGAACGTATAGGGGCATAAGACCTTAATCCAAAATAATAGGTTTAAATTGTTGCAAATTCCATGATATGTAGCAAGAGAATAGTTATAATTTTATGATATTTTGTTCCACAGTAGGGACGAACATATAGAAGCACAGGCCCTCCATCTTAACGGATTTTAATTGTTACAAATTTCGTGATATATAACAAGAGGAAGTAAGTTCAGTTATTTCATTTTTGTACCACAGTAATGACGAACATACAGGGGCACTAGGCTTTGTCTACTGTGGCGAGTTTTAATTGCTGGAACTCCACGATATTTAAAATTTTTAAAGTATAAAAAAAAGATGCGTAAAAACGTAATTTGTTTCCGTAACATACTAAAAGAATACGTATGGAAAATATTGTAATAGGAAAGCATTGCAATGAAAATTTGAATTCGAGATTTCGATACAGTAATTTTTATGCACCATACAAGAAAAAAAAGCGAAATGACTATTTTAACGTAACTTCTGCGTTTGTATTCGTCTGTGTGCCGTTTATCAACTTTATCTGATCAATTAGCCGTCCAATTTTTATAAAATGTTGCAATCGAGGAGCTTTAGAAGCAGTATCTGGTATTAATTACTTTTCTTATATACATATTATAACGTATAAGGAAAGTAGTGTGACTGGCTCAAAAATTGGAATTTCAGTTTTCGACGAGAGAGTGCATTTCAAGCATCTCGGAATGCGAATCGGACGTTTTTAACGTGATGTCTGTATGTGTAAGTGTGTGTGAGTATGTGTATGTGCATCCGTGGGTCTATGAAGACAATATATCCCGAACGAATGGAGCGATTCGAACCAAATTTGGTACAAAAATTACAAATAGTGAGTACTAGAAGTCTATTGTTTTTAAACGTAATCGAATGTACCGAAGATCCCCAAATTTTCGAATTAAATTTTGAAAAAATCATCAAAAAACCAAAACCTTCAATAAAGTTATGTAAATAATTATTAAGTAATTTTTCTTTAGAAAATGATTGAAAACTATAGAACGATACCCAAAACAAGACCCAAACTGTAGAATGATAGCATGAACCGTTCTCAAGACATGGCATATTTTTAAAATACATTTTTCAAAAAATCACATAAAATTAAAAAAATTATTAACTATTGTGAAATATGTTCACTTTTCATATGCAACATTATGGGATAAATTTGTTAACATCATTCTTGTGAATCTAGCTCGTTTAATTCACGAGAGAAGATACTTTGAGTAATAATTGTGCATTTGGACGCTAATAGTCATTTATCTACTATAATAAAAATCTACTTCTCCGTCCATAACTCTTGGCGAAATTTTGGCGAAGAATTTGGCGGGATATCGCCAACATGGCGAGTTTTTAAATGTTGCAAAATTGACGAAAATGTCGCCAAAATGATAAAAGTGACGCTAAATCAATGAAAATGACGGCTAATTGATGACAATTTAATTCTTAGAAAGAATAAGAATCTACTATATAAATAACTTATATTCCGTTTGTAACGCTTGGCAAAATTTTGGCGACGAATTTGGCGGAATATCGCCGACTTGGTGACTTTTCTAAATGTTGCCAAATTAACGAATATGCCACCAAATTAATAAAAATATCCCCAAATTTATAAAAATGACCCTAAATCAATGAAAACTTCATATATTGGAGAGAACATAAAAATCGACTATATGCTTAGCCCATTTATCCGTCCGTTCATAAAGCTTGGCGAAAAATTTGGTGGAATGTCGCCACCATGGGGACTTTTTTAAACGTTGCCAAATTGACTAAAATGTCGCCAAATTAATAAAAATGACTCAAATAGGATGTAATATTTTGCAAATTTTGAACTCCGTCATATGACGGGTATACCTTCTAGTTTGGGAATAATCAACCGGTCATTTGATGAATAAATTATTTAAATATTTTAATATATGTACTATATTGCTTATTGAGGATGTTATCAGTATTTATAATTGTTTATTTAGTGTTGCGTGAAATATAAGTTAATTGGATACTTCGAAAGAGTTTTACATGTTATCTTCCGGAAAAGCGCCAAATGTACAATTCAACATTGAAAACACTGTGCCGTGGATCTTATATATAACTTTTTCACTGTAAAAGAAATAAATTTATTGCATTATATAAGGAAAGCCATGTGCTGCCCAAATCAGATTTTTTTTTAATTTGGTATACATACAAATCGGAAAAATGTAAATATATCTATATTCAAAATGGTTCAAAAATTAGAAAAAGACATTAAAACAGTAAGTATGCTTAGTTGTGAGTCAAATGCTTGGTTTATGTGTTAGTTTGAATAGCGAAATGAATCAAATTGCCCTACTATGTTGAAATATTCAATAAAAGAATTATACGCCAGATAGAAGATTTTATATATTATCATGAAATGCATTAATAACATGTTAATGATTAATCTTAATTTGTTTGACCTAAAAGCATACGTACTTCAATGATTATCCATCCTACTTAATTAACGTTGATACATCGTTCCCAATTATTTTTTATCTGAGAGCCGCATTAATCAGTCTAACAATTCATCCCAATCTAATGTTGCAAATATTATGTCATAACAGAAGCAAATATAATAACAATGCCTAACGTAGGTAATTATAAAAATGACTGCAGGCGGCAATTATGTTTTTTGTCTACGGATGTCGCGTTCGATTTTAAATGCTGGTTTAGATATGTGAATGATACTCTCGCATTGGTTAAACCAGTTTTATTGTTTCAAATTTGCTTAGTTTAGTTAATTTTGTTGATCCATAAGGTCAATTTACTCATGAAGAGGGATATAATAATTAAATATCCTTTCTTAGTGTTCTTGTTATGAAAAACGGTATTTGTTCTTATATTAGGAACTTAAAGAATCACTTATATTTAGGGTCTGACTAACGCAGGGATATGCGGGGGCCCCGCATCAGAGGGGCCCCAAATTAGACAATATACACAATCGAAAAATTAACGGTTGCTTTCTAAACAAGAAAAATCAATCATGCTTAAAGCATCGATTATGAAACACTTTCCAACTTCAATGCAATTTTATTTAAACATGTCTAAAATGCAATACATTCCTCGGTAATATTTTAAAACTTATCACAGTACTACATTAATTTATTATATTTGAAAACTTAAACCTTCATCGAAAAAAATGAACTTCATTCAAATGACGGCATTGAAATATAAATTGCCTGGTTTAAACATCTCTAAAATGTTATACATTCCTCGGTAATAATTTTAGAATTATCATAATACTACGATAATTTATTATATTTGAAAACTTCATCGAAAACAACTGAAATTCATTCAAATGACGTCATAGAAAAAATAACACGCCTGGCTCTCCTATAAAAGCAGCATTTCATTCATAAATAATTTCCCATTCATGTCATTCAACACAATACTATAATAATTTATTTTATTTAAAAACTAAGACAATGGAGCTACAAGTAATTAAACTCTATGCGTAAAACTTCATCGAAAAAAATCGTCCTTCTCTTTGTAAAATCAATTAATATTTCATTCATATCAGCTATGCAGACTCCATGAACTAAATGATTTTGTGTTAAAGAAATACAGCAATTCTAATGCAACTCATTCTACATATATTGCTGTTTACATTTTACATAGGTGAAAAATAGGCTTCGTTGTAGAAATAATCAAATTTGGATGAGCATTTAAACTCAAATATAATTGCGCTGTTTCAGTATGTAGATGCACAGAATCTAAGCAAAAATAAAGTGGTTTCAGGAAGGATACAAGACTCAATATGAATTAAAAAGAACTTTAAAAATCACGATTTTGATACAAGATGGATGCCATATATCATTTTGAAGTGGGTCACGTGATCTTTTCATATCATGGTCACGTGATCGCTTCATATAAGAGGTGTTATTAATATTTTAATTTTTATTTAAAAAACTACTGAATATATTTCGCTGAATTTTCTTTAATATATTTTATGGAACAATTTGAATATTACCTAAAATTTTCGAAGCAATTTGTGAATTTTAAATCCACTTAAAAAATGTTTGAAAAATTAGGTCCCATAGGGCTCAATGTATTTCATTTTTTCAACCTGGGTTCAATCCAAAACTAATTGGGTGATATTATTCATTTATATTCCCATAGGTCTTACAGACCGTCTGAACAACATACTAAAATTTCATTTTGATTAAGTCATTTTTACGGCAGTTATCGTGCTAACGGACAGACAGACAGACAGAATGAACAAAGTCATAAACACTTTTCAACTTTGTTGTAAAGTGTAAAAAAATGTATGTCATCGGACCAGGTTTGCCTAGCGGATAGATTCATTTCGGGGATATATAGGGATTAACAGCACTAAATTAGCATGTCTTGGGTCTTGGCAATGATGAGAAAGTCGCAAATAATTTAAATTCCATTAAAATATGTAAAAACCACATATTGTATACGTGTTTCTACAATACAATTATGTTTTTAAGAATATTTATGTTCATTTCTTATATATCTAGAGGTAAAAGGGGACAACGGAGCAATGTCTACCCCGGGCCCCAGTTGGGCTAAGTTGGGCCCTGCTTATATTATCAAGTATTTTTATTTTTAAATATTTTAAGTATGTAATATATTACTTTGAAAATGTGAGTCAAAAGTGGGACAAACAGGTGCGACGACATTATCTCGTAGCTTTAAATTCATTGAATGAAGCTTACCTGTTTCTGAATAGACAAAGTAAATGTATTAGGATAATCAAGCAATATATATATTTTATGATAAGAAAACAATGTAAAAAGGAAATCAGTGATTTCAGAAAGGACTTTATGACTTATTGCATTTTAAAATGTCTCACATTTGAGTAAATTTTTGTTGTTTTCTTTTATTTCTTTCACGTTTTCTTATTACACTTACTTTATCAAGAATTAGAGAGCATAGGTTTATGAAAAACAGGAGTATGAAAGCCAAAGGAGTTAGGGAAAACTATAGGACGTCCAAAAAAGGCAAAAAACGTCCTAGTTTCCGGTAACTCTCTTGCATTTCATACTTCTGTTTTTCGTAAACCTACGTTCTCTAATTCTTGTATTCCCGCTAAATCCTCTCGCCAAATTTCTTCTAAAATAGCCTCTTTTATTGCTTATTTTAATCGTGCTTTTAACGTTTGCTCATCTATTTAGGCTTTAGTTACTGAAATTGACTTTACTTTAACCTTGGTTGTTAGACCGCTTACTCTTTCAAGTTTATATATAAAAAAATTTCCAGTATTCGCTATAATTTTGTTTATCCTAATACTAACGTCGCTCCTTTTTTTGACCTTCTGCCGTATAAATCTAGTCTTCCTTTTCAACCGGCGATTTTTTGTTCTCTGATTCATTTTTTCCATGAATTTAAGCCCGTCCATTCTACCGTTACTACGTTATTTAATAGCATTTGTTCTGATAAATTTAAGGATAAAAATAACTTCATGTATCAGGCCGGGGTGTACGTTGTCCCCCTTTTATCTCCCAAAAATAATTTTAAGTTCTACATTGGTAGTACAAAACTTACTGTAGGCATTCATTTAGCTGAGCATGCTCGCGATGTTAAAAATAGAAAACTGGTCACGGCTCTTGCCCAGTGTGTGATTAACGATAATTTTCATCCTATGTTCAATAAGACTTTTCTTTCCATAAGCTGCAATGACCCCCATAATATTTTACTTTATGAATCTCGTTCCATTTATTTTCATCGTGATTTTATTTGCAATTTTGATCCCGTTTAGACTCTCAGTTATGGTTGGCGTCTCGTTCTCGACTCCCTGAGTGTTAAACCATTGTATGATTTTCTGGTATTTAGTAACTGCTTTCTTTTACTGTTGACGGCATATCTATTTGTTACCCTGTAATTTATGACCTTTTCTCTTTTTTGTAATTTATAATTAAATTATGTTTTTTAAATGTGTCGTATTTAAAATGTAAAATGATTAATATGCAAATTTTGTCTCGCGATTGTGACCTGTGTATTTGAGCTCATGCTTGCCACCTATTTTCACTTTGCCACTGACGAAGGACATAATAATGCCCAAAAGCATTATGGTTGTAAATTTTGTACGTCGTAGATGGAGATTTTAATTAAAGACTTTTAATCATAGCCAATTTTGATTGTCTTAATTTTTTAAAGTATTGATGATTTGACGTGTTTGCCGTACAATTTTATCATTTCCATTATAAAATTGGATTTGCCCGATCACATAGTTTAAATATTCTCCCTTTAAGACGTATGCATATATGAATAAAGTGCTATATTATTGTTGTATTTGAGATTGGGGCATATAATATCAAACAGTTATGTGGAACTAATCCTATATTATATGTTATCAACACACCTTTTTATCTATTTACTGAAGCTAAAAGATATTTCACCTTTTCAGAACTAGGTAATTTAATTTTTTACCCGATCACATAAAAACTACAGTTATATTTTCTCGCTACTGCAAATTCACTGTGTCTTGGTTATTTAGTTTCCCTGGTGTAGAATTTTTTTTAATGTTGTATTTAAAATTATTTTTCTTTCTATTATATTACTTATGGCATGTGCCTTTTTTAAATTGCATAATTTAAAAAAATTATGAGGCTATGTATACTGTTGATAGCTAAGTTTGTATTATGAAATTTCCTTTTTATTTATATCGTTTTCTCTGCTTATTATTTATTTCTTCATTCGATATAAGATTTTCTTTAGATTCGAAAGATTCCATTTATAAAAATATGTCCTTTGTATCGAATTTAGAATGAGTTTTCTATTGTGTTCTGATGAGGCTATAATAAGAACAAGAAAGATCAATCATGCATAAAGCATTGATTATGAAACACTTTCCAACTGCAATGCAATTTTATTTAAACATCCATAAAATGCGAAACATTCAGCGGTAATATTTTAAAAATTATCACAATAGTACAATAATTTATTATATTTGAAAACTTCAAACTTCATCGAAAAAAATGAACTTTATTCAAATGACGTCATTGAAATATAAATCGCCTGGCTCTCTATAAAAAAGCAGAAACTATTTCATTCATACACTTTTTTCCATTCCTTTCATTCAACACAATACTACAATAATTTATTTTACTTAAAAACTTAAAATCATGGACGTAAAAGTAATTTAACTCTATGCTTAAAAAGTCTGCTACAAAATCGTCTACTTCTCTATGTAAAAACAATGAATGTTTCATTCATATCAGCTATATTGCAGACTCCAGAGCTATATTTTGCATTAAAGAAATTCGGCAATTTTTATGGAACTCTTCTTACAGCTTCGTGTGTTTGCATTCTCCATAAGTGAAAATTAAGTTTCGTTGTAGAAATAATCAAAGATTGATGGTCATTTAAACTTAAATATATTCTAATTATGTTGTTTCAGAATGCAGATGCACAGAAATTAAGCACACATAAAGCGGTTTTAGGACGAATACAACACTAAATATAAATTAAAAAGAACTTTAAAAATCACGATTTTGACACAAGATGGATGTCATTGATCGTTTAAACTCAAATATATTGTAATTGCGCTATTTCACAATATGGATGCATAGAAATTAAGTAAAAATAAAGAGGGTTTAGGACGGATACAACACTAAATATAAATTAAAAAGAACTTTAAAAATCACGATTTTGACACAAGATGGATGCCATATTTTATTTTGAAGTAGGGCATGTGATCTCTTCATATCATATGGATGTAATTATTATTTTAATTTTTATTTAAACAACTACCAAATATATTTTGCTGAATTTTTTTTTACATTTTATGGGATAAATTGAATATTTTCTAAAACTTGAAAAATGAAATATATTGAATCCATAGGATTCAATATATTTCATTTTTTCAACCCGGGTTCAATCCAAAACTAATTGGGTGATATTATTCATTTATATTCCCATATGTCCCGCAGACCCTCTGAACAACATACTAAAATTTGATTTTGATAAAGTCATTATTGCGACAGTAATCGTGCGAACGGACAAACGGACAGACAGAATGAATGAAGAAAGTCATAAACACTTTTCAACTATGTTGTAAAATGTTAAAAACCAGTTTGATAAAGGACTTTATCAAAATACTTTTTTGTATGAGATATTTGAAAATAAAGAATTTTGCTTTATCATAAAAAAACCTCCAACTTTAAACAACCTAACTATAGTTCTATAATAATCTTCTACCGTGTTGTCTAAATTTTATCCAGTCTAATAAAATTCGAATGTTTCCTTTAAACTACGTTCTCCATCGATTATCTTTAGCTGTGCATGCTTTTACGGGCTGTAAAAGTTAAACGTCTGACATTATTACGAACTGTTTTTTCCCTAAGGGTCCTTAAGCAATCTTCCCTAAGCTTAGCTTATCTTATGTGTGTGTAGTGCATACAATCTTACTCTGTTTACTAACCATTAGAAACTATGTCGAGGATATACCTGAAGTTTATGGATAAGAATTTCGCCCATCGTAGTAAATCTCTTTGCTGTTTGTCGTTCGGTACATTTATTGGGGAATTAAGTTGTTTAGCCTCCACAGATAGTTTTGCTTCATAAGAGTGCATCAATCGAAATTATTCTTTTATATTAAAGGGTGACATTAAAAGCTGGTAGAAACTAATTTGGGTTACAGTAAGAGAAAAAAAATACATTAAGAAATTTAAAATTATATAGTTTAATGTGATGTAGCATTTTTGCGTTGTGCCATTTCATTTTTACTGTTAATTTATTATGAAGTTCTTTTAATAGGTTTTATTCATTTGAAAAATAAAGTAATTTATGAATGACCAGAACGAACTTGCCGGCCTTGCTCGGGTCTTAAATGAGAGTGCCCTCTGCCTAAATTATATAGATACAGATAACATAATTTCCAAATTGCTTGTTTTGAAAAAAAATCATTCCCGCACTTCGTTTTTGTGTACCAATTGTACAACGTGGACGTAATACACCCTAAAAATAAGATCATTTCATTCATCTTAAATAAACTCGCTGAAAATATTTGAAATCGCAAAAAGAAATGAACCCCACTTTTTGCCCGATACGCGTGCGCAGAGATCTATGGCTCTAACGTGACCTTATCAGCACACGTGACCTTAAATGGCTTTAACGTGGCCTTATCATCACATTTATCTAAACGGGAGCTTATCAGCACCCGTTTAGCGGGCGTGTAGACTGTTAAGTAGCTGTGCCCTAAGAAGCGTCTAAATAGAAACTGCATGTACAATCTCAATACGCCCTAAATAAACTCGGGGATTCAAAAGCGAGCAAAATAACGCCTGAAGAGTGGGTGGTTAGTGCGCGAGCAGACTTTATTGAAAAGAAAGCCGCGAATGCCAGTGTCAATTTCATATTAATTGGATCAACGAGTATGAGATATATCGAGAGATATATTATGAGATATATGTTTCATCTAAAATTCGGTTATAATAACCTGCCGCGTAACGATGAAAACCCTCGATTATAGTAAGCTAGAGCTACATTTGGCGAGTCAAATCGATGAACTTTACGCATTAATACGTATTACTTTAATGCCCGTTGGTATATGCATAGCATAAGTAAAACTATATATTTTCTGCAGATAAAAATTTTCATAAGTAAACAGGAATGGGAAAAAACGTCAGAGTATCAACCCGTTTCAAATACAAAGTTAATTTCCTTCTTTAAAATAACAAAGACAGAGCGATGTATATTCTCTGCCTCTCTTGTCTTAAATGAAGTTTGTTTAGCAGTCGAAACCAGTTATTTCTAGTGCATTTTTATTTTATGGTGTTTACTTACAAGCATTTCCATCTACATGATTTTTGAGAGAATTATGTTCAAAAGCATTCAATTCTGTGTGCTTATACAATGGAAAATAAAAAATGATTATAAACTTCTAATTATTTTCTGAAACTATCGTTGAGACCTTTATAACATTATATTGAAACAATGTTCCATCCTGGAATCAAACCGATCTTCGAACTGGGCAGCTGAACTTTTAATCATTGAGATAAGGAGACAAGATTTCAACTTCTCGTCAAAATGGACCCTATCATCTCCTCCCTCTGAAGTCAGTTCGAAGAACTGCCTATCATCATTGTATACAACCTGCAGATTTAATTTATACCGACGCCATGTAAAGATCTCACTGTCTCAGTCGTAATTCGAATTGTGGTTCTTAGAACTAGCCAGCCGATGCTCTAACCATTGAGCTACTGAAGCAAGATTGAAGTTCTTCTCGTCGTAGGCTTAATACTATTATAAAATCCCTAAATTTTGAATAATGCAAGTGATAGTGGTAAAAATTGCAGAAAAAAATGTTCAATTATATTTATTTATATATTATATCTGCACAAAAATATTTCAGGTATAAAGACAGTTATGGGATAAATATGCCTAAGGAGAAAAATATTTACTCTAAATTTCTTAAATTTGAATTAACATCTTGCATCAATGGAATTATTAAAACTTTTGAGATTATTAAAGCAATTTGAGGTCAATACAAGTACTCCTTAAAAAGCCGCAAAATAATATAAGGGAAATTGCAAATTACCTGAATGAAAATGGGGCATTTGCAAAATACTGCGAAATACATTCGAGGGAACATTGAAAAATTTGGGACAAAAATGTTTCCTCTTTCTACCACAAATGCTGGAAATGAAGTCGAAGACAAGTAAACAGTTTTATAGTGGTTATAATTTTCGAAATGTTTTCTATGTTCCTGCATGTTAAAAAATATTTTCTATTTTGTTGTACTATAAAATATTCACAAATGAATTAATTTTGTCACTCAAAATTTAACTCAATCTGTTATGCATTCTGCTTTCTGATTGACTCTTTCAGATGTACTCTTTATCTACGTTTTGGGTATATATATACTCCTCTGTTTCTTCCATTTGTACCCATTTAGTTTTTTTGACTTTACAGTTTGTTGATTTACGAGTATTGGCGAAGTGAATGGAACGTATACTCCAAACAACTATCCACAGAATTATCATTCTATTTGTGCTTAAATACGTTGCGTAAATTTTCCTTCGCACAAAGGGCAAAGGGTTTTTCACTTACTGGTAACAAAAATATTAATCTGTGTAAATATTTCTACCATACCTAAATGTATTAAATTATAGCGGTATCGTAAGACATATCACATTATTTTAATATATACATAAATAAAATCAGATACGCTAAAATAATCAAATTTTGGCTAAACAGAAATTATCCCAAGTTTAACCAAGGTAAAAATGGCCACCTGAATAGTAACTTAATAAAAACAATGCTACTTTTCGATCTATCAAAAATATTCTACTTCCATTTAAACGAAAAGTTCCACCTTTATGAAACCAAGTATAAAATAATGGCAAACATAAAACTTCTTCGAGGGTATTATTTCAAAACAAAGGTCAATTTATCAGTCGAAACTATCGATTCTTTTTGTCTGTAACAGAAAATATTTAAGCATTGCGCAGAAGTTGTTGCATTAGTGACAGAATGAAATTAAAATTCAGTTCAACTTTTGCTAAGTAATTTTTCAATTTAAACATAAATATATAAAAACATTTTCAGGGTTTAAACTGTGAAAATAATTGTTTACTTCTAAAACTGAAATTTTAAAGTAGTTTTTGCTTAGCAAGTGGCAAAAGTTTTGTAAGTGCTTGACATTAGAGGATTTCGAATTAGAGATTGAATGTGCCGCCTTCTACGAAACGAAGTCACGATATCTCGCGAACAAATTGAAGAAATCGAATGAAATTTGACACGATTATTTAAATCAAGCTTACAAGCTTAATTCAGGCTTACTGATTTCAAAGAGCTCATATCAGGGGAAGACCCGTAAGTTTTTTCCAAATCTTTAAAACTATATATAAAAATAATTGTGTTTAAAATGTAACAAAAATGGTGTTTATGTGTATACTTCTATTGAAAAAGGATTGGCATAATTTTCAAAATATCATTATTCAGAATATTATATTCGTTCCTGATATGTTGCACTTTTTAATTTCAATTGTAGAAAAATCATAAATATATAAGCCATCAATCTTAAATATATGAGTTAAATATGGTATAAATTACTTAATTCCCAACTTCGGATTCCAACTACGGATCTTCAAAATGGCAAAGAATCGCTTCATCCATTAAGCTACTGGGACGAAATTCTAATCTCATAATGGGGTTTATTCTCTTCTTTTATACAGAAGCTAGCTGTACGTCTTAATACTTATGAATTGAAAATTGTTGCTATAACTCACAGGTTCCTTATAAAAATAGAAACGTAATCATTTTCAGATCTCAACGATCAGAATATTCAATTACTAATGGTCAGGGGCATGGATTCTTTTCAAAAGGAAGCGTGATCTTTCTCGAAATAAACTACCTTGCACGACTTAGAGAAAGTAACAAATAGGGGCTATTACTTTCTACTCAATACATAGTATGTAATGGGGTAAAAAATTGTCATGAGGTAACAAATTAGACTATCGAATTTTGATATATTTTCCCATTTCATCTCTGAATACAAATCGAGTTTTTTAATGATGTCTGTGAGACAGTAAGTACGATAACTCTCGAAGAAATTGAAAGAACTAAATAAAATTCTGAACTATTGTTTCAATCGATGTGCATCAAAGACCTATTGGTTTTGGACTGACCAGGAAAAGTCCTCACTATTTGAACCTTTTTTTCTATAAAACTCGGGGAAAAGTTATAAATTTATAATTGTTTTACAATGTTACAAAAATAGCTTTTATTTAATATCTTATTTTAAATTTACTATTATCATTTGTATAACACTGACATTCACTCGTCTTGATATACAGTGTTCGGCATAAAAAATGAAAGAACGTGTGGCATTGAAGTTCAGTAGTGTATTTCCATGATACAAACAGACACAGAATAATTGTTAAATGGTTTATTCAAGGAGGCTTAAAACTAGTAAAAGAAGTGTCGAATTTTTAAACCCATCACAAAAATTTGTGTTTTAATGTACTATTGTGAAGAGTTTTCATGCTATTCTGGAGAAGGTAACTAGAACCTTTCTTTAATATTAGTTATATAGAATTACTAAAAATATTTATCAAATACGATCAAAGAAAATTTCTTTTGTAATCATTTCAATCATCGTACTGATATGTCATTTTGCTGTTACTTTCTTGTCACATTTCTAAATTTTTGTTCGATTTTCCGACCTCTGCTATACATTGTAAACCAATTTTATTACTGAACCAAGTGACATAAA
Source organism: Amaurobius ferox (assembly GCA_951213105.1). Classification (NCBI taxonomy): domain Eukaryota; kingdom Metazoa; phylum Arthropoda; class Arachnida; order Araneae; family Amaurobiidae; genus Amaurobius; species Amaurobius ferox. The sequence goes on along the minus strand of OX578133.1, from coordinate 149,596,147 downwards.
TGTTAATCCATTAAGTTATGCCCCAGGATGGTGATAAAAAAGTAAGAAAGTTCAAAATTGTTTTGCTCATAAATTGTTTATTTTTAAATCATAGACATCATTATGGACGAGCAAAGCGAAGTCCATTCTCCATTCCTCAGCAAGCGAAATCAACATTTGCCTGAATGTTGTCATCCCTTTTACTGGAAAACTACAATAGGTAGGATGATGAAATTTTGCGTAGATATGTGAAATTGCATGCAAATTTTCAGAATCATAATTTAAATTATTAAAACGAACTGTAATAGGCAAAACGCCCAGTTTTAAACTGCGCATACTCACTATGCTTCTTACAAGTAGCTTGTAAAATTAAAATATAGGACTAGCCATACATTGGATATGAATTGTTGTATAAAAGTTAAATAAAAAGAGTCCAATATTAAGTTTCACTACCCTATTTTCTTTGCACAGTTGCTAGAAGAACTTGACGAAACAAAATATATACTATGGAGTTAGAAAGTTACCCTTTACTTCCATGATACATACAATAATAAAACGCAAATCTATGGAAATGCGTTTAAATGAGTTACTTTAATTAGTTTAAATGTGTTACTTTAATTTCATTATTTTCTTGTATTCTAATTCGTGTAACTTTATATTTAAATTCTAAAAACTCATATACTTTTTTGTATTAGGATTCTCGAATATTGAAATTAATCTTTTATACTTCCAATTTCATAATTATTTGTAAGATTAAGTTTTAATTTGACATCTTTCCAACTATTATTAGTTTTTATAAATATTAAGCAAATATATATCCATTTATTTGTATTTCATAAGGTATTTCATAACATTTTTTCTAAATTCTGATAAATTTGTAATTTTAACCGAAATACATCCAATAAAAATTACTCTTTACAAATAATGTTTTTAAAAATTACAGAAATATACTTTATTCACTTTCGCAGTTATAAAGATGTAATGTGAAAACATCTCTATAACCGCGTACATTTCTTGAGTTGTTTTTCCTTGAGGACAGGTAATATGATATTTTATGTGTTTAAATATTAAGAGATGTTATTAGATATTAAGATATTTTAGGTATTTAGATATTATTATAGGTTATATATTAAGAGATATTATTAGATATTAAGATATTTTAGGTATTTAGATATTATTATAATTTATACATTTAGATATTATTATATTTTAGGTATTAAGATATTTTAGGTATTGAAAACATTATTTTAAAACACGAAACAATGTAAGGTCAAATAAGTATTCCATACGTCATTATTGTTTGCGATAAAAACGAAAATTAATACGATGAAAATTAATTTGAATCTGTTCAAAACAATATCAATTTTTCATTTTGTTCCTTGAAATTTGCTTTCATTCTCGTTACTGTAAAATTTACTAACGACGAAAAATATTCAAATCATTCATTATTTTCCAAACTCAGAGAATATATTTTGCATATTTTGTTCTTTAAAAAATGTTTTCCTCATTAGATTGATGATGGTACAGTTCTTCAAACAGCGAGAAGAGGGTTGAATATTTCAAGAAAATGAAATCTCAATCTCTGATCAAGCTGATTACGGTGCCAGAGTCTCTCCCAGAAAGATGACATTACAAATATCGAAATCAATTTTGCCTCGAGAACTAGAAACTTATGCGATAAACATTTTATTTGCTAGTCGAAATCTTGAAACATGCAGATACTCTCTGGATGTGATTAATCTAATACAGTTTTCAGGGTATGTGCAAATCTCTAGGAGTGGAGAATGATGATTACTTGACAGTGTTCACTAATGAACGTAATTTTATTTTAAGAAGTGGTAATCTGCCACAAAGATGATGAAGCAAAGGATTATGGATATATATTCAGGCTTAATTTGATTATTGTTACTGTAGCCGCAGTATACAGGCAAATAAAAATGGAAATTATTATACTTTATTATTTACTTAAATACTTTCGGATAACAAGGAATCGCGCTTCCACTGTACTAAACTGGACTAAAAGTAGTTGAATTTAATCGATTAATCTGGTATTTATGATCACTTAGCCTACTACACAACCAGCTTCAAATTTCTTTAAAAATAAATTGAGCTTTGTTGCAGAAAACACCCACTTACATGCTGGCCCCTGTAAGGGAATATATATGTATAACTAGAACAAATTACCTGGAGTTACCCAGGTCCAAAATAAAAGCCCGCTACTTGCATAAAGCATTTATAAATAATACGACTCTATTTCCAAATCGTTTCTTCAAACCGAAAATATGTTAAACATAACTTCCTGGTTTCAAACTAAATTCCCACTCACGCTCTCTGCAAACATAGAAAGTAAAGAAAAGAAATAATGGATCATTTATACAGGAGAGAAGACGTGACTTAAACCTTCCAAGGCAGGCATGCGCACAAAAATCCACTGGCAGAAAGTGAAACCCGGGTAAAAATCGCAGTCCTCCGTAGAAAGTTTGTTGCCTTTATGCGTTCGCTTAAAAAATCACCAAAATTAAAATAACGTATTAATTAAATTTGTTTTATTAAAATATGAAGATATACACAAAACCTTTTACTATACTGTAGAATTGTGTTAATCTTACTTTTCTTATGCGACGAAGAAAGTATCAAATAACCTAAAAAATGCGGATTTCAATGTATTGAAAAATAAATAAATATGAAAAAATTATCTTACGAATTCGGTTTAAACATCGTTGGAAAGAACGTTATTCTATCTCTCTGATGATGTTAAAATGGAAACTCTGTATATTATTGGTCTCTAAGGAGTCCGCAATGTGTGTCAAAATAAACTTGTCGACATTTTGTCTCTTTCAAGGAAAACACAGTGCATTTTGAAAGGAGCGAAAGAGAAGTCAAATATTTGTAGCTCACCATAGTGGATTTGGGATATTCAATATGTAGTATGAGCACTATTGGTGCTATCAGCACAGCACTAAGCGGGCAGCCGTTGTATCGGATGGGTCAGACATCACTATTATCCATCATTTTCACTTGAACATTATGCACACATCAAAATCCCAGCAAGAAATGGTGATGGAAAAGAGTTCGCGGATCAATGGTAGGAGTGGAGTTTTTTCTCTCTCTGGCCCCTAGTTTGTGGTTGGTCCGATAACTTGCACTTCATTGACTGGTCCGAAAGAAGATTTTTAGCGACCCGTTCTAGCCCTTCCTCTATCTCCTGCAACACAGACGGGGCGATCACAACTCCTTAAGATACCATAATTATTGTCATCAGCATTGCCCATTTCCGGACTCCCTGATGCCTCATTTCTATTACGCTGCAGATCCCTCAGAATATATTTTATTATTTGCATTCTTTGAAGAGAACTTGTTTTCACGTAAAAAGCTTAAACTTATCAAGGCTGGAATGGCCACGTCCATATTTGTGATAATTGATTAGAGATTTAATTTATTTTAACAAAAAGTGTTTATTGAAGAATAGTTGTATTATGCAATAACCCACCTTTAAATTTTTGGTTGCTCATGCTATTTCACCTAACTGCTGTAAGGCAAGCTATTAATTTTTGAGTCAAAATAGAGGATTTTCTATTAATAAATTATGCATTTTAAAACAATTTTCAAACTTAATACTCATTACCCAATACTTAATTTATTGTTACCATATTTGCACTTATCAATTAAAATATAAAAAACTTGAGAGAAGATGCGAATGTGATGACATGATTGAAAACCTAATGCTAATCTGCTTAGTCTATTAATCATTTAAATGTTATACGATTTTTCTCATTAGTAAATATAAGTATAATGCAAATTCCCTAGTATTAGTCATAGTGGATTTCTTTATCTGTTGAGTTACAACTTGATCGGTGCATAAGTGTGCGTACGGTTAATACAATTTGAAAATTTAGAACCGTCCTTCATATCATGGAGACTTACACTCTTTTCAGCATTTCACCTTTTCCTAACTAGTCTACCCTATTGTCCTCAGGAATCATGAAGCGTCACTACTTTTCCTTGCTTGATTGGCTTGTTCACTGCCGGTGCCGCCTTCATAATGTTATGAAATGCATGCCCTTGTTTATTAATGTTGTGCCAGCGAAGTTGCGACATCTACTGGAGTCACCAACATTCGACTCGCAACTGTTCTGTTCGTTTTTGAGGAACCCGTCTGAACAGTTCGCACTCCATAGTCTCGCATCGTCAACACCACTCCGCGACCCCTTTGGAACGCAACTAACTGGTACCAACAATACTCTGCCCTACGATTCATTCAGTGGCTTGCCTCTTCGCCACATATTTACTACATTGCTTTTTACACTAGTTTCTTTTCCAAACTTGAGGCCATCTGGTTTATACCCTCTTCCATAAATCCGTGGCAGATCTAATATTAAATCTTGGTTCCAACAATTCTGGGCTTTTGTCAGAGTTGAACACTTTTTATAACCTCAAACTCGTTTTGTACTTTTGTACTGACAAAGTTCCCCATTTTCCCCACTTCCAAGCTTTCTTCATTGGCGGAAATTAAACAAAATTTAGAAATATACTCCAAAACATGCAGTAACGATTTTATGAAAATAAAATTTTTAAAATCACTACCAGGAGAGATTTGGCGCTAAAGATACTGAATCACCCCGAAAATCCGTGATCTCGTAGCGTATTTTAACGTAAATGAACCAGAAACTTAAACCCTGAAATTTGATCAACACATTTTGTTTTTCTAATTTAATTTCTTAATTACAGCAATATAATTGTCATTGTTTTATTGAACAGCTCTCAGGAAAATCTCATTCAACAATAGGAGTCACCATCTTTTTCCCACAAGGAATAATAATATAAAACTTCTATAAATTTATAAATTGTCCATTAGACATTGTGTCATATGCAAATTTTATTCACAATCATTGCTCGCAGAGCAACATTGATTCTTGTTGTAGAATTTCGAAAACAATATATTTTCCCACTAACACCGAAATTCGGTGGTTATGAGTGTTGACTAGCTAGCAGGATTGATTAGTTTCCGCCTGTAGTTTGATTCTCGGTAATAATGCTTCACATTGTCACGGATGCAACTTAATTCACGCAGGTTAGTGGATAACAGATATCTGGCTAATACGTACATTGGGATCTTACCAGGAACCTCCAATATCTAGCAGTGTTTTGAATTCATGAAGAATTGCGTCAAACAGGATGTTGTCATTCTCTATGAACAAAGCAGAAGAATGAAGATCTGAAATCCCTTTGGTCTGAAATATGAAGTATGATATATTTTATTTTATAATTTGAAAATAGGCAAATGTTAATAGTCTCGGTAACACAGTGGTTAATTTGAGACACCCACTAGCCATCGGTAGTTTGAGTTTCTTCTGAACTATGAGTTCTTTGCAACTACTACTTATTTGAAAAATACTTTAGAACCATAACGCTTACTTACTCCTTAGAGCGATATTTGCATCTATCAAACGGAAGCCCATAGGTGCATTTCACAAGTTCTTAACATTTAGACATTAATAGCCATGATATTTTGCAAAATACAGTTAGATAAATTATTTCAGCTAAAAGGAAACCTAATTTATAAAATGTAATAGCTTTGGTTAACATATTAAAAACCATTAATCTTCAAGCTAGATTTTATTCTTTCAAGTTTTATTTTAACCATCGATTGTAAATTTAAGCCGAATTAAACCCTTCAAATTTAAAGCTATAATTACTTCACAATTTGCTTCTTCCAAATCAACTTTTATCGGTATACGTCATGGAAAAAATAAATTTCATTTTTTATATTGGAAACCATAAAATATGCTGAATAATTCACGAGAAAAATGAAATAGAAAATAAATGCAATTAACTTTTGAAAAGCTTTACTATCTTTTTCAGTAAAAAAGGTATAATTAAGCAAAGTATAAAATTACAAATAAAAAAAACAAATTATAAAAGTATTTTATAAGGAATATTTTAATTCTATTTAATTTAAACGCAAGAGTATACTTTCTGAAATAAATTGTAGTACATATCGTGTTCAATATTTGTGTAAAGGAATCATTAAGATGCCTTCTGTTAAGCTTTACTTTTCCTTGCAGAATAATTATTGATATATCGCTTTTACCACAAAAAGAATTTCTTATATCTGTGTATAAAATATAAATGTTTATATTAATTCGGTGAGACATGTGATATAACGGTTAGAAAATTACTCGGCTGATGTGGAACTTTCCCTACAGAATCACATCCATTTTATCTTTCATAATATTTTGAGTTTAATTGCACAAACTGTTATTAAACTGTTATTAAAACTTATATTAAAACTGTAAAATGGATATAATTTAAAATATCTTATTTTTTCATTTGGTAACTTCATGCACTTTAAAATGTTGTCAACTCTTCAAAATTCCAAAACAATTCAATACCTTGTGAACGATCAAAAATTGCGCTTAAAACAAGCATTTTATTAAAACATTTCAGCACATATTTAATCTCTTATTTCTCATTTTGACGATTTTTGAGAGCTATTTAGCAAAATATCCCGGTTTTATCTCTTTGAAGCGTATCAAAATGTAATCAGCAGCAGAATAATACATAAATGGCTTACCTACGATTTTGTAACATTTTGCCTAAAAGTTTTAGCTAGATTGGATACATATATTACACAGACACCGCGCTAATAATTGTGGATTCGTGTACCCGAAACGTGTAAACACTCGAGTTCCGATTTTCGACACAATTTCAATACTTTTCAAATACATTGCCATGTATTTATTGTAAGGAAAATAAAATTAATTTACCTAAATCAAAAATATAGAATATAGTCTATAAAAATTTGAATATATCATCATTGGTATATGTATTTATTGAAAATTTTTACTGGTTGATGCAAGTGGCCTTTGAAGTCAGTTTTACGGAGACCAGCCATGGGGATAAATTTTTCTGCAAAAATAGGCCGCGATGAAAACATTTTAGAACCCACTGTTCTAAAATGAAACATTGCGGATGATAGTTGGCATAAAATGGTGATTTAATTAAATAAAATAGTCTGTTTATTGAAGACTTTTGTGGCTGTCCTTAAATAATTCTGTAATTGTTGAATTAAAAAGGACAATATCAACCATAGCAGCATCTAAAACCTGGAGGCAAAATATGACATTAATGCTATTCAACCTAGAGGCAACGTTTAAGTATTTAAAATTTAATTTTATATCTAACTAGTATTTAAGCCTGTCAAAGACAGAGAAACCCCACTCTTAAAAAATTATGCTGTATTTTTCTAATACATTTTATTTTGTTTAAAAATGTATGAGGCCCAGCATGAAAATTAATGGCATCCATTGAAAATTGTTCCAGTTAGGTTTTTTCCGTGGTCAAGTTTTAAACTTTTATATCTCCGATGGATATCTCCGTATTGGGATGATTCTGAGGGATTTCAACCCTCCCTCCTTTCAATTTGTCCAATCCGAGAGAAAAATCGAAAATCCGTTAGGTTCGGTTCAGTTTTCGATACTATTAGTGTTCCAAAATTCAGCCGTTTAAGCCACCAGATGGCTGCTTGAGGGTCTGGAAGGACATTTCAAAAAATTTAGAATTTCCGCCTCGGGAGGGGGGGATGAATAAAAAATGCGGCTACTTTAAGTTCTGTCCGATGGTCCATACTATAAGTGTGCAAATATTTAGCCTTCTAACGTCACCAGGGGATTTCTGAAGGACCTGAATAAAATTTCAAAAACTCCATTCTATTAGAGACCGGGAGGTAAATCGAACATCTGTCTTCATTACGTTCTGTGTCGTAGTCGATACTATAATTGTACCAAAGATTCAGACTTCTAGGTTAACGGAGGGCTTTTGAAGGATCTGGAAGGATAAAAACACATTAGACAATTATATATAGCGATAAGTTGTTTACGCTTAAATCCTATCTTTCTTAATCATAAGTCGCTGTTTTCGCCGATCTTAAGTCCCGATGCTTCAATTAAAAATATTGGTATTGTTCAACGATCAGAAAATGCATTTGGGTAAGGTGAAAAGTGTATTTAGCCTTTAAAATATTTCATAAATTACACAAGAGGGTTGCTAAGCTCATGAAGTGAAACAGTCGATCACTAAAAAACAAAAGGAAAACACAAAAAAATGTTTCATATCAACATACACTGAAATTGCTGTTTTTATTTCAACAGCAAACATATTTCTTCTCTCGTGCTGCATCTAAGCACCGATATAAAAATTATTTTGTGCGCCCCTTTATAAAACAGATATTAGTAAACCGGTAATGATCTTCCTTTCATTCTTAAATCCTTCATATAAACATATTATTTCCTTTTGCAATAGTTATTTGATTGTGAAGTCGTCAACACTTAAGCAAAATTGCTTGCACTGACTGCCAGTCGTTCTTGTTTACCTCGATTTTAAAATCGCAAAAGTATTGTAGGAGAAAACTTGTTGGTATTAATTAACTAGCACTTATTATAGTCATTTTATTTTTTAATCAAACATTTGTCTACTATTTATTACTTTCATAAAACTTGCTTTAGAATTGAGTGTCATCGTACCATAAGCTATTATAAGCATGACTGTTATAAAAATATTAAAACGCAAGAATAACTAATACTCATTTTGAACGATATGAGTACAATTAAGTAAGCATTAAAATTGTCTCTAAAATTTGATTTTCAGATTTTTCATTTTTTGCACTTTAATAAGTATACAGACCTATTAGAAATATACCTGGAACTAAAACTTCATTTGAAAGGATTTTAATATTCTGTGCTGCAACAAATGCAGTCGTTATTGTTATACAAAATCACAATATCAATTGTCGCAAAATCATTTCACACTTAAAAGCACGCCTGCTTAATGCGTTTGTCAAATATTGTCATTGCTTATCTAGTAGTTGACGTTACTAAAGGTTTAAGTCTATGCCATAAACTGGATATTATTTCCAACTTAAGTGAATTTGCAACGCAAATTCCTATTCCAGTTTGTCAAAATTTATAACACAGAACTATTTTGATAAAATAGACTGCATTAGTCAGTGCCAGTGAGATTTATTTACTAAAATCATGAAATCATCAGGAGAAGGTGTAAGATAATTACCTCAAACTGTTTAAATAAACTGAAAATTTATTTGATTAAAATAAATATTTAAAGACATTAACTGGTTTTGGAGACAATTTTTTTCCAATATCCATTGTCTTCCTTCATTTTCACTGCAATCATAGTTAGTGTAATAGGAAGAGCCAAAATTTTGACTCTCCGGTGTCGATATATCTACGCGGTTAAGGAATCCATGAGTACGATTCAACCACGTCTTCTGTCATGTTTGTCTGTCTTACGGGGAGCCGCCCTTTAGAAGTTGTATGGACATTGCTCTGTAACCCTGACCTTAAAGGATTCATACTCATATCCTCTAAGGGCCACGTAGATTCGTTATCTGCGAGTTTTGAAAAGATGAACCCAAACTGTCAGCAACTAGGTTCATTGCTTGATATTTTGATAGCAATTTAACTAGAAATGATGGGACAGTTTCTTTTAGAAGTTATTACGAGTATTTTTTTTTCAAAATATTGGAAATTTTATTTTTGCCATATAGAGTATTACATCTCGTGATATTTTTATTATTCGTTATCCTAAGCCGTTTCCGAGATATTAGATACTTTACTTTTCCACGGGAAGCATGATATCACTCGAAATAATCAAGCGGTAATTACATGAAATATTGTAAGCTTATTTATATAAATCGATAACAGCAGTTAGCCTATAGATTCTTTAAAACTATTTAAAACTTTTAGACCCCCCCCCCTCCGCCTCGCCCTTCATTTTCTCGCCCATAGGGGAAAAATAGAAAATTCAGCTCTATTAAGTTTTTGACGATACTTTTCTTTCAACTCAGACCGTCTGACCTACCCAAAGGTGTAAGGTCTGTTTGGACGGCCGGCACAGTACATCCAATTTAGACCTATACCAAGTGGGGGCGACATCCACAGGGAGCGTACACGCCTTCCCCTGCCACCAACCTCTCGGAAGGACTTTCGGACCCACATATTTAACATACCTATACTCCGCGTGAACACGGAAATGGTTTGGGAAGTTCCGGGAATCGAACTCGGATCCTCCGAGTTCAATCCCGATGGCTTAACCACTGGTCTATCCCACCCCTTTCATGGACGATACTATAAGTGTGCACTTTTTCAGTCATCTAGATCAGTGGTACTTTTTGCTGGATGTACCCCACTGGGGTATTGTTTTAATTAAGAAATCCAATGCCACCATATAAATAAAATAAGGGGTTAAAAATTGTAATTAAATATGCATTCTTTAACAGGTACTTATTTTGCATTCTCCAATATTAGTTGAATTTAGCAATTAAAAATGCCAAACTATCTAGAAACAGTATGTAGAATTTTCTTTTTAAACAAGAAAAACTATGAATAAAAATTATTAACAAAATGTTTAACAGTTATAATGTGAAAATTCAGCAAAAACACTATTGAAACAAAATTAAGCACCACTTTCTCGCATCCTAACTGGTAGTAAAAACATTTCGGCGACTCTAAATAAGTCTTCGTGACCCCAAATAGGGTTGCGACTCAAGGATTGTCACTGGTCTAGGTTACCGGGTGGCTTCTGGAAGGTCTGAGGGTCTGTAACGACTTTTACACAAGCTCCATTTTGTTCGACTCTAGGGGAGAAATCGGAAATCCTGTTCCATTAAAGTTCTATCCCGTTTGTCGATATTGCAAATGTCAAAAACCCAGACCACGTGACTCACCTTAGGGTACGCGTAGCTGTTTGAGTAGGCCGAAATATTACAAATGTGCAAACATTATGCCTTCTTGGTCACCGAAGAGGCTTTTGGAGAGCTTGGAAAAATACAAACATGTTAAATAATTATTATATTGAATACAGATGTTACGCAAGAATATTTTCTACAGCTTTCAGCTATGTATTTAATTCTATCAGTCTATTTATTTTAAGATAAAAATAACTGAAATAAATAGAAGTTAGAAAGTTTTTGTTATCGAAACGCATCCCCAGAGATCCAATTATGGAAAAAATTGCTATTCAAAGCTGCGATTATTCAAATGAAGCAAACACGAAATTTTACTTAATTTTTACTGTTTATATTTTTTATCGACAAATGCAAAAATTAAAGTTTGGAAAATTAAGAAATATTCTCCAATTGCGTTGCAATTTGGGAAGAAAGCTTGCTAACTCGAAAAGATGCTTTGCAGTTTTTTCTACAGTGTAAATTATAATTTGTGAACCATCATTTTGACATTGTAGACACGCCTAACACATTTTAACTGTACATGTGATTTTGTCAAAGTTTGTGACATGAAATATAGCTCTTAGAATAAAAATTAATAGGATAAAATCTAAACTCCCAACGAGGATTCAAACCTCGGATCTACGAACTGGCCAGACCACACTTTATCAAATTAAGCTACTGGGATGGAATTCTTATCTCTTATTGTGGAAGAAGACCCTTTATTAAAGCTTATCAATGTGAAACTTCCGATCTGAACAGGATCCTCATTTACTAAGTTTTTTTATACAGGCTAGCATCATGTCCTCTTCATTCTATATTTTTTTTATACAGACCAGAATCCTGAGTTTCGCAACAGTCCTAAATTAAAAATCGCTGCCATAAAATGTAGGCGCTTTGTAAAAATCGAAAGTTGATCTTTTTCAGACAACAATGTTCACTGCATCTAACCTGAAGGGTTATGTTGTTCGGACATTAATGTAAAGAATCAAAGTCTTAACAGTGATACAAACGTGGATTTTCGAACTGGCCAGATGACACTATTCAATAAAATAATTGGATGAAATTTTATCTCTTGTAGCAGAAGTGGATCTTGCAGTAAGTTAAACAATTATCATCCTGAGTCATATTTTAGTAACTGAGAATTCACAGTAATGGAATATTAAGCTTAAAATTGGCACATGCATTTCTCAACTATTATTCTAGACTAGCATTTAAACCTCCTTGCCTAACACTTATTTCAAATTATTTTCTTATTCTCATTCCTTTCTTTGGTTGACATCGGCATTTTGGCCATTAATTCTAACCCCGCAAAGTAAGATTTTGCATCTCAATTTATCCATTCGATGCAGATTTATTAACCATCTCTAGTTTCAAATCTTCATTTATATAAACATTTATAAATGAAAAATATCATATTTTATAAATATACACGTCTTTCTTTCAGACAAATATAGAATCTGTGTGGAGAAACATGTCTGAAACATCGCCTCCTGATAATGCAGCTTCTAAACAAAACGAAACAGCTCCCGCTACAACAATGGTAAATACGGAGAAAAGTGAAAACACAATACCTAACATTGTATCGTCACTTTCCAAAAACGAGAGTCCCTCTCCTGCTGAAAAAGATAAGAAAAAAAGTCACTGGACCGCTGGAGCGGACGACGGATATAGTTCCTATACCAGTACACCAAAATCTTTGGGTAAGAAAACTTTCTTATTAACTGCATGAACGAAGATTAGTCAAATCTTAAACATTATACTCGTTATACAACAATAGCTAAAGATTAACGTTTAATATAGTGTATCCCAGAAATAATACTTCGCTAAAGAAAGAAAGCATGCTTAAAGAAGCATTAGAAAGTTATACTCTCACAAGCAGCAGTTTATTTATTATAATGTAAAAATTGCTGTAATTTAGACAATAACTTACTTTCTTATCCTATCACCACCTCTGGGAATAAATTTTGCACCTACCCATAGTACCTGACTCAGACAGCAAAACTCGCCAAAAATGATTAAAAGTCCTTTGATGTGCACCTACCCATAAAGTATTTTAATCTTTATTCTAATACAACATAGTAACACTTTTACTGTATCTGCTGAATTCTACATTTTTTTCTTTCCTTTCATCCCCTTCAATTTATTAAAAGTATATCATGTCCACAAACAGACACAGACAGATGACAAGCATCATTGAAAAAGTAGCAAATTTGTATTCAGGTATGCTTAAAACGTGATCTATCACAGTTTGAGACTCGAATTTCTGACTCCATCACACTACTCCCTTTACATATACTATGCGTTGTATGGAGAATAAAAAATGTTACCAACCTGCTTATATCGGCAAAATGATTTACCTCATCTTACCGAAAACAAAACCTATACAAAATACTTGTCAAGTATCTTAAGCATTCTTCAAAATAAGAAACCTTCAATTATCTAATACTGATTAAGAATGAGTAAAACTGCCTTCATATAAATAAATTTATAAAAAAGTTCAGACCATGGCCATTGCTTAGCAACACATGGTATTTTGACTCATAAATAAAGAGAAAATCTGACTTTTGAATAATAATTTATTATTTTTAAAAATTTATCGTTTTTTGGATGGTGGCACTTTGGCAAAGATTTAGGAACTGACAAAAAGATTGGGAAATTTTCATTTAATTATATTACATTGACAAATTGTTTCCTGACTACAAGAAAGTTACGAAAGCCACAATTTCTTAATAGATTGACCAATAAAATAATGGTTTATAATTTTGTTCGAAATCAATTAAAAATTCCACAACAAATGCATATACAGTTAGAGTCTATAAAAGTTTTAAATTAATTAAAAACAAAAGTATCAAATATATGTTGCTAAAATATGGGAATTATAAAATATCCCAAATATGTCCTAAATATTTCACTTAAGAAAAGACGTGAAAAAAATTTGCTTTCTTTTTCAAAATAATTATAATGCCTGTCGTTAATGACTTATCCACTATTCTTTACAACCGCTGTTAGTTTCTGTCACGCCATAAGAGGCTAGTGACTGCATTTGAGAATGTCAAATGAATAAGTAAAAAACACTTTACTCAAAGGATAAGAAAAAGTGCAGCCATTTATTTAATCGCAAATAATATAATAATGCAACGTACAGCTGTCTCGAGAATACGCTACATTTCCTTCGTCAGTGCAAGAGAACTAACAAAACTGAAGTCAAAAAGACGAAATGGCCACAAATATTCCGCCGGGTTTCGTCCAGAAAAGAGCACCAGGCGCGAAGCGCCTTTAATCTCCAATCTCTAGGTGTGGTTCTTATCTTCATACTGTGACATTATTTCATTTGCCCATAGTTGGAGGTTCGAGGTTTTTGATTTACTGTTTTTATTATTTGACTTAGCTCCTAGTGTGGCAGTTTGTTGCACATTTAGAGTTTGAGTAATTTTGGGGAGTTGATGCAGTTCTAAGGATTTCCTATCAATTTGGCAGTTTAAGGTTTAAGAACATTTTTTAGAAAACATTGATCGAGTTTTAATTTAATATCAACTATTTAAGTTGGGACTTACCTAATTCCGATTTTCAATATTAAGTACCACGCGGGGTCTTTTACGTGATTTGGCTTTGCGATGATCCACAAATCCGTACGTTTCTACTATTTTATCCGTACTTAGATTTTAACTGTTCCTTTATAACGTCAATGTTACAAACATGGTCAATGGTCATACAAAAATGGGCAAAATTTATTCCTCGCACTTTGTATAAGTATTCATTCAACCCGAAAGTTTTTTGTAGAGATATAGTTCAAGTATTTTGTTGTTTAAATATATATAGTATTTATTTCTAGAAAAATTAAAATGTAAAAGTATAAAGTATAACTACTTTTGCATAAATTTAAAAGAATTTCACAATCCCGATGGATCCCGAGGTATAGTGATCTAAAACTCTTAATCCCGAAATTGCGACCTTTAGAGATAACCCCAGTGATAAAAAGCATTCTATGTTTGAAAATGTGTTATAAAGCCCACAAGTTAAAGGAAATAAAGCCTATGTTTTTACAGCATATACACATTACTCAATTTATTCAACAAGCGTTATCTAAATTTCAGTTTCAAAAACTGGCGCAAAAAGAAATTCCCTTTTCACTCTGAAGTACTTAGAATAAAACAGGTCGTTACAACGTCGACTTGCGCAATCTTTTATCACAAGCTACCACTGTTGGTTTTATAGATGGTAAAAAAAGAATTGAACGCAGACGATAAATATAAATTCTTTTTGGCGTTTTACAACATTTGAATTTCAATTCGAATGTGACGCGATGCATGTGTTACAGTAATCACTCAGATAATTTGTTTTTCACAAGAAGCATCTATGTCGAGCAGAAGATCTCTTTATAAGCCGCCCTTTGGGGAAAAGTAAATAGTTTTGTTGTGTAACAAGCTTGAATAGATATTTAAATTGAGATATCCCATTTGCGGTATTGTTTTTGTTTCATCATTGGCAATGAATATCGGATATTCTGATAAAGACGGAAAAATATGAGAAATATGTGCAAACACAATAAAGATAGTTGCTCCAATTTAATTTTCCTTCTTGGTTTTGTATTTTGCTTTATGCTTGGAAAACAAAAAACAAACGGCTGAATATTTTTTGAGTAAAATAATAAATATGTAAAGAAATATTTTGCATTACCTAACTCTATTGCATTTATTTTATAAAGTTATATATAAATTACTAGCAGCATACCCGTTCTTCGTACGGAGTATATAATATAAAGAAACTTATAATTCGCAATCATGTGTAAATTTTGTTAAAATATTAAATTTATTGCTCCTAAAGAGAAGTTTAAGAATATATGTTCTCACTATGTAAAATTATCTTCAAGCGCAGATCTGAAGAATAAAACGTCCTGGCTTGTAAGCAGATTTTCAAAAAAAAGGAATTAAATCAATATATGCAACCCTGCACTACTTATATTGGCGCAGATTAGAAAATATGCCAGTGTGTCAGTAGAATATTACCCGTATTACAATATGAGTCTCAAAAATCTTTGCTAAAATAAAAGAGATGACGTAATAAATTGAAAATATCAATAATCCTCGTACTCTTTACACCAGAAGGTCATAATTGATTCCAATATATGCCAATATATATCAAAACATATGCCAATATACCTGTACTACTTATATTCTCGTAGATTAGAAGATATACCCGTCTATTTGTAGAAGATTACTCGTACGACGTACAATATATGAGTCTAAACAATTTTTGTCATAATAAAACAATTGCATAATAACTTGAAAATATCAATAATCCCTGAATCAATAATCCCCTAAAATATCAATAATAATAAAGTTTAAACCTGAAGACTGTAATTGATATTATCCAGTCAAAAATGCTATAAGAAAAATGAAATCGTTCTTTTCTAAAATATATATTTATAGATATTTATTTATTATTCAAATCGAAAAAATAATAATTAAAATTAACAGACAGATTTAATTTAATTGCGTTTCTGAGCAACATGACATAAGATAGAATCTTCCTCATGAACTGCGAAATTAAATAACCATTTTGATTTCTTTATACTTTTCATTGTTCAGTAAAAGTTTGTGAAAAATAAACCATGGAGATAGATTTCCCATTTAAATCATGTTTCAAACAATTCATGTTTTCAGAATGTGACTAATTGGCGCAAAAAATCTCCCATCAAACTCAGAGATAAAGTTTTAATTCACTTTCAAACGATTTTCAAGCTTTTCGTTTGGATAAACCACGGAGTTCGAGAGTAGAACTCCTAGGAAAAAGTTTCGTTTTTCATTAATATCTCGACAAGCCCTAGTCTTAGATACTCTAAACTTGGGCTAAATTTATGGAAAGCTATTTCAAGGCTATCCACAAAATTTCATCAAATTCAGTTCAACCGTTCTCCCGTGATGACGGGACAAACAGACAGACAGACAGACATATTTTCAATTTTATTTATATAGATTTAAACATCTTCGTGAATATTAAAAAAATAAATAAATAAACCCATTTTAATTTAAGCGATCTTTATTTGCTGACTACCATGTCTGTTCTTTCATATATCTCCCATATAATTGGTCGCAGATAAAAATATAAAAGCGTTTCAGTAAATCACAATCAAGAAGTTACATTTCTGAAACTAAGTATACCCCCTTATACTAAGGGTTTGCATTTTATAAACTAAAAATACATGGGATTAAAAATGGTATTATATTTCATTAATTAAAATACACGGGATTTCATATGATTAAATAAAATAACTCTTCAATTCAAAGTTTTTCAAAACAATGCATTAGAATTTACAGAATAATTAGAGAAATAGTGCAATTATTTCTGATTTCTTTCTCGTACAATTTCTGTATAATATATCTATAGAGATAGATCTACACTGGATTTACTAATTTCAGAAAAAGGAAATATTATTAGATGGGTTATCGTTGGACATAACAGACAAACCGAGCACACAGAAGAGAAACAAATCAAGTTTAAGTCATCAGTAAGAATCTCAGTTACTTCACTTCATCGCTTCAAGATAACATTAAAATATATCATATCCGTATTTCATAAAAAAAATAGTTGTATTTTTACCAGTAATCTCTAAACGTCTATTTGTGCAAGGTTATTGCCTAAGAGCTAATTCCATTTCAATCTGACCACTCTCAACAACGGTGCTTGTCTGTGCATTAAAATAAACATGAAATGCATATTTTGCCAAAACCGATTTGTTTTAAAGCCAGTTATTGTTGGTTATTTTATAGGAGCGTTAGCTCCTGCAATTTCTATCCGAACACCCTTATCCTTGAACAATTTCTTTAAAACTTTAATTTACAACACATATTGAAATGTTAGATATTTTGGTTAAGTTTGTAGAGAATTTCTTGTCGGACAATATATATCAAAGATGAGGGCACAGCACGACCAATTTTTATTTGACCACGTTCAGCATTGAATTAAGCTTGCACAGTGTAAAACATTCATCTACAAAACGTATTTAAATTTCAAAGAATTCGTTTGCGTTTCGGAGAGTTATTGTGTGACGAAGTATATCAGTGCAGCACAATTTTTATTGTATCAGCACGCACAATTTTTATTGTATCAGCACGCACAATTTTTATTGTATCAGCACGCACAATTTGTATCCAAAGATTTTCTGCGATCATACCGGGTCCGTAGAACATTCATTTACACTGCATACCAAAATTTCAAAAAATTCGCTTACCTTTCACTACATGACTTTAATGGATTCTGATGGTTTCTTGGGGTGAATGACCCCCAACTCTCCCATTGGCAACGCCACTGATCGTCGTACAATGTTATATCAGCGGTGAAGGCACAGTAAATTCAAACCGATCACGTTCAGCACCGAACTCAGCCAGTAGAACATTTTAATAGACCGCATATTCAATCTAAAATAATCAGTTGCGTTTCACAAGAAATTTTGAGGAATATAACAGACAGGCATAGCATTTTAACAGATTTGTTATAATTTTCTTTACTAGAACGAATTACCCGGGATTGCCCTAAATAAGTGCCCACTATTAAAATAAAACAGATACAGATAACACCACCCAATTTCCGAATCGCCTGTTTTGAACTAAAATCATTCTCGCGACACAAATAAATGAAAATACTTGAAGCCATAAAAAGTTATTTTAACCCCTGCATTATTGCTATCTCGGCGTATTTTCATGTGATTTAAATAAAATGTTAACACAATACTCTTAATGATAATATAATACCAAATTAAAAAAATAGGATGAAATATTTTAAATTCGCAAAGTTAGAAAACCCCAAATATAAACGCACTCAGCTGTCTTTAGCTGTTTCCTCCAGGTTAAAAGTCTACCACCTGCTCTGAAATTAAAGAAACAGAATGAAAGAAGGCATGATTAAAGCTTGCTTTACCTCAAGAGTTGGCCATGGTCAGTGCAGTTCAGTGCAGTGCAGTGCAGTTCAGTCGAGTGGGGAGAAATTCGCTGTTACCGGAACCCGTGACAGGGAACGAAAATATCAATGTTTAAGCTTCACTTAAAGATGATTAAAAATTAAATTACTTACTAATTGAAAAACATTGTTGGAATGCGAAGATATATACGGAACTTTTGAGAAAACTATAGAATTGTGTTAATCTTAGTCAATCAGATAAATGAAAAAATGCAAATTTCGATATATATTAATAAAAATAAATAAATATGAAGAAGTTGCCTTGCGGATTTGGTTCAAACACTGTTGGAAAGAACGTTCTTTGATCTTTCCGATAGTATCAAGAAAAGAACTCTGCAATAATATTTTCAGTCGCTAAGAAAACGATTTGTGGGAAAGTGTTAAAAATTAAAATAACTTAAAAACTATTTGGAATTTTGAAAACTTAACGCCGAGGTACACCTTTTCGGATCCTGAAGTATCTATACACCAAATTTCATGTCCGCATGAGGCTTAAATTTCCCATTACAGACCGCACACACACACACACTCGCGCGAGCACACGCTCACACACACACATGTACAAACATACACCTACATACATACACGTACACACACACACGCAGAAAAGCAGACATCTTCTTTTTTAACTAAGTTATCAATAACTAACGTTCTAGCAGGTATTCCAACTATTATAGCCTTGCCCAGGCTGTCAACCTTATATTCATAGAGCTTTTAGGATGTTAATCATTTTTCTATACTTGAAGTCGCTTCTACTAAATGAGAAATTGAGCATAAAACACCTCTTAAAACCTGAAAATTGAAATATTTTGAAATTTATTCTGAAAACAAGTTTAAAACTTCAAATAAATTTCCGAATTATTCGAATATTCTTCAAATAAATTTCCTTTTGAGGCTAAATTCAAGGGAATGTATTTCCTAAATCCTCTAAACCAATAGAAATATATTCTCGTTACGTAAAATGTAATAAAATATTTTAAAAGACAATATTACTGTCGAGAAAAGAGACGTGTTTTATATAACTGTCTACCAAAAAGAGAATTTCTGTTATTTATATCATTTTTGAGCTTAACTGCGTAGACTTTTCGGGCATTGGAGACGTACCGGTGAAATTTTAAAATAATCACTGAATAGTAGTATTATTCACAAGAGATTGCATTATTAGCTCGCATCCTTTCAAACAGGAAACTATATCGTAAACCTGAAATGTCGTGCAATTTGATTTCATTTTCGAATCTTGAAGTCCTGTTTTAATGTTAATGGTGACAAAAATTGTGCAATACCATTGTTTTTAACAAAAAAATAGAATATTTATTTCACAGAATCTCTTATTGATAGGACATTAATAATGACTGATATATATTCAGCATCAAATTTTGGGGGACATAGGGAGCTAACTAAAGATTTCCACTTCCGGTTCTACTTTCATTTCTAGTTCAAAAATGCTCATTTTCGTGAAATATATATTTTTAAGATTAGCTGTAAATAGAGCTCTGATAATAATTAATATGAATTCAATATCAAATTCTGGTGAGGGTGGAGTGTTTCACTAAGAATTCCCACTTCCTGTTTTATTTCCACTTCCGATTCAAATGCTTTTCTTGAAACACTTATTTTCAGAACAGACTATGGATAGAGCTTAGACAGTAACTGCTATGGATACAAAATTGAATACTGGAAGAGGTAATGGAACTCATTAAGAATTTCCACTTCCGATTCTGGGGAGATATCACTTCGGATTCAAATATTTTAATTATCCTTGCAACATTTATTTCTTCAGAATAGACTATAGATACAGCTTAGATAACGACTGATATGAATTTAGCTTCAAATTCCAGAGGGGCTTGGGGAGATTACTAAGGATTTTCACTTCCGGTTTTGCCACTTCTGGTTAAACTTTCCACTTCTGGTCTTTTTGAAAAATTATTTAATAAATGGCATATTCAGCTTCTAATTCTGGTGAGGGGGGGGGGTCTCCCTAAGCATTTCCTCTTCCGGTTCCAGAGCTATCACTTCTGATTAAAATATTTACATTTTCTTTACAACATCGATTTTTCGGATTGGCAATAGATAGAGCTTAAAGGATGATTAACATGCATTCGGCATATAATTTAAGAGAGGGATTATAAGTTTTCACTTCCAGTTTTCTCACTTCTGGTTAAAAACATTTCCTTGAAACTGCTGTTTTTCTTTTTAAATTGGTTTGATAAATGACATATTTAGCTTCTAATTCTGGTGGGAGTAAGGATCTCATCTAGCATTTCCTCTTCCGGTTCCAGAGGTGTCACTTCTGATTAAAATATTTGCATTTTCTTTATAGCATCGATTTCTCGGGATTGCTATAGATAGAGCTTAAAGGATGATTGACATGCATTCAGCATATAATTTAAGAGGAGGATATTGAATTTTCACTTCCGGTTTTTCCACTCCTGGTAAAAAAAATTTCCTTGAAACAGCTGTTTTTCCTTTTAAATTGGTTTGATAAATGACATATTCAGCTCCTAATTCTGGTGGGGGTAGGGATCTCATCCAGGATTTCCTCTTATGGTTTCAAAGCTGTCACTTTAGATTAAAGTATTTACATTTTCTTTACAACATCGATTTCACGGGATTGGCTATAGATTGGCTATAGATAGAGGATTATTAACATGCATTCAGCATATAATTTAAGCGAGAAATTATAAGGTTCACTAAGAATTTCCACTTCCAGTTTTTTCGACTAACTGTTCGTATGATTGTAAAATTCGTTTGACTGTACAAAATAAATGTGCAAAAAAAGTATAAAAATAATTAATAATTCCGTCAAAAATAAAGTGTGCACACCACTTGCCACCATATGAAGACTGCCTTAAAAATATTTAATCATATTTTGTTGGACGTTTTGTAAAATTAAATTCTGCGAATACATTCCAAAGGTTATCTCTCCTTAAATTTTAAAAGGTTTTCTATAGCCATATGCAACTTTAAACAGGGTTACTCATATAAGATTAACCACTTTGGAGGAGGGGGAGGAGAATATTATCTACAAAAAGCATTATAAAAATATATTTTAGCAAAATTTGTTTAAACCCATGAAAATGTATTCAATAATTATAAAATAAATCCTGCTTATGTGTACATTCTACATGCGCGTGTATGAGCACTGTGCACATTGTGATAAATTTTCTAAAACTACTACTTTGAACTGTATGGATAAAATTGATATCAACTGATTATCAAGTAATAAAGAATAACAATCTGGTTTTCGGAAGACTCTACGTTTCTAGTTTAGCAATCTCAAAATTGTATCCCCATTCCGATATAGCAATAGAACAAAGGTCTGACTAAATATGTATTTCTTACATTTTTCTATTACCTGCCATAAATATAAAATGTTGATTTTCTTGTAATTTAAAACTTAATACTTGAAATTATTCGTTTTCATGTGCACAAGATATTTCTAGTAATTAAGGGCTATAAGGTCACGCCCTTAATTGCTAGACTTAGATGACTATTAAGTGCTGTAAAGTCACGCACTTAATTACTAGATATTTCAAGTAATTAAGTACACGTTTTTTTTACCGTTAAAATTAAATCAAATACTCTACAATGATTCTATAGATTTTATTTGTAAAGCGAGCAATCCAATATAAAATGATAAATCAAAATTTAAAATATATAAATTTTGAAACCTAATACAAAATATAATCAAGAAATTCATGACAGTCCTCACATAGCGGCAAACTTCATTTTTGACGGAACCATTTTATTCCCTTTCGCACACTTACTTCATATAGTCATACGAATTTTCGAAAAACCAGAAATGACATCGCTGAAACCGGAAGTGGGAATCCTTGATAAAGCTCTCAAACCCCTCTGGAATTCGATCCTGAATACATATGTCATCATCTAAGCTCTATATATAGCCAGTCCTGAGAAATAACAATTTCGAGGAAATTTGTTTACTGGAAATGGAAATCCTTAGTGCACCTCCTCCAAAATCTAATGCTGAATCCATATCAATCATCATCTAAGCTGTATCTATAGCCGAACCTTAGATATATATGTTGTAAAGAAAATACAAATTTTTGAATCAGAAGTGACATCTGCAGAACCGGAAGTGGAAATTCTTAGACACTTCCCAACCCCTTCAAATATTTAATACTGAATCTATATCAATTATCATCTAAGCCAATCTTGAGAGATAGATGTTTCAAGAAAAAAATTGAACCGGAAGTGGGACTCGAACTCGAAGAAAAAATATTAGAAAACCACTGGACTTGATACTGAATTCATATCAGTTATCATCTAATCTATTTAATCAATCTCTAAACCAATCTTGGTAAATTGATATTTCAAGTAAAATGAAAGTTTTTGAATAATTTATGAATCCCATTTCCTCCGAAATTTGCCGCATACATAGTTTGAAACTTAGAAGATAGTAGTTTGATACAAATAAGTGTTAATGGTAGTTTTCATTAGTGTTAATGGTAGTTTTTACACAAATAAATGTTAATGGTAGATTCTATTAAGAGCAATTAACGATTGTTTGCAAACAGTCATAACTAAGAATAAAAGGCATGCCAGAATGTTGCAATTGAAATTTCGAAGTGCCATTTACTAGAGAAGTCCATAATTTTTTCGTATAAAGTGATGTCTGTTTCACGATAATGCCAGACCCCACACTGAAAACACTGTGTAGGCAATCATTGCCAACACCTTAATAAACAAATTTAACCCCGTTTGATATATGTTTGCTTCCGAAATTCAATAAATTAAGTTTGGGGATTTGAGATGGCACTAAGAATTTTGTCATCACAAGAACAAGAGTTTGCAGCATTTAATTAAAAATATTACAAGAGACATTTGAGGCATAGGAATGGCGATGGAGAGTGTTTAAATTATGAAGTATATGCTTTTTTCTCTCCAGTCATATTACATTACTTAAGGCTTTCAACAATGTATTTTAATCTGAAAATTTGGAACATATATTACTCAACTATTATTCTAGGTGTAATTGTATCACCAAACACAAAATATATTACAAAAAAAAATCGATTGCTGTCAGCGTTAATCTGAAAATTTAAAAGTCATTGAAACGCAGCATATAAATATAATTTTCTGATACTTCCTTGAAGAAAACAGGTATAGGAAAATTAAGTCACTGCAATTGCTTCCACGGCGTCTTGAGACGTCTTCTTAAAATCAGAATAGCATACTCTTAACAACCACCAAAAAGCAACATTGGTTTTTTACCGATTACTGAGAGTACACAGGATAGTTATTTTAGCATCAGTTAAGAGCACACTGTTTCTGATCAAAAGAAGCTCAAAACGTCCTCCAAGCAATTATAGTTATATATCTTCCTATGCCTGGCAGTTGTTTCTTAATGGTTATTTAGAGTATATTGTTTTCAACCTGAGGAAAGAGTCTCAAAACGTCCTCTAAACAATTGTAATCAGCTAATTTTCTTATACCTGCTTTCTTCAAAGAAGTATTACAAAGTTACATTCTCATAGGTAGCAGTTTTATTTATTGTGACAGCATATAAACTTTGCAAAAGAGGTGACAACCAGTTTCAAAGATAGTGAAGAGCCTTCGTCATCAGGAAAAATGAGACAGAGCACCATTACTAACAACGACAAGATCGTGTCTGTCAGGACAGACGCGACTTAACTACTCTAGAGAATAAAATTAGGCCGAAATTTAAACTCTAAGGTACAGTTAAAAAATGAGTTTTTCGAAAATAAAATTTTTGAGACATTTAACTTGTTCTGAACTCATTCCGCGAATTAAATCATCACCCTCGCACAGGCTAGACACTGGAATAGTGCCATCCTAAAAGTAGGAAACGTAACCTGAGGTCGTACAGTCAATAAATAGCAGAATTGTTATTTCCTAACAGTTGCGATGTTCTTATTTTCTAAGACTTTTTTTTATCGAAATTGACATATTTAAGGTTAGACGGGGACCGAAATGTTCCAATTCAGCTTTTCGTCATGGCGACATTTGGTTGAGATCTTACAAAAAGATTATTTTCTGGTCCTGTTCATTGCAGGTTAGAGATGTCAACAAGGAGGAGTGGCACTTGATACGTTTAGCACATCATTATCACCGCACATCTAAAAAAACTAGTTTGTATGAGTTTTAAAAATCGTCAGAAACATTATTTTAACAAAGCACCAAGAAAAAAATAATTGGCATTGCTATGTTACAAAAGACCGAGAGAGAAATTGAGTATAGGTTTGTAGCCGTTGTTGCATCATGGAATCCCATATCGTCTACCAATTATCGTATAAAACAATTTAAATTTTATTTTTAAAACACTAAAACCATTTTGTCTCAGGAAGATATATGAATTTCTATCAATAATTGTTTAAAAACATAAAAACTTTAAAGCCACTTTTTATATTTCAAAACCAACAAAAATATTTCCAAAAATATTCTTTGAATATCCTATGTACAGAAAAATGCAACTTATTTCAAATGTATTGAAAATGCAACCAGCCAATGTATAACCAACGTATCGATAATGCATCTTATTCAAATTCTGTCAATGATTCCGCATGTAAAAGTAGAAAAAACAATAAAAAAAATGTATTTTTTCTCTTTGGTGCTAATCGTTAAGAAATACGTTTTTAGCCATTATACTCGTTTCAATCTGTTCTTTGTTGTCACCAGATGTTTTCTCGAGAACCCGTAATATGTCTCTATTGTTTCCATAGTTACCCAGTAAGATTTCTATCTTGAACAAAACTTGTTCTTTGAAGAATCAAAATCATACTGGAGAGGTGGGACTAACAGGTAATACAATTCGAAAAAAAAAATTAGCAAAGAGAGCAAGCCATTTTGATCATTAAGATCTGACTTAACGTGGTGACAGAATTGTTCTTGAGATAAAAACAGTTTGTTTCCTTATCCAGGAACATTGTAGTAGTTTTGATACTTTTTGTGTTAATATAATTTCATTGGCCAAATATTTTATTTTTAAAAATCTGCAGTATCTCTAGACCAATGGAGTCGAAATAGATTTACTTGAATAACATCTTGTTAAGAAAAAAAGACTCCAATAAAATTCAATAAGTTTATTCGTTTTTTTTTTCAGTTACATTTGCTTCGTGTGTAATGCCAGAAATCTAAAATATTAAATAATTGATATAAATGAGAAATGGTAGAAGCAGGGTGAATGCGGGGGTGAATATTCCCACTCCAAGCCCATTGTCGGTAACCGAGATGGCGACGGAGTATCTGCATACCAATGAGAAGGCACGTAGACCGTCCAGCAGAAGAAAAAGATATAAATATAAGGTCAAGCAGGGGTCAAGTCAATTGCATTTTGGAAGAGCAAGCTGGAGTAGCAGTTAGATTGGGTGTGAGCGCCACTGATGTATGGATGTGTTCGGAGGAGAGCTCGTATGTACGTTTAGTGTTAAAAAAAGTAATTTGTGGAAAAGCCTCGGTGCGCTTCTTCAAGGTGTTGTTGTTGAGACCCAGACCGTCCGACCTACCAGAAAAGTTTAAGGTAACTGTTTGGACGGCCGGGAAGTGCCACCCAATTTAGACCGGAACCCAGTGGGGGAGGCATCCACAGGGACCGTACCCTCCTTCCCCTACCACCAACCTCTCGGAAGGACTTACGGACCCACATGTTTAACGTGATCGCTCTCCGCATGAACACGGCGGTAGTTGTGGCAGCGTGCAAATCCAGCGCGCAAACTACCGAGCTACCGCGCCCAAAATCTGCCAACAGCACGCGGTGTTCGCTTCTTCAAGGTGTTGAAAACCCAGATCGTCCGACTCATCCAGTGGACTTGAGCAACTATTTGGACGGCCGGGAGCTTCTTCAAGGTGTTGTTGTTGTTGAGACCCAGACCGTCCGACCTACCAGAAAGGTGTAAGGTAACTGTATGAACAGCCGGGAAGTGCCACCCAATTTAGACCGGAACCCAGTGGGGGAGGCATCCACAGGGACCGTACCCTCCTTCCCCTACCACCAACCTCTCGGAAGGACTTACGGACCCACATGTTTAACGTGATCGTACTCCGCATGAACACGGCGGCATTTGTGGCAGCGTGCATATCTAGCGCGCAAACCACGGGGATACCGCACCCGAGATGGCCAACAGCACGCGGCGTTCCGAGGTGGTCACCCACCAAGTACTAACCGCGCCCGATGCTGCTTGACTTCGGTGATCTAACGAGAACCGGTGTTTTCAGCACGGTACGGCCGTTGGCCCCGGGAGCTTCTTCAAGGTGTGAAAGACCTTATCAGGTACCGTACAATTAAAATTATATGAGGATGTCTTCAAAAATTGTGCTTAAAAAAACTAATTAATTCGTCCCACCACGTGATCCAACCAATATATTAATTAGCTGGTATTACACCCCCCAAACCACTTTTATATGTATTCCAATGAGATGATACTTCTATAATTTATTAATTTTAAGAGTGTAAGATAATTATGTAAAGAAAATAAATTTTGTTCCTTTCCTGTTAACCTTTTTAGTCTCTAATTTAGTTATCCCGTTATGTTAAATTTAGGTGGGTTTTGCGGCCACCAACGCAATGTATACAACAGTGAGTTTAGTGCATTTTTACATGTATGGTTAATCTACTGGTAAATTATTAATTATTTAACTGCATTTTAAGATAGAGTAAGTATATATAAATAAGACATAATCGGCACAAATAATCAGCACATTTGGTGTCGTGACTTTAGCATTAACGGGAATAAAATAATGATTTATGAAATTAATAAAAATAAAAAGAATAATAATAATAAAAATAAATATTGATAGAGTTGGACAACTGGTGGTGACATAGATTATTGTGAAAATATTATGCAGAATTCTCATTTCTCCTTATGTTATATGTAATATTTTATAAGGTATTATCAATATGAAAAAAATATATATTCTTCTTAATGAGATCGAATGCGTAATTAGAAAAATGGGATATAGGAATGGGACCAGTTAAAAAAGTGGTTAAAAGTTTAATTACAACAAGGAGTTCAGGTTTGAATAAATATTCAGTAATATCATATAAAAAATATAGTAATGTAGATAGAAATAATAGAAATATGGCTATTCCAGTAATGCAGATCCTACCATTATTTAGTGGGAGTAAGGAGGAGGATATAAATTTCTTTATAAAACAATTTGATGAATTAGCGGAGTTAGCAAACTGGAAGGAAGAACATAAAGCGGCTATCATTAAAACCAGATTAAAAGATAAGACTGTGCAGTTTTTAATTCAAAACCCTGAATTACAAAACGAAAATGAATTTGATAAGATAAAGATATTACTAAAAAAAAAATTTGCAAACAGAATAACGATAACGCAAGAACAGGACGCATTCAATAAGATTAAACAAACGCCTGATATGTCAGTGGACGAGCTTGAGCTAAAAATAAAAAACACAGCACGTAATTTTTGGAACCTTAAAGATGCAACAGATGGAGAGGAAGAGAAAATAGCCAATAAAATAATGTTGGGAAAGTTCATTAGGGCATTATGCCTGGATTTGGCAATAGAAGTAAAGAAAAAAGCGGTTTGAGGATGCCATTAAAGATGCCGAACTTTTTGAAATAATTTTTAATAATAGGACTCCAGAAGAATCAAATAACGAACTCAGAGAAATTTTACTTACTACACAGGTTCTAGATTTTACTTTAGAAATCAATAAATTAAAATTTCAAAATATCCCAAATCAATCCATGGATCAAGCTGTATTTTGCGTAGGGTGCGGAAAAATGGACATTATTTCTCAAATTTCTGGTACAATGCATGTAATACTGCGTGAGCAAGGAATCCCAAGCAAAATAAGAATCAGCAACATGGGTTTGAGCAAACAAATTATATCAGAGGAAACAGAAACGGAAATCTCCGAAATTATGAACGAGGAGGATATAATAGAAGTCATAGAGAATATCAGGGAAATAATACTGATCAAAGAAATTATTACGATCAATTAGAAACCAATGTAAAAAATAGAGACAGGCAAAGTATAAAAGGAAATTTTAGGGAGCGCAACAGACGAAATATAAGATCAAACACATATAAGAGAAACAATAATAATTTAAACTAAGAGCTGGAATTTGGGAACGAGGAACGAACCGTACAAATTCCAGAAAAATGAATTAATTCGGTTCACAAACATATAGACATAACAAAAATGGAGAAGACTGGCAAAACTATAAAATTTTAAAGCTAGGGCGAAATTATGAAAATAATAATAAAGCAAAATATGATACCAAAAGTATCCTTTCAAGCGAATTTGAAAACGCATCTAGCCCACAACTACCGATGATAGAAATAGATTGCAAGGGAGTAAAAATAATTAGTGTAATTGATAGTGGGGCTCAAGTTAGTATAATAGATTTAGAAACATTTCAAAAAATAAAACAGAATAAAAATGTAAAAATAAAATACATAGCAAGAAGAGTAATACTTCAAACGTTTGCTAAAGAAAATATAGAATTTTTAAATTGCATTCAATTTTCATTTTGAATTAGGGAAAAGGCATGCAAAAATAATTTTTTCGTCACAAAACAGAACTTTCAGGGGAATTCTAAAATGCTTCTAGGCTACGACTTTTTATCCTTGCATAAAGCAATTTTAAATACAAAAGATAACTAAATACAATTTGGGAATACTGCGATTAAATAGTATAAAAGTGAAAATACAGGCCCAATTCAGAGTTCGAATCAAAAACCACAAAGGCAGAGAATTCGAGATGAAAATAGATATAATAGTGATTATGAAAATTATAATACTGATGACGCCGAATATGAGGAAATAAATAATTGTTATAATGAATGTAATAATGAGAATGAAGATAGAATAAGCGAGGATAATGAAAGCGATAATGATAGAAAATATTCGGATATGCAAAATTGTAGCACTCTCGATAATGTAAATGATGAAAAATTGTTACCAAGTTCTAATGAAAATAATAAAAAAGGGAATGTTAAAGCCAAAGAGAAAGAGGAAAAGCAGATTTTTGCTAAGTTTAAAAGCAAAATAGCATTAAAGCCGTCAGAAAAAGTCCAATTGATTTTGTCACAGGAATTAAGTGAGTGATAGGATGTGTTATTTTCTCCAATAAAAATGGCAAGAATATTAATCACGGGTGAAGCGATCTAAAGTATAGAAAATAAAAATAAGATTAGAATGTTAATGTAATGAACGTTGGTGTAATAACAGAACGAATTGAAATTATTGATACAAAATAAAAGCAGTAAACCCACGTTGGAAATTAATAATATTCAAAATTCAAATAAAACAGATTATCAGCAAATTCGAGAATTAAGAAAGAAAGAAATATCTCCAGACGATTTTCAATTACACTTAAATACGGAAGATAGAAATAAAATTATTGAATTAATGATGACCAATACAGAGGTTTTTTCAAAGTCATATGCTACACTTGGTAAAACATCAGCAATAGTACCGAAAATCGAACTTACGCACAATTATCCTATTCAGAGTCGACCATATCCAATTCCGAGAGCAATAAGAGAAATTGCGCAAAAAGAAATTAGGGAATTATTGAAAAATGACATTATTGATAGTTCACAAAGCACGTATGCTAGTCCAATTACTCTTGTAAAGAAACCAAGAAACCAAATGAAGAATCTAAATATAGACTTGTTATTGATTATCGTTCCATAAACGCCTATTTACCACTCTTGCCAATAAACTTACCGAAGGTGAAAGATATATTACAAAATATCGCTGATAGTAAAATTTATACAGTCATGGATTTGAAGGCGGCGTTTTTTCAGATTGAACTAAAAAAAAAAAGGATAGAAAGACCTTAACGTTCACAACGTTCATGGGAAATTTTAATCCTAAAAGAATTCCATATGGTCTGGAAAACTCAGGAGAATATTTTCAACTTTTAATGAACAA
The DNA here is from genome assembly GCA_951213105.1 of Amaurobius ferox. Classification (NCBI taxonomy): domain Eukaryota; kingdom Metazoa; phylum Arthropoda; class Arachnida; order Araneae; family Amaurobiidae; genus Amaurobius; species Amaurobius ferox. Next base: position 149,565,578 of record OX578133.1, on the reverse strand, counting down.
AGTGTTAGGAGATCTATCAGAGTTAAAAATATATTTTTACTTGGATAACTTGGTCATATGCTCACAAAATAACGATGAAATGCTAGAGAAAATCAAAATTGTTTTCCAAAGATTGAAAGAGAATAATTTATTACTCGACCCGGCGAAGTTACAGATATGCAAACCGCAAATTGAATTTTTGGGATATAAAGTAAATGCGAATGGTACAAGTCTATCAATAAAAAACTGGCGAAAGTGCAAAATTTCAAACAACCCAAAACGGTTAAACAAGTAAAAAGTTTTCTTGGGACAACAAACTATTTTAGAGGTCTGATAGAAAATTATGCACAAATTGCAGAACCGTTGGTAAATTTGACAACAAAGAATGTTAGGTTCGAGTGGAATAATGACTGTAGAAAAGCATTTGAAAAATTAAAAAATGTAATTTTTAAGGAATCAATTGTAAGACAACCTGATGAAGTAAACCCGTTTGTCTTAACTACGGATGGATCAGGTAAGGGAATTAGTAGTATTTTGATGCAACGGGTAAATGGAGCCGATCATGTTATCGAATTTCATTCAAGACCTGTGAACCCGGCAGAGAAGCGTTATCCTGCAATAAAGCTAGAATTGTTAGCTATACACGCATCATTACAACACTTCAGAGAATATCTGTTCGGAAGGAGTTTTACCTTGCTGAGTGACGCAAAATCCCTTATGTACCACATAAAATTAGATAAAATGCCAAATATCATATCGAGGTAGCTAATTGAAATAAGTCAGTATGATTTTAAATTCAAATATCAAAAAGGTGAAAATAACGTAAGTGATTATTGCTCGAGATACGTATTTGACAATGATAACCAAATCAAATTTGTAAATACTTTATTTAAAAATGATGAGATGAATGTGGAGAAAATATTAGAGCAACAAATGGTAGATGAAAAATTAAATAAAATTAAAGAGGAATTACAAAAAGGAAGAAACCGATATCACAATAATAAGGTATACTATATTGATAGCCAAAATAAACTGTTTATGGTAAAGAAGGAAAATAAAAGAAAAACATATAGGAAAATAAATAAGATTGTAATACCGCACTCATTAAAGGGAAAGATAATAGAGATCGCACATTTCCCTCATTTCGGAGTGAAAAAGACATATCAATTACTTTCAAAAAAATATTTTTGGATAGGGGATTTCCAAGATTTGTAAAATTTTTGTAAGTCTTGTAATCAATTCTTGTTAGTAAAACACAAGAATATCCCACCAGCCAGACTTCAGGCTATGCCAGAAATTTTAAAACGAGAAATATATTTACAACTGGATTGCGTAGGAAAACTACCGCACAGTAGTAAAATAAATACTTTTGTAATTACAATTGCAGACATGTTTTCAAGATACTTAAGACATATGCAGTCAGAGACATTACTGCTAAAACAATAGTGAATAAGCTAACAACTTATGTAGTTCCAATTATTATTCAAAGCGATAATGTTAAAACTTTTAAGAGTAAAGAATACATAGATTTTACAAATGCCTTAAATATTGAAAGGCGATACAGTTCAGTTTATTTCCCAAGTTCTTTAGGTCGTTGTGAAAGAATACACAGAGACATGAAACAATGTATAATGTAAATAAATAATTAACGTAGATTCTTTTGTAAATTGTATTTATGCAAATTTTGTCGCTATATCTGGTCTATATATGAACGATTCAAACTTTATTTCCCTGTAGCCACTGATGAAGAGCATACTTATGCTCGAAAGCGTTATGGCCTTTTTTAAACTTTTCTACGTCTTAAGAAAGTGAAATAAAGACCTTCTGCTGTGGATGTGTGTTTAATTTTGCTAATGTATAATGTGTTTATCAAAGACTACGTTTGAATGGGATGAATCCTTACAATGGTTTAAATTTTATGTGAATAACACTATTAACAGTAAAACAGGATTTAAACCTTCTTTCCTATTCTATCGTAGAGATTTATCATTGCCATTTGAAAATATTAAAGAAACAAACATGCCAAGTAAGGAAGAAATAGATGTAATGTATAGTGATGTAAATAATTATAAAAATTATATGGCACAGCATTTTAAAAATATAGACAAAGTCGTAAAAGACGCATCCGAACAGCAAAAGCTGATAAATGACAAGCAAATAAAGAAATATAAAATAGTGAGAAAAAACGATATATTTATAGGAGCGACAGTCTACCTAAAAAAGTTCTTAAAACCAAGTGTATTAGAGGATCGATATAATGGACCATTTAGAATTACGAAAATAGTCCGAAATAATAATGTTATAATATGTCTTAAAAGTGATGAAAATAAAACTTATAAAGTGCACATTAGTAAACTATATATGGCAGAGGAGCGAAAACAATGTTTAAAATATAGTGACGAAAGCGAATCAAACCAGGACAAAAAAAATCAAAATGAGAAAGTGATTAAAAATAATTATCAAAATCAAAATAAGGAAGGGAAGGTCACTAAAGAAAAGCAATTAGACTGTGAAGATGATAGAAATGATGATGAAACTGGTTATAATGCCAGAGGGTATAATTTTCGCCCTCGAATTGTTGTAAATAATAATTTCATAAGACAAAGAATGTGAAAAATATGTTAAAAAGTTAGTAATTAATGTCATAAATAGAAATAAATAATCGAGTGTATACGTATATGTTTTAAGTTGTATGTAAAAGTATGTTTCAAAAAGTATGTTTATGTATTTCTGACGTTACATATATGTCAAGTTATAAAGAAATTGTGAACTGCAATGTAAACAAATGATATCAATATTAAGTAAAAAACAAAAAGAAAATGTAGCATGGTTATGAATGAAAAATAATGGTGTTGCAAGATACATATATAGCAGCATAAAAATCAAAAATTAAATTAAGAAAAAGAAGATACAGATTTTAAAAAAATAAAGCATTTAAGAAAATTAACTTAAATAAGGGGATATAATAATATGCAGTAGTAGTGTGAAATAAATATTAGATTAATAAATTATTATAAGTTGTTGATTAAAAAAAAATTTTTTATTAAATATGTTTTTTCTTCAAAATTTCAAAAATAAGGAAATTAGTTGAATCTTGAAAGATAGTCCATAGGGGGCCCATTGAAAAATCTTATCTATGTAAAGAGACAAATAAATCGTAATATCTGCAGGCAGATAATAAGCAATTTTAATGAAGACTTATAAAAGATAGTTTTTAATTTTCAATTAAATATTAACTAAACGAATTAAAAAAAATTAAGTGAAATAACAAAGTTAATTAATAATTAATATGAGTGGAATGTAATTCCACCATAACCAAAAATCGGAAGTTGATAGTTGCACTACAATATGTTATAAAATGAAATGTGAACTAGAAAATGCCTGATAATAATAAAGTAATGAATGCTGTTATGTAATTTTATGTTGTATTTAAATAGTAATTCTGTAAAAGGAGAAATGAGAATTATGCACTGCAAATAATATATCAAAAATTTACAATTTAATAATAATTAGAATACAATGTTGGTGATCCTCATATAATTTACGGTACAGTATGTCAGTATGGATTCTTCAAGTACGATTCTTCTGCAGTTAATATTACGTCACAATTATAATATTTCTTTATTTTAGTAATATTATTTAGTTCATTATTTGAGTATTATTATCATATAAACTATATCCCTTGATTATGTCATGTTAAATTAGTTCTTCAAAATTATTGCAACTAACTCTTGATTTGTTTACATCGAAAATCGGTCTCCGTTAGGTTCTGTTCCATTCGCAATATTATAAGCAAAAATACAGCCTTCTAGATCAGTGTTTCTCAACGGCCAAGCCGCGGCCCGGTACCGAGCCCTGGCATCAATTATACCGGGACCTGACATCAATTATACCGGTACCTGGCATCAATTATACCGGGACCTGGCATCAATTATACCGGGATCTGGCATCAATTATACCGGGACATGGCTTCAATTATATCGGGACCTGGCATCAATTATACGGGACCTGGCATCAATTATACCAGGACCTTGCATCAGTTATACCGGGTCCTGGCATCAATTATACCGGGACTTGGCATCAATTATACCGGGACTTGGCATCAATTATACCGGAACTTGGCATCCATTGTACCTGGACCTGGCATCAATTATACCGGACCGCGAGAGATACTCTTGAAATCTGTAGTTTTAGTTTTCTAAGCATTTTTATGAATAAATATTTCATAGTGAAAATATGTTAAGGAGAATAATATTCGTAAATATGTCGAAAATCTCAGAACCAAGTCGCCTTCAATTAACATATGTGTAGCTAATTTCAATGACTAAGCCTCATTTCAATTTTAATATGAATAAGAAACTGCTCAGCTGACTTCTATGGTGAATTATAAAGGATAAATATATATATATATATATATATATATATATATATTTCTCTCAATACCGTTTTTTTCCTCAAATCAACATCAGTAAAATCAATTTAATAATACAATAATCAATTTTATACTGAATAATATTATAAATGTTTGGGGATAAGAAATGTCAATGAAAATCAGCACAAATTAATTTAATGATGTTGGTCTGAGGAAATTAGAATATACTACGCGATTTCATTAGTCCAGTGATTGATAATTTGTTTAAATGTAATTTTATATTTGTCAACATGCCACATCGAATACATAAATGCACTAATCGTTTTATGATTATAACATGATTAATTATTAATACTTATGTTAGTTTAATGTATGAACTTAAAAAAATGAGAAATATATTTAAGAGTAAATTTGTTTCGTCTTATAAAAAGAGAATGTACGAGCTGCGGTCTTACAAAAGTTGAGAAACACTGTTCTAGATCACAGGGAGGATCTGGAGGATATAAAAAGATTTTTAAAAAATCAATTTTCTTTGCCCCCCTCCTGAGGGGGATTAAAATCCGGCTCCATAAGCTTCTGTCCCGTAGCCGATATTATAAGTGTGCAAGGAATCAATCTTTTAGTATCACCGGGGGACTTCTAGAGTGTATGGAAAGACTTTATAAAAACCCTCACTCTTTCCACTCCCGGGGGGATAAAAAATCCAGCTTCGTTATGTTTTGCCTAGTGGTTGATACTAAAGGTATGCAAAGCTTTTGTTTTCTAGGTCACCGGAAAGCTTCTGGGGGGTCTGAAAATGCGAAGAGTACGTTAGACAATTATTATATAGATTACAGAGAAAATGAAACATGAAATAAACTAAATTACATAAACAAAGCATTAGTCATTTTTACACTTATAATTAGGGAAGGAAAAGCAAAATTAAGCAATCAACAAAATATTTCAAATTAATAGCCATAAAGAATCATAGCCAGTAACAATTTATTACTTTAACCTAAAATAATATCTTGAAGATTAATTAAAAGTAACTTTGAAGATGCATCTCAGTAAGACGGATAGTTAAAAGACTCCTCTGCACATTTTAAGTGAAACTTTTGACACAGATGTTTAAGGATATATGCTAAGCGGACTAACACAAAAGGCAAAATATATCACGCACAACCTATTATTAATTGCTGTAATACTTCTTTTACGTGGAATCTGTTTAAATGAGACTAATTACGGACTTGAGAAAAATTTGCTTGTAGACAAAGGTGTAAAATGGTAATTAGAGAAGAGTTATAAGAATATTAACTTTATATTTAGATAAAAAAAATTATTTTATCTATTGTAATAAAAAAAACGTTAAATAAAATTATTCACCAGGCCGTTCGTATATAATGTAAACATTACAAAAAACTAATTAAAAATCTCATATCGCAGCCTGGATACGATCTTTGGATTCGAAATGAGCACGGATCTTAGATTTTTACTCGTAATCGTGCTCGGTTTAAGCACTGGCCCGATCTGGCTATACCAGTGTTTAAACCGGACCCGATTCCAATCCGACCGGAAAGCCTTTAAGTCCCGACTGCATCAGTTATTTCGTGCGAATTCATGGCCACGGTTATTTAATGTAGGATCTAAACTAAATTAATTTGCACGAAGTCAAATTTCTCTGTAAAATCCGTTGAATCTTGTTAACTTTAAGCAATTATCTACGATGCTAAAATTAACGTGATGCATATCAGTGGAAATTTTGTGATTTTCAACACTTTACAACATAGTTGAAAAGTGTTTATGACTTTGTTCATTCTGTCTTGTGTGTCCATTCGCACAATAATTGCCGTAAAAATAACTTTACCAAAATGAAATTTTAGTATGTTGCTGATACGGTCTGTGGGACATATGGAAATGTAAATGAATAATAACACCCAATTAGTTTTGGATTGAACCCGGGTTGAAAAAATGAAATACATTGAACCCTGTGGTACCAAATTTTTCAAACATTTTTAAGCGAAGTTAAAATTCACAAATTGCTTCGAAAATTTTAGGAAATATTCAAAGTATCCCATAAAATATATATAAAAAAATTTCAGCAAAATATGTTCGGTAGTTTTTAAATAAAAATTTAAATAATAATTACACCCATATAATATGAGGAGATCACGGGACCCACTTCAAAATAAAATATAGGATCCATCTTTTTTACCACAGTCAAAATCCTGATTTTTAAAGTTCTTTTAAATATATATTTAGAGTTGCATTCGTCCTAAAACCGCTTTACTTTTGTATAATTTCTGTGCAACTATATTCTGCGCCAACACAACTACAATATTTTTTAGTTTAACTGATTATCAAACTTTGATTATTTTTGCAACGAAGCCTAATTTTAATGGATGCAGAATGCAAACAAGGGATTTTATAAGAATTGCTGATTTTTTTTCACGCAAAACTATTTAACTATGGAGTTTGGGATAAAAGTGTATGAATGAAATGTTCACTGATTTTACGTAGAGAGCCAGACGATTTATATTTCGATAACGTCATTTAAATGAAGTTCATTTTTTTTCAATGAAGTTTTGTGTTTTCAAGTAAAATAAATTATTGTAGTTCTATGATAATTATAAAAATATTACCGCTGAATTTATCGCATTTTAGATGTTATAAAATTGCATTTCAGTCTGAAAGTGTTTCATAATCAATGCTTTATGCATGATTGATCTTTCTTGTTATTTTTTTAAGGCGTGCTATCCCCAAGATTTATAAATTAATGCAAAAAATAGTGAAATTTTTGAACTTTTCATTGATATTTTATACATTTATAAGCGCTAATCGTAAAAATGAATATTAATTTCTTTAAGTCCCTGAAATATTACTTCTTTTGCAATGGCAACGGGAAAGAGTTTTTAACTATGACATGTTAGGCTTTGGGGGGACATGTAGTAGCAATTTCACAACGACTCGTGTTTTTTAGCAATTTTCCAAATAAAAAAATACTATATCGAATGGAATATATACTCTTTCCCCATTAAATCCGAAATACATATCAAAAAATTTTCTGGATATGCATTGGAAATAAATTAAGCAATTGTTTGTCATGGAAATTTCGATATAACAAATTAAAATTGTTCAAACGATAGAGATAAAAATATATTTTCAGTACATGTTCGATTATTCTAAACCTTCCTATTAAGACACCTTCCGATTATACATCGAATAAGCTCCTACCATTGCTAATCGAAAAGCAGTTTGACATGTAATCTTAGACGTATGTTCTGTCTAATAATTCACAATAACAACAGCCCCGACCGTCCAAACAGTTACCTTACACCTTTCTGGTAGGTCGGACGGTCTGGGTTTCAACAACAATAACAACAGCAACAAGATGACAAAAACTCTTGTTCAGAGTTTATTATTTTTCACCCTGCTAAACTACATGAGCATAGAATGCGCTATGTCAAAATCAAATCAATATAAATAAAAAATATATATACTGCAATTTTAAATTTCATCTATTAACATGGGAACTGTGACAAACATAGACAGCTATGGCCACCTGTGACAAATAAAGTAATCCATTTGAGCTATGATTTACAAAAATGTCATCTCGATATTATACCTGGAACCATTAACAATTTGAAACCATTAACCTAAAACTCACTTTACACCACCAAGTTTTCGCTTACAATCATCACTTCGTGGGTCCTTTCCTTTGCAGCATTCATGTCGGCAACTCGCTTAGACATCGATATGATGTAGGCATGATAAAGGTCGTGTATAATGTTATCCCACGTTCCTTGAACAACCATCTTCAGCTGATCCTTTCCTCGGGGCTTGCGTTTCCACACCTCTTTTTAAGAACACGCTACAATTCATCGAGGGGACTAGATTGACGAAAATGGGACTTTGCCCAATCCAATCCAGAACCAGAAATCAGCCGAGTACATCTTCAACATTACGTGACGCAATTTGTGAAAATTGCATTTTCATTTTTAACATTCGCGGCAGCTATGTATATCTATACGTGTTTTATTAATATTTTTTAAAAGTTTGCATTTCTTGTATCTGTTTTTACAAATTCCAAAGTTAAAATCCAATCAGACATATTTTATTCCCTAAAATTAATTAATATCCAGTGTATTTTGTAAAAATTTTTAAGGTTGTATTTAGTTATACGAAATCAAAATTATTTAACAATTAGATTATTTACCAAATTACAAATTGGATAAAACATCACTCAGGATCTCCAATTGGAAGAAATGGGCTGTCAAGAAAGATTGAGAATCGATAGAATAAAGGTTGAGAATCTCAAACCAGTTCAATCACCATTTCGTAACTATTATTATTAAAATATAATTGGTAATTTATTTAATAATAAAAGTCTGAACAAGGTAATAGAATCAAAAATAAATTTAAAGTGTTTAATAACCATAAAAGAATCATTTGTAAACAGCAGCAATTTATTTTTTTAACACGGAGCATTATCTTGAAAAAGTAGAAGAAACTTTATGGATGAATCTCTGTGAGCTGGGTCGTTAAGTTCTTTTTAAATGAGACTTCTGACACTAGCGGTTTAAAAATTTATGCTAAACTGACTAGAAACAAAAGACAAAATTGATCGTCCACAATCCATTATTAACTGTTGTGATATGCATTTCACGTAGAATATATTTAAAACAGAGGCTAATTAAGGACTTGGATAAAAAGTGTCATAATGATTAAAGTATAAATTGATAATCAAGGAATATTAAGTTTTATGTCTTGCATAATAAAAGATGTTTGTATGCATGCGTTTGTGCGTGTGTATGTGTGTGCGTATGCATGTGTGTGCGTCTGTAGCGGGAAATCTAAGCGTCAGACAGCGATGAATTTGGCCGAAAAAGAGGATCAGGGCCTTGACAAGATTTTAATAAATTCGAATTAGTTATTTAGTTATTTTATGCTTTTGCACGATTTCGAGCAATTTTCACACAAATCGGTTCCTTAGCTACCAGAAATATTATCACAGCGTTTCCATCTTGACATCATCGGAAAGATCGAAAAACAATCTATCCAATGATGTCTAAACTGAATTCTCAAGGTAATATCTTCATATTTATTCGCTTATTTTTTACATCAGAATTTGCATTTTTTGGTGATTTGATACTTAATATTTCGCCGCATCTGAAAAAGAAAATTAGCACAATTCTATAGTTTAAAAAAAGTGGTGTCTTTGCATTCTAACAAAAAATATTTAAGTACTACATTATTTTATTTTTTGTGACTTTTTAAACAAACGCAAGTAATATTACGATTTTCTATTCTGTTCATGAAGGCCTTCTTTCTCCAGTAGCCTGGGCACTTATTTGCGTATACCTATCTTGGAACTCTTGTCCTTTAATTTCGTTGATTTCCTTTTTTTTTAAGCTTTCCACGGTTGCAGAGAGTAAAAATTGTGAAACTAAGAAATAAAATTAATAGAAGTAATTTAATAAAAAATGCGTCCAGCAAATGACTTTCTCTACAAATACATACATTTTATTATTCTGGGAAGACAACATAAATGAGAACTATCTTATCACTAGATCTCTAAAATTCAGTGTACTTATTTTTAATACCAATCAAAATAAGCAGATTTTGGCGAATATATTTGTTTTATGTCAAATGTGTTTCATAGATTTTCCCTACATCTCCAATTAACTTCAAGTGAACTCTTTTTATCCCTTCATTCAACATATTTGATGAACTCGTCTCGGCTCCAAAGGCACCGAGAAATCTGAAATTCAGCACAAAGTTTTATCTCGCAGAATATTTTTATCTATAAAACTTTTACGTCATTACTTTACGTTGTTACGTCATTTACGTATGTCACCTTTTACGAGCCAGGCCTTTGCTCCCAGAGAACGTAGAAAGCTGAGAAACGGCACACAGTTTCGTCACGCGAAACATTTTCATCCATAAAATTTTTACGTCGTTACTCCATTTGCATACATCATGATTATGTTACTGCCCTTTTTATGCATTTTTTGGCGAATTACGGTATCGATCCATGTATAATGTTATATAGGTTTGAGCGTAAATTACGCTATAAATTGAGGGAAAACAAGTATTATTTTTTTTCAATGTCCTCCCGTGCACAACAGTGGCGCATGGAAAAGTAGAAAATAAATTTTAATCACTCACGAAACTGAGCCAAATTGAGGGTGTAACCATATATAATTCAGAACAATCTTATTATTAACCAAAATTGATATTGGGCAATATTGTCGAAGAAAACTGAGGGCAGATTCAATTCTAAACAATACTATAAAAATTTTATCATTATCTAAAATTGATATTATACAAAATTTTCAACGCCATTTCATTTCCCTACACCCTCATTTCATTTAGAAAATTTTGCTTAATATCAATTTTGGTAAATGTTAAATTTGATTTAATTTTGTGTATTGTAGTTAAAATTTATTTTCTACTTTTTCGTGCGCCAGTGTTTTGTAGGGGACGAAGACATGTTTTTTCTCATAATTAATTCAAGATTTTACACGTATAATAAGAAAACATTCCAATATGTCAAAAACGGCTTGTAGTAACCGCTAAAAATGTTTCAATTTATTTCGGATTAAATGCATCTGCAAAGCATCCACTTATTTTATAATGATGATCACATTTAACTTATGATTGTTACTTTCCCTGCAATAATTTCCCTATACATGCTAATGTATAGGGAAAGTATTGGAATCATGTCGAAAATCGCAACTCGATTTTTTGACGAATCTACTCGTTTTGAGACCTCTGGAATATAAAAAACCATTTTAGCGTGACGTCTGTGTGTGTGTCTGTCTGTTTAGGCAATGTATGTATCCACTCTAATTGAAAAACTAATTGACCGAATTTCATAAAATTTGGTAGGTAAGTCACTTGTGGATGACCCTGGTGCTGATTAGATTTTGGTACTGTTTGGTATGAAAAAACCTGTCTGTTTTTGCAAAATGACCCACAAAAATCAATGTATCCACTCTAGCTAAAATACTAATTAGCCAAACTTCATAAAATTTGACTAACAACTTGACACTTGTGGGATACCTAATTTGACACTAATTTAACTAATTTGACACTTGTGAGATACCCTGGTGCTGATTAGATTTTGGTACCATTCGAAAAAGTAGAAGCTGCCTTTTTTTTACGAAATGGCCCGCAAAAATCGCAAAAATCAAAAATAAAAGACTACGTATACTCAAATGTATTAATTAAATACATGTTCTATACGTAATTTTTGGCGAGGAAGAGAATAAGACCAACCCCATTACTCTAGAACTAACCATTCTCGAGATACTTAAAGTTTCTTTTTTTCATTTTTGTTACGCCACCTTTGAAAAAATTTCCAGTTACCAAATGAAAACAAAAATTGAATTAAATTAATTCAGTGTTATTTTGTGCAATTAAACTCAATTTAATGAATTATTAAGGAAATAAAGAGAAAATGAATTTGAGTCTGCAGGGAAAGTCATATTCTACTCACATCAGCTTTTTTTTAATTTAGATGAAAAAGTGCAATTAAAAGTACAAATTATTATAATAATTTATCATTATGAAAATTACATAGAAGGTGTTTCAGCATAGTTGAGCTCGTTTTCGTGCTTCATCAATTGGTTTCAGATACATACTTCCAATTTGAATTTTGGTGAAATTGAATGCAAATATATTTCATATAATTACTTTCCTTATGTACATAGCATAATATATAAGAAAAGTATTGTGACGGGGTCGAAAATTCAACTGTTTGCAACTATATTTCAAGATGATCTGAATGCAAATATATTTCATGTAATTACTTTCCTTATTTACATAGCATAATAGATAAGGAAAGTATTGTGACGGGGTCGAAAATTCAAATTTATTCTTTCGACGAAAAATCTCTTTTCAAACAACCCTGAACACGAATCGAATGTTTTTTAGGTGATGTCGGTCTGTATGTGTAAGTGTGTGTGTCTGTAAGTCTGTATACAGGATACCTCACTAACTAATGAAGCGGTTCGAACGAAAGTTGATACAAAGATTACAATTATGAATACTGGAAATCTATTGTTTTTACATTTTTGAATGGAATTTTGAAAAAAATCATCAAAAAATCAACACCTTCAATAAAGTTACGCAAATAAACATTTCTTGTGTAATTTTTAATTAGAATACGATTGACATAATCTTTAGAACGCTAGTATGATCCGTTCTTCAGATATTGCACATTTTTCAAATAAATTTATCAACAAATCCCATAAAATTAAAAAAGTATTAATTGTTGTGAAATATGTTCACTTTTTATATGTAATATTATGCAATAAATCTGTTAACATCATTCTCTTGGATCTAGTTCGTTGCATTTAAGAGAGAAGTTACTTTGAGTAATAGTTTTGTATCTTGACGCCTAGCAATTCGCCAATAGTTATTTATTTACTATAAGAATAACCTATCCGTAAAGCTTGGCAAAATTTTAGCACTAATTTGGCGGAATATCGCCATCTTTGCGATTTCTTTTTGATGCTACCAAATTGTCGAAAATGTCACCAAATTGATAAAAATGACTCTAAATCATTGACAATGACAACTAATTGATGAAAATTCAATATCTTGGAAAAAATATAAAATCTAATATCAGAATAACCTATATTTTTATTCGTAACGCTTGACGAAATTTTAGCAACGAACTTAGGAGAATATCGCTAACTTAGCGAATTGTTTAAAATATTGCGAAATTGACGAAAATTGACGCTAAATCAATGAAAATTACGACTAATCTAAGAAATTCTCTATCTTGCAAAGATTATAAGAATTTACTATAAGAATAACGCATTTCTTCTTCCATCCGTCCATAACGCTGAGCGAAAACTTTGGCGGCGAATTTGGTGGGGCGCCGCTAACTTGACGACTTTCTTAAATGTTGCCAAATGGATGAAAATGTCGCAAAAGTGATAAAAATGCCGCCAAATTGATAAAAATGGGGTTAAGGAGAGGCAACGTTTTGCAAATTTTCTATTCCGTCATGCAACAAGCATACATCTGGTATGTAAAAAATATCCTTCTCTTCGTTTGTCTGTAACGCTTAGCGATATATTTAGTGAACTTGGTTAATAATCTAGCAAAATATCGTCAACTTGGCCATATTTCGCCCCTGATTGACGAAAATTTCGTCAAAATTGTAAAAATGGCCCCAAGTTAACGAAAATGACACCAAATGGATGAATTAAATGTTATCATATCCTAATATATAGACTATATTACTTATTGAAGGTGCTATGAATATTGATAATTGTCAATTTAGAATTGCGTGACATATAAGTTAATTGGATACTTCGAAATAATTTTACATGTTGTAATTCGGAAAAGCTCCAAATGCACAATTCAACGTCAAAAACACTGCTCAAAGGATTTTATACATCATTCTTTCACTGTGAAAGAAGTAAATTCATTGGATTATATAAAAAAAATCATATGCTGCCCACATTAGATTATTTTTCGGTCCGGGGGGGGGGGGGGATATTTTCAGGAAAATAGAGGGGGTCTACATTTTCATAAGATCCCTTGAACAAAATAAATTCAATTAGAAAAAGTTGCGCTACACAGTAAGTCACCTAAAATAAAAAACTCAGTGCAGCAATTATCTGCATTATTCAACTAAGTGTTGCTTATTAAAAATTACGATTTTTTCCCACAAATACAAGGTCAGCTGCAAATAACACTCGGCAGATATGTTTTATGTAAAGTATAGTTTCAATTTATAGTCCGCCCCTGCAGCACAATGAAAAATATTCGAATTGACGGAAAATCCTCGAATCAAGAGAAAATTCGATTCCAATTTTCCCTAGTTTGGTAGCTTTTTATGTTACTTCTACTGCAAATATCTGCATTGCATGCAATTGAACACTTTTTCTTAGCAATCACATAAAAAGTTAGACCCCTCAATTTTCAAAAATACCACCCACCGGGAAAAAAAGTATATGAAAGAATTTCACATTTAATTTAAATAAACTTTCAAATTGGAAGTATGTGTTTAAAACAAATTGCCGAAGCACGAAAAGCTCTATAATATCTTTAAGAATTTTATGTGTAATTATTTTATAATTATTTTTATAATAGGGATTTTATTCAATTTTCGAGGTACGAAAAATTGAGAGCCTTCCCTTTGTTGGACATATCTGAAAATCAATACCCCTCTTCCGTTTACCAAACTTTGTGTAACTACTTCAATCTGTTTCAAAGATATTGTGCCCACAGATATCATTGGCTGATCTGTAATTGATCTGTGTTCATAATTCTCAAAATTCGCAAATCCAGCACAATCCGAGATTACTGTGCATTCGAGGGTAAGTAACTATTCCGCATTTAAGTAGAATACGCATCACACAATCTTATTGCAAACTACAATTAAAATTGTTTAGAAATAATCACTCATGTTCAAATATATAACATGTTAGCCAAATATAAACCGTTTTTATATCACTTGGAATTATGGATATAGCTGACGCTTTTTAAATTTGTGTACCTCATTTCTGAGGGTGATTTAAAACTGGTTAACAAGATGTTCCAGAAACTGGTTGTAAAATAAACAATTGGTTTCCAAACTGTAGCCGCATTGTAAATTTGTGTAATATATTTCCAAATGTGATTTAGATCTGGGCAACAAAATTGTCCCATGGGCTGATGCAGAGTCAACTTCAACAATAAGAGCTTGCAATAGTCTCATTTGCTGGATAATAATATTACCAAGAGCTTAACCTGTTGTAAAAATAGCAGGAGGTGGATAGTCATACTGTCAAATTACACGTCAATCTGGCATTAGAGGGAAGATAATGCATCTACTTTAACGATAAAAGCTTGCAATTCCAACCCCCTAGCTCAAATGGGAGATCATTGTCTGCCCATTCCATCGGCTGGGACAGCAAGGTTCTTTACACTGGTTGTAAAACTAGCAACTGGTTTCAAAATTTTAGTGTAACTTAAGTTTGTGTAAAACATTTCCAATTAGGATTTAAATCTATGCAAAAAAAAAAAAAAAAAAAAATCCAGAAACTCAGAAACTAGTTGTGAAATTATCAACTGGTTTCGGAACTGCAACTGAATTTCCAATAGTCTAATGGCTCGTTCTCTAACACCTGTTCACATTCAAGTCACAAATAATGGACTTGAGGATTAAGAGACTGTGCAACTTTTAACATCAGTGAATCTGTAATCCTATTGATTTTAAACAAAATCTAATGTTCTGAAGACCTCCTCCCCCCCCCCCCTCCCCAACTTTCAAAGGACATTTTGACAAAATCATTAAAAATGAGAATTTTTCACTAAGTATAAATAAAAAATAATTTTAGACGTAATTTTTACTTTCCTTATATACATAATGTATAAGGAAAGTATTGTGACGGGGTCGAAAATTCGAATTCGAGTTTTCGACGGGAGAGCACGTTTCAAGCATCTCTGATCACGAATCAAACATTTTTGAAGTGATGTCTGTGAGTGTGAAAGTATGTGTTTGTGTGAAAGTGTATGTGTGTGTGTGTGTAACAGTGAGTCTGTGGAGACGATAACTGACGAACGAATGGACCGATTCGAACGAAATTTGGTACAAAAATCACAATCCGTAAACACTGGAAGCCTATTGTTTTTATACGCAATCGAATGTTCAGAACCCCTCTAATTTTAGAGTGAAATTTTAAAAAAGTCGTCAAAAAATCAAAACCGCTAATAAAGTTACTCAAAGAGACATTTCTTATCTAATTTTTCATTAGAAAACGATTGACATAAATTTTAGAACGCTAACATGAACCGTTCTCGAGATATTGCACATTTTTCAAAAAAATTATCAAAAAGTCATATAAAATTAGAAATATATATATTTCCCATTGAGAAACATGTTCACTTTTCATATGTAATACCATGCGATAAATTTGGTGACATCATTCTCGTGGATCTAACTCGTTCCATTCATGAAAAAAGATACTTTGAGTAATACTTTTGTATTTGAACGCCAATAGTCATTTATCTGCTGTAAGAATAACTTATTTCTTCGTCCATAACGCTTAGCGAGATTTTGGCGACGAATTTGGTGGAATGTCGCCAACTTGATGATTTTTTAAATGTTGCTAAATTAATGAAAAACTCGCCAAATGGATAAAAAGACGCTAAATCAATGACGACTCATTGATGATGACGACATGGAAAATGACGACTCATTGACGAAAATTCAATATCTTGGAAAGTATATAAATAACTACTATAAAAATAATCTATTTTTTTTTGCTGTAAAAGTAGTAAATTCATTGCATTATATAAGGAAAGTCATGTGCTGCCCACATCAGATTTTTTATTATAGAATAAATGATGCAAACTTTATATTGCTATCATGAGATTTTGTACGTATTATTCTCGTGGATCTAGTTTGTTCCACTCTTCATACTTTTTGAAATATTTTTATATTTTGACACCAAGGAATTCGACAATAGTAGTCATTTATTTCACCGAATATTAATTTAATGTTCATTGCTTTTCAATGCGGAATTTGCAAGTGAGTACGAATCAATCATTCTGTTCGGATTAATAAATTGCCAAAAGCTCCAAATTTCAATTTAAGTGGTGCCCAATGTCAAACTCTTTTTCTGCTGATCCTGTATATTACAATTTATCTGTGAAAGAAGTACGGTCATTGCATTAAGTAAGGAAAGTTATGCCCTGTCCATATCAGAATGTTTTTAATTGGAGGTCTACGATCATGGTTATTTTCCAAAATAACTAATAATACAAAAACTTTACTAAATCTGTGTTTTGCTTGGTTAGGTTGGTACGTAGTTTCCTATTAAGAAACCATAATTTTTAACCTGATTTTGAAGTCACAAACTAAAAGTTTGAAAAAAAGAAAACAGATTATGTATAATTTGTCAAAACTTTTTCAATTGGGTATCCCATCTATGAAATTTTTTATAAATGAATATATTTTTCTCTTTCGTCATTGATAATTATGTTGAGTGCAACATATGGGAAGGCTGTGAATATTGAACAAAACTCACTCTCGTGATTTCTGCTTAAGTAATATATAAACTGAAATGTACCTTCTCTTGAAAGTGGAAGTTTCTCCCCCAGAGCTGTGAGTGGCTTCCCTAATTACTTCTCCATTAGAACTATCTCCCATTTTAAGTTCCGATCCTTTTTGCATTTATGATTTCCTTAATGGGCTCAATATATGCATTTATTATTCTAAAACTTTTGTTGATTTTCAATGGATAACAAGAAAAATTCTACTTTTGCGTCAGCCGTTTAAAAGATGCATTTTATATACAAATACTCGAAGACCAAGCTTTAAGCTGAGGATGCGTATCTTAGAGGTGAAGCACTGGGTAAGTCAATAGTCTGCAGGATCGAATGTGCCGCCGATAGAATTTTAGAACCCACTATGCAGTAAATGCGCGGCTCCCCTACCGCCCCCTTTTTACAAGTTATTGACCTTATTTCATAAAATTTTTATGTGTCCCAGCCCATTACGAGTGCTAGGATTACAAATGCAAATTACGAGTGCTCGGATTATAAGCGCAAATTACGAGTGCTAGGATTACAAGTGCAAATTACGAGTGCTAGGATTACGAGTGCTAGAAATACGGGTGCAAATTACTAGTGCTAGGATTACTAGTGAAAATTACGAGTGCTAGGATTACGAGGAAAATTACGAGTGCCAGAATTACGAGTGAAAATTACGACTGCTAGGATTACGAGGAAAATTACTAGTGCTATGATTACGAGTGAAAATTACGAATGCTAGGATTACGAGAGAAAATTACGAGTGCAGGGAATACGAGTGAAAATTACGAGTGTTAGGATTACGAGTGAAAATTGCGAGTGCTAGGATTTCGAGTGAAAATTACGAATACTAGGATTACGAAGAAAATTACGCGTGTTAGGATTACGAGAGCAAATTAAGGTTACATGGATGTACAATTTCTTTAATATCTGACAGAAACGTAATTTTACCGTCGATATGCAACAACGTTTGCACTAGCTTCTCCTCATCGTTGTAGCAAAGCAATGTTGTTGTTTATACTCATAGATAGCTGATGTGCAAAACTGTATACATGGTTCCTAGCAAAGTCGATAAGCACTCCAATAACTTCCAAATAAGGAAAGGATCATGAGTGTACAAGTTAGGTCTATCTGTAGTAAAGTGACCATGCCTGATCGAATAAAAGGGATTACAACGCCTATAGGAGAGAATTTTAAAAGTTAGGATAACAAACTTGGCAATAAAGCGAGATAAAAGAAAAATGTCAATTATAAATTTGTAGAAGATTATCTAATTAATAGGAATCGACATCAGGAACACACAAAACAAGTATACTGAAGACAAAAAATACCTGTGAAAAACTATTATCATCAGGGACTGGAACACGGTGATACCTACAACTCTTAGCAAAGTACGTAGTAATGTTCTTTATCGAATTCAAATGAGCAATGTTAATAACGAAGGGTATTGTGAACGTGCTATACACTAGATTTCTATGAGTGTAAGTGTTGTTTACTTTTCGCAATCCTGAATATAACAGCAATTCTCCAATAACCTTATTCTGTCAAATTGCCTTCTGTAACAGTTGTATTGTCGATTATGTCCACTGTATCAACTGCCTTCGATAAGAGTTGTATTGTTTATTTCTAAAATTACTATTTCTAAATTAATGGTTTACAACTTGGTAAGTGGTTCTCGTCGATCTCGCTTTGTTGTCGAGTCCATTATCCTACCTTTTTAAATTCTTTTCTAGGGGACCTACAATCACTTTTATTCGATCAGGCATAGTCACTTTTACTATAGAAAGACCTAACGTATACACTCGTGGACCTTTTCTTACATAGGTATTGGGTCGATTATCATTATTGATTGCACTTACCATTATTGCATTTATCATTATTTTCACCATGAAGATTCCCGTTATTCCTAAATGTTTTTTTATGATTTGAATGCAAAGTATTTTACACATCTATGCCTCCGTATGTGCTATTCCATTTAAAGTGGAAGGTATCAGTAAAAACAGGTATTAATAGTTTTTCAATATCACAGATGAAAATAATTGAGTCATAGTCATTTACTCGTTCTTCTATCCAAATACAAATAGTTTTTCAACATCACTCTATCCAAAGTATAAATAATTTTTCAACATCACAAGTAAAATAATTGAGTCATAGTCATTTACACGTTCTTCTATCCAAAGTATAAATAGTTTTTCACATGGTGCAGAAAAGAGGCATAAATCAGATTTTTTTTCCCCTTATCATAATTCAGTAGATTTTAACGTAGTCTTATTTCCTACGTTACTTTCAACATTTTTGCAACTTACATTGCCCACTTATCTCCAACAGATAAAGAATTAAAGCGCGTTTCAATCTTTTTGGGACACCCTGTATAAATGCAGAATATCATAAATTTTACAGAATAAATCCCTACATCGCATGTAATAGAAAAAATTTAAATTATAAATGTAGAAAAATACAACGCTGTTAAAATCATTTTATCCCTACGTCCCCTAAGAAAAGGTGACATCACAAAATTCACGATTTAAAACGTCATTGTAACGTAAATCTTCTTCTACTGCCAGCTGTTTGCTGGGTTACTGCAATCTGCTTCCACTCGTTACCATGGTTACCCCTGATGAGTTCTTTGTTTTCCCTTAACTTATGAAAAGTCGTATTGAAGAATTTGTAGCTTAGGAAAGTCTTTATTCTTCCTATTAGAAAGTTTTGAGAGAAAACGGCTTTTGTAAGTACCTATTTATTTAACCAAAACCACAAATAGATAAACGTATTTTAACTTGAAAATTTAAATCTCTGTTTTTCTACCGATATTTCTTGCTAATTAGTTGGAGGGTTAAAATAAAAAAGAAACCTTCAGGGGATAAAGTATATTTTAAGCTGAAAGTAAACATTGTTTAAGATAAATCCGAGATTAAAAGTTTAAAAAAATATGTACGCATTATGTCTTTCCATAATTATTCATTATTGTTATAGTGCACAAAACTCGTCTTTTTTACGATTTAATTGGAAAATTCGCAATGCGTCATTAAATAATGAAACATATAATAAAATATATTATAAAGCATAATGCATTGTCTGAAACTTCAAAGTAAATATTTATTTTTATATAGAAAGAAGTTTATCGGATTTAGTGACAGGTATTTGAAAAAAGGAATAAACCACAACATAAACCACAACATAATCACTGGCGCGGTAGCCCAGTGGTTAGCGCGCTGGAATTGCACTCGGTAGGCCCGGGTTCGATTCCAGCCACTGCCAAAACTGCCGCCGTGTTCATGCGGAGTACGATCACCGATCACGTTAAACATGTGGGTCCTTAAGTCCTTCCGAGAGGTTGGTGGTAAGGGAAGGAGGGTACGGTCCCTGTGGATGCTTCCCCTCCAGGGTTCCGGTCTAAATTGTGTAGCACTTCCCGGCCGTCCAAACAGTTACCTTACACCTTTCTGGTAGGTCGGACGGTTTGGGTTTCAACAACATACATTGCAGCGCAAATAAAATGATAAAAATCAATTGAAAGTTTCAGAACTACTTGAATATTCAGAATGACATTTTTCAGTGCGATCAAGCCTACCTTATTAAAGAGTATGGACGGAATAGCCCAGTGGTTAAAGCATTCAAAGTCGTTAAGGTATTTAAAGTATTAACATCGTTTTCCATTATTGCGTGCGAGATTCTTCAATCTGATTTTTTCTGTTTGTGTGCGAGGACAGTTTTCGGGACATACCATGGTTGCGCACATTCTTTACTGTCGCTCTCGCGAATCTTTTTACCGTTCGGTAATGAACTTATGTGTATGGCCAGTTTATTATTATAACGATGCAAAATAGTTTTTCTTATTCAGTTCATTATTTTTTTATTCATTTAAAACGGTCTGATTCAACCCAATTAAATACACAATTGGTGAAATAACGATCAGGAATCAATCGGAATCATAATCCAGATCATCTTACATTTTACGAACTCGCGAATCATGCATGTATCACTCTTCAGCTCAATCGTTTGTCTCATTTGTACGCTCTCTAACTTTTCAAAGCAAACTCCCATCGTTGTCAAACTTTGAAGATCGATTTATTAATACTAAATCGTGGATGAAACGGATCTTCAAGATGATCGGTTAAAAAAATGGATATTCCGTCGTATAGAAATTGTCGCTAACATTTCATTACGAATTGTTAAGAATATACACTGGTGTCCAAAATTAAACTTATAAACACATTTTTTGCAATAATTCAAAACAGCTACGAGTAATATGTATTAAAAATATTGATGTCGTATGTAAAGTGGGGAACGCTAAATGTAATGTAAGCATCCAGTGTTTGTTAAAAGGTTAAAAGTGTATGTTTGGTAAGAAAACGTAAAAGTGGCCGTTTTCAAAATCTGAGAATTTCGTCTATAGAAGTGTGTTTCTTGCAGAAAAAATCCCGATATAGACTGATTTCAGTTAAAATGAGTTCTCGTAATCGTTTAGACAATGGACTGCGCTGGCGAGCCATCTGCAAACTTGAAGCTGACCAGTCTCAAGCGGAGATAGCTCGAAGGTTACGAGTGTCTCGAATGGTGGTATCCAGGTTATGGCACCAATTCTAAACAACGAGTACTATCACCAGGAGACCCGACCAAGGCCGCCCAAGAGCCACGACAGCTCAGAGGATTGAAACGTGGCATTAACTGCACGACGCCATCGAGAGATGATGGCTAGAAAGCTCTATCAAAACCTCGCTGCTACGTCTGGAACAACAATTTCTAGGCAAATTGTATACAGCCGCCTATCAGAGAAGGCCCTTTATGCCCTATGACCAGTCGTGTGTGTCCCCCTCAACAGATCACAGAAGAGAGCCCGTCTTTCGTAGAGCCGGGTACACCATTCTTGGACACAGCATGATTGGGGCCATGTCTTCTTCAGTGATGAATCGAGATTCAGTAACCAAAGTGATTCCCTATGAGTCTTCATCTGGAGAGAATCTTGAGTCCCTATCGTCTCTCCAACGTAAGGGTCCACTTTGGTGAAAGTGGAATACTTGTGTGGAGATGCATCATGTTGGACAGCTGTACACCATTGCACACTTCAATGCAGGCACTGTGACCGAACAGCGCAGGGATGGGGTCTTTGAACCGTGAGGCTTTTACGGGGAGCTGTCGGAGAGGACTTTATTTTTATAGACGATAACGCGAGGTCTGACAGAGCTCAGCTTGTCGACGATTTTCTGGAGGAAGAGGGTATTCGCGATATGGTGTAGCCCAGAAGTTGCCGGACCTAAATCCTATACAGCATGTTTTTGATGCTCTAGGGAGAGTCATTTCACGACGTCAACCCCCTCCCAGGATCCTCCAGGCGTTAAAATCCTCGCTTTCAGAAGAATGAGATTTGTTGCCACAAGCTATGATCAACAGCCTCATGTACACTATGAGGGCCCATTGTGCGGCTTGTAAAGTTGTGCGGGGGAACAACACACTCCTTATTAGCCGGACCATTCTGTAGATATGATGTATCAAGGTATGGCCTTTTTTGGTCTCATTTGCATATTGCAAAGAGATATGTACCTCCTGTTTATTTTGTTATGTTAATATTGGTTGTCTCATAGTATAGGGCATCTGTATAAATCAAAATCTGTATAAATCATAATGCATCTGTATCAAAATTTCATTACAATAAACCAATTATTTTTCGAGATATCACATGTTTTGTGTTTGTAACCTTAATTTTGGACACCAGTGTATATATCAGAACAAAAATATCAAACAATGCTCGGAAATATTATTTTCAGTCATCCTCAGCTTTCAACTAACGATTAATTTTTCATCGATGTGAAATGCTGTGAAGTACTCACTGCCTATAATTTTGGACTAAAAGATAAAGTTAAATATTGCAGGCATATACAGTGGGGCAAATAAAAATGATTGAGGTGGGCCCAAAAAATATTTTTAGTTATAAAATTTAACGTCAACATGAGAAAAATCATTACTATATCATTAATTTCACTGTTTATCTCATCCTTCATCGATTATTCAATAAGAGATGTAAATCTCAATTCATGGGTTTTATTTCCTACATATCATACACATTTCAGAACAATCTCTATTAATTTCTGTATTATTGATGAGCATCTCATTCCATATTAAATTTAAAATTTTATACCATTGGTCTATATTCATCTATGACAATGTTTTCACATCAATTAGTCAATTTATAATATTCTTCTGTTGCATATCAGACTTATGTGAAATTTAAAAATATCAAATTCTTCAAACTAAATTCATGTTGTAATATTGACATATCAAACGTGTCTATTGTAGATTCACTGCCTTATTCTTTAATTTCATTTATCATCAAATAATTCAATTTTTCAATTTAGTTACAATTATTAAATTGATCCTAGTTAATTTCTGTGTTAATCCTTTAAAGTTAATCAAGTAACAAATTTACATGATTTCAATGAAGGGACACTTACATTTGTAGAACACCTCTGCAGTTTCTCTAATTTACAAAATCAGATCTAGAGCATTGTCTTTATAGTTAGTATTCTGTAAATCATCATCCAATAGTTTTTATTACGAAAGATGGACGGGGGTTAAATTAGTGTTACTATAGTTGCAATATATAGAACTTGAAATAGTCTGTATAGTGACATATCATAGGATTTAGAGCATTTGCTTCGGAGAAGTCCCATGGGAGGTCCGTATTCTATAAGTCACAATATTTGAACTCAAGTCAGCAATCTAGTTCTGGAATCTCCACGATTGCGAATCAAGTTTTCCCATTTAGAGAATCGCCATTCCTCACTTAAACAGGATTAGTGGTCCATCGCATTGTTGGTTATCATATGACATGGCCAGTTTAGGGGTTAGACGGCTTCTCGGTGTATTGCATTCTGTATGTGTATACATGGGATCGACAGGTTGAGGTATATCTTCATACCTAAAAGGTGGCTTAATCGCTTGGTGTGTGATTTTTATGCATCTTTCTAGTGCTGAATCCAATATGTAACATTAAACAAGTGTTTGGCCAGTATAGATGTTATTAAGGCCCAAATGGGCTAAGAGCCAAAATGGCCTGTGTCCATCTGCATTCGCTGTTTCACGTCGAATGAATTAATCGACAGAGATCAGGATCAACAGAGACCAACCTAAGCATACGTTTAAATTGTTACTTTTTTTTTTTTTAATACTGTTGGGCTTCTCGTAGCTCGCGCTCTGTAAAGCCTATCGTAATGGTTCGGTTGTATATGTAATAGTTACTCTCATTTGTTGTTATATTTTGATTTAGTTTATCTTTAAAATTAGGGATGATAGGTTTTCAAGTGATCCTGGAAACATCCGTGTTCTTCGTTCCTGATATATACTGGACGGCGGAGTAATCGCGGCTCTTAATTATTTTTAGATGTCATAATTTGGCGGTGTTTCAGAGTTTCATGAGTACAGATTGTCGGATACTTGTTGAAAGATGATATCTTGTATATTTATAATATATTGTATATTATAAGTATTTTGAGATGTCACGTGTGAATCGCACCGAAGAATTTTGCCATTATATGTTACGCTAAAGTCAGATGCACGTGTTTGTAGGTGGGAGGGGACGGGTTTTATTTTGAATGTCTGAGCTCTGCAGATATTCGACTGCTTTAACTCATCATGCAGGTGCCTACTGAGTATGTAAACTAAATTGAATCGGATTAATTTTGCTTACCGTTGCTACTTTCTTTAAAAGGTTTAATAAAATTCAACTAAACATGCTTTAAACTTCAAATAAAAAATTTTCTAGCATCCCCTATTTGTCACTCTTGAGAATAAACAGTTTTGAAAAGGTCATATTTTGAAAAGTGTCTATTTTTAAATAATATTGTTTCAGTAGTACACTACACTGAATAAAACTAGAATACACTAACTCTGGAATACACTAATACTAGAATAACACTAGAATAACACTAGAATGTCACCAGAATACACTAACAACCAAAATATTTATGGAAACATTTAGTACTCACATTATACTCTCAATACATAAAAGGGACTTAAGAAAAAAACTATTTGATATACTGAGTTGTACTTATGATAGATACATTTTGAATCATATATTTTTCGAACATCAATAAAATAATACCTCTGTATTTTCACATCATAATTACAAACATAGCTAAAAAATAAAATCTTAATATCACTTTTTTTTCATGATCCGGTGAGTTTAAGATCACACATGCCTTTCCCTATATGACTTAAACCACTATAATTTTGGCTTTTTTTAAACCTCAACTCAAGAAAGATTTGCACTAAGTTTCAAGAAAACCTTAATTGGTCGAGCAACCAATATTTTAAATTTTAGTCAATTTTATATGAAATGACTCTCCGTTTAAAATATATAAAGCTAACAAAATCAGATTACAATTTAAAAACATGATTATATATTTCTTTGCCACCTAAGTTTGTTTTTCAAGCATGTCGACCACAGTAAATTGCCTGTGTTCACTATCTCAAAGTGCTTATCACATTATTTCCCATTCAGAACAGTTTTACAACTTTCTTTGCATGCTCATTTATGCTTTTTATGCAAAGGAGATTTCTCATCCACGCCTCCATCCGTGTCTTATAATCTAATTTGAAGTTCAGGCCGCCACCAATAGAAAAATTTAGTAATAATTTTTGAACAAAATAATCGAAAAAGATTTGTGTCATTTTTCTATTCCGCAGGCAGCGAACACAATCAAAAATTTAAATCTTACGCAAATAGAATTTCAAATAAGTGTTTAAGATTCAATTCCTTTGTAGTAAGAAATATAAAAATTAAAAATATAAATTTATCAAACATCCCAAAACAACTTTATGAAAACATCTTCCCCTGATCCCACTTTCCTCTGAAAAAAAATTGGCACCACGAGTTTCAAGATTTAAAACGTCATTATAACCTATGTATTTTCTTTTTCATTGCCATCTGTTTGTTGGTTAATCCACAATCTGCTGTCAGTCGTTACCATGGTTACCTTTGATAAGTTCTTTTTTTCCTGAAACTTATGAAAAGTCGTGTTGAAGAATTCGTAGTTTACGTTAGAAAAGAATATTTGCTAATTCCTCACTATTAAAAAGTTTGGTGAGGAAAGAGGCCTTTGAAAGTACTTATTCATTTAACCAAAACTGTAACTAAATGTGTAAGTAAATTTAACAAGAAAATTTTAACCGCTGTCATTCTGTTGATATTGATTGGAGATTATATTTGATTAGAGAAATATAAAGGTACCCTCCGAGAATAAGGCACTACGGTGCATATTAAACTGAAAGTAAACATTGTCTTATATAACATTGTCTTGATGTTTCTGAGTTTTAAAATTAAAAGTAGGGAGAGTCATGCAATTCAATGTTTGAGTAATATATTTTCAACAACACAAATTTTTCATGCACATTCATTCAATACCACAAATTTCTAATAAACTATCCTTTTAGCTTCATACAGAAATGTGCATGTGTGTGTCAGTAAGTCTGTGAAGTCGATTTCTCAAGAACGAATAGAGCAATTCGAGCGAAATTTGGTACAGAAATTGCAATCAGTGAATACTAAAAGTCTATAGTTTTTAAATGCAATCGAATGTTTGGAAGATCTGTAAATTTTTTAATGAAATTTTGAAAAAATCATCAAAAAATTAAAACCTTCAAAAAAGTTAGGCATATAATCATTTATGTACCTCTTTATTAGAAAACGATTAACATAAACTTTAGAACGCTAACATGAACGGTTGAGGTATTGCACATTTTTTAAATAAATTTATCAAACAATCACATATAATTTAAAATGTATTAATTGTTGTGAAATATGCTCAATTTCATGCATAATATTATGCAATTAATTTGTTATCATCATTCTCTTGGATCTAGTTCGTTCCTCGGTAATACTTTTGTATTTTGACGCCTAATAATTCGCCAATAGCCATTTATCTGCTATAAGAATAACCTATTTATCCGTTCGTAACGCTTGGTATACGTCCGTAACGCCAAATTGGCGAAAATGTCGCCGAATTGATAAAAATTGCGCTAAATCAATGAAACTGATGACTAATTAATAATATTTCAATATCTTGGAAATAATATAAGAATCTACTATAAGAATACATTATTTCTCCGAACGTAACGCTAGGCGAAATGTTGACGGAATATCGTCAACTTTTTAACATCGTCAACTTTATTGTCAACTTTTTTAATTGTTGCGCAATTAACGAAAATGTTGCCAAATAGATAAACGTGTCACCAAATTGATAAAAATGACGCTAAATCAATAATGAAAATGACAACTAATTGAGAAAAATTCAATAATATATGAATCTACTATAAGAATAATAAATATCTACGTCCATCACTAATACTTGGCGACGAATTTGGCGGGATGTCACCAACTTGGTGACTTATTAAACGTTGTCAAATTGACAAAAATATCGCAAAAGTGATAAAAAAAATGTCGCCAAATTGATAAAAATAACGTTAATGGGAGGTACTGTTTGCAAATTGTGATTTCCGTCATATAACTAACATATCTTCTCGAAATTGCAAATATAACGTCAAGTTAACGAAAGAGGCACCAAACTGATGAAGTAATTATTAAAATATGTTAATATATATGGACTATATAGCTTATTAAGGATGCTATCAATATTAATAAACGTCAATTTAGAGTTGCGAGAAATGAAATTTAATTGGGTACTTCGAAATAGTTTTACATGTTGTCATTCGAAAAAGCGCCAAATGCACAATTCAACAATATAAACACTGTTCCGTGAATCTTATGCATCATTTTTCACTGAAAGAAGTAAATTCCTAGCTTTATATAAGGGAAGACATATGCTGCTCACATCAGATTTTTATGCATTGGAACGGAGTAGTTAAAATGTTAGATGACCAACCTCAAGAAAAAATCTTTCACGTCGAGACGATTGCTTTAAAAAATAAATAAGTTCCAATGACGCATTAGTTTATAACTTTTAAATAACCATAGCTCTATCTGAATTGTTAATTATTCAGACCACTTCTGCTCAATTCGAATAACACTGGTTGGTATCAATTTCATCACCGAAAAAACATCCATATATTTTCATTGGAAATATGTCCCTAAACATGAATATGTGAATAAAATGTTTAAAATTCATCAATTTGAATAATAACATTGGGTCAGTAAATCAATATATCTGTGAGGCAATTTTCCTATGTATTGTATTAATGTTAAGCAACTGTTGGCTGTCCACAGAAAATCATATTATATTTTTTAAGCCGTATAACATGGGTATGAGTTTCCCCCTGTCTGTGTCACCTACCTAAAAAATTTTTGATAAGGTTTGCATTTACTTTATTTACTGGGTAAATGCAAATCAACTATGTTTTCGTTGGAAAAATAAATTGAAAATTCTCTAAATCTATAGCAAAGACATGCTTTTGTTGTAGATTTAGAGGATTTTTAATTTTAGAGGATTTAGAGGTATGCTTTTATTGTAGATTTTAGAGGAATTTCACACAGTCTCTATAACAATGAAGAGACTGGGTGAAAAGGAATGTCTTGCAAAAAATATTACTTAGATTGTAAATGTAACTCTTCTTCCTCGATATCGATGGGCGAAAATTTTAGTTGTCAATTGTCATATTTGGATTCAGCACTCCCAAATATGTAAGATTCACCATATAATTTAACATGGACTGCAAAATTAAGACAATCAGTGTAAATGCAAATGAATATGTTATGCATATAAATGCCATGACATGAACCTTAAATTAAGTTGTATTAAATTATATTTTTTTTTACTTTTCAGACCACAAAAACTGCGGCGAGGCCCCAACCGAGAAGCCTCCTCAACTTCCCGACGGTGCTATAATTATCGCCTTGTCCCAGGACCAAGTAAGTGCAGGAAACGAAATTCCGGAAGAGCGCCCGACATGGAGCAAAAAAGCGGATTTTCTGCTGTCCATTATCGGATTTGCTGTCGACTTAGCCAACGTCTGGAGGTTTCCTTACCTTTGCTACCGCAATGGAGGCGGTAAGTGGCTTGCTACAAGAGAGGAGAAACATTTGTGGTAGGATCTGTGACACTAATAAGGCTACTTAAGTTCTTAAGAGAAACTTTTGAGAGTAAAAATGAATAGGAAACTATATAGAAATAAATAATGGGGAATAACTTTAAATTCGTGTGGCATGATTCGGCGTTAATATGTCTATAAAGATGTCTTGGATAAAATATTGACTCATTGTAAAAATGGACTGAAAATCAGTTTAGCAATTAAAAATTCTGAGGTTTTTATAAGTAAAGTCGGTCATATATTAATAAATAACTATAGTTAGAAAAATTATGAATAGTTTATCATAAATACCGTATGCGCCAAAATTATTTTGAAATTTAATGAAAGGATGAACATTTTTGTAAATTTCTCAACATTGAATAATTACTTCAAACACCATAATTTATAAAAGATAGGAATTTCATAAAAAGTCACCCTCGATTTTTTGTCATTTAGGGTGTATGCAGGCGCGCGTCTCTTTTCGTTCCCACCTAAAAAAAGGCTTAAAGGTATAGTAGTCAATTAAATGAATATTTCTTTCGTTAGACCAATCTGTCATCCTAAATATCAGTCAAAAGTTTCGAATTGTAGAACAAAAGAACTATTAAAAATTGTAGTCCGAAATGTTTTCTCATTAGAAACTCGTCATGCTTTATTACTTTATATACGTATCTGACCAAAAGAATTAGCTACATATGCCACAAGCATGGCTTGAAACAATTTTTTAAAAAAACGCAGTCTTGTGATCGCCGTAAATCTTCATAAAATGTAATTAAGATGTACCGATCTCAAAAGCTCAGTAACTTTTGCCGTAATAAGATACGTATTACCGAAGCAAAAAGTACTTTCGGGAAATTTCTATCCTACTTCAGCTGCCTAGATTAACTGTAAGTTATGCTTTTGGAAAGTGGAAACACCTAGGAGAAACAACAGGTCAATTACACATTGGCATGCGAAATAAAATCACAGATAGGAACCGAAAAATTCTAAAACACGTGGTTCTACAAAATTCTATGTTCCCGGTAGCAACATTCTCTGAAAAGCTTTAAAGTTCCTCTGGAAGCACGTACTATTCGTCAAAAGATAAAACCATAGGTTATGATGGTTCAGAAGCCACATATAAACCCATTATTAACAAGAGAAATACAAAGCACCGGAAGAAAAGGTGTGAGCAAGACTTGCCATTGAACTGTACAACAATGGAAACATATTCTATGGAGTGACAGACGAATCGCGTTTTATCTGTCTAGGAAGGTTTTGCGAATATCAAAATCACTTCCTGTTCGAATGTGTTGTGTCGATTGGGAATTTTAATGAAAAAGACATTCTAATCTAAAGTTGTGTTTCGTGGTTTCGGTTGGGCCATCTCGTTCTTCTGACGCAAAATCTTAATTCTAAAGTTATATATTCTAGACAATTCTACGTTTTTAACTTTATGGAAATAATTCGGCAAAGGCCCTTTTCTTCATCAACATGTTAATAGCCCAATTCACTCAATGAGGTCCACCCAAGCATTATTTAATGGACTGGCTACTGAAAGATTTAACCGACCAGTACATAATTTCGATCTCAGCCCATCGAAAATAATTGAGACGAATTGGAACTCCGATTGCGAATCAGGCGAAATCATCCATTATCGGTAACCGATCTCACAAATACTCTTGTAGAAGAATGGAAGGTCATTCCTGCAACAATTTTTCAGAATCTAATGAAAAATCACGACTGTTATGGAAGCAAAATATGGAGCAACTTCATATTAATATCTTTCAAGTTTGTTTATGGACTTTCAAGTTTGTTTATGGAAGAACAGGTGTCCTGATACTGTAGTATAATGTATCGCATAATGTAGATTTTCACCATGAATGTATCTATCTTATAGCAGCAGGGAGAAGTATTACACTTGTCTAAAAACACCTCATCCTCTCGTGCTTAAATTACTGCCTATACGTCAAACACAAATCAACATATCCAAGCAGACTTTATCCACAACCACAGTATTTCAACATCGTTTTAAAATTTCCTATGTTGATACTATTTTTTATTAAATGAACTAGAAGTTTATTTTCTAGAAAACTATGAATATTTTTATTTAAATATTTTTCCTTTAATTATCGCAGGTCATTTTCATTAAGAATTAACCAAAAACTCAAAAGCAAGATTTAATTGGAATTATGCAATCGAGATCATAATATACGGATTTTAAAGTATAAAATTATAGGTCCAATATATAAAGACGATGTTGAGAATATTTTCGTAGCTACATATGAAATATTTTATTGTATTTTCTACGATTTTTCATCAATATCGAACAATTTTACTGTAAACATTGTTTCAAAATCTCTACTCTTTCCTAGTGGAACTTAAATCTTTTGGAAAGAGGGTCATTCTTCTCTAACGAACGAATAATTCTGTTAGATTTACTGAAATTACGAAACAAAACCTAAATCCAATAAGTACTTAAGAGTAATTTATAAATATTTTTTCAAACTTTAGATATAAGCTTAATGCCTTGCAGTGAGTGAGCTTATAATGATAAAACAAAATATGAAAACTTGATCTAAACTCTATATAGATAACATTGAAAATCTGTCTGTTTGTATGTTAGTCTCATCATCACGGAAGAAAGACTGCACCGAATTTCATGAAATTTTGTGGGTAGCCTTGGAATAGTCCCACTTAAAAGTTAATCCATATTTTGAGTTTCTAGGACCAAGGGTTATCTATATATCAATAAATATCGCACAGTTAAACCTTCCATAAACATAGCATTATGCAGACGATATAGGTAAATTTATTTTAAGAAAATTATATCATGTCGCTTAACAACCGATTTAAATCCAATGTGCTTATGAGACAGACGATTTTTATTAAATTTTTCCGATTTAAATAATAAAGAAATATATATAAGATACATTTTATTGAAATTGCATTTTTGACTGGATTATATCAATTACGGCCTTCAGGTTTAAAGATTACGGGAATTCTTGATATTTTCAATTTATTACGTCATCTGTTTTACTTTGGCATAAATTGTTGGAACTCATATAATATAGCACGGATAATCTTCTACTAATACACGGGTATATCCTTTAATCTAAGAGAATATAAGTAGTATGGGTATATCTTCCCATGCAATTTTAGTGCTTTTTTTTACATATATTAGAATTAATTACGGCCTTCAAGTTTAAAGATTACAAGGATTATTGATATTTTCAATTTATTAAGTCATCTGTTTTATTTTGGCAAAGATTTTTAAAACGCATATATGCAGTACAGGTAATCTTCTAACAATACATGGGTATATCTTCTAATCAACGAGAATATATTTAGTACAGGTATATATATATATATATATATATATATATCTTCACATACAATTTTAGCGCTTTCGTTTTGGCATATATTAATTCAATTTCATATTTTTTGTAAAGTTGTTTACAAACGGGACCAGGATGTTTTGTTTTTTATCTGCCTGTGAAGATCATTTTAAATAGCGAGAACAAAGATTCTTAAACTTCTTTTTAGGAGCAATATTTAAATATTTTAATAGAATGTTTTGAGTAACCATGTCATTTCGAATACTACAGGAATGTGAACATGATTGTGAATTAAGTTTATGTGAATTAATATTTGACAGTAATGTTAATAATGTCTGTAAATTTAGACGTGTTGACTATTTTTAACAGCTACTTTCAATCACCAATCAAAAATCCTGAGAGAGAAAATGGTCTTTTGTGCAATCATTACCGGTAACTGTCATTGTTGCTAATGAAGCTTCTTGTGCAGATGGAGATATTTTGGGCATCAGTTGACAATAAAAATTTGATTTTTAAATAAGGGTTGTATCATATTGTTGTTCTTACAAGCGCCGCCAATGTTTTTATGATACTCATTCATTCCTACAAGTTTCTTAATGGGAAAAGACTCTCTAAACTATGGATGTGAAAGTCGAGATCAGCTATCATACCATTTCATATGTTTGTCGATAAGGTATTGTCCTAGACCTATTTCTTGCTACATATTTTATTACAGGCTCTGTGACCAGGGTCAAGTCCACACTGCTGTCTCACAGTAAGATAGACAATTAGAATGTCATTGCTCAAGGCTAAACTACAAAAATATGTGCACAACAGTGTTCGGCGTCTTCCTTCCAGTACTTAATCTTTGAAGCTAGCAGAGGAATAATTAGTGAAGGTTCCAAAACCAGGCTCAGTGTGCAAGACATTTGATGCGCTTGATTTAAAATAATAACCAAAGCCCATTTTCCAAATTTACAAGGCTTCCAGTGCATGAACTCTGATTTGCAAGATCATTTTACATGGATCACTTTACATGGAAAAGATCATTTTACATGGTATACTCATGTTCTGCAGTATTGACGATGGATGTACCATTAGCCCAACATATTTCGGATGGAAAATAAATTCTGAGGGCTCATCATTCACGCCATACCATTACTAAGTTACATGAAGATCCTTACCTATACTGGCAAAAATTGTCATACAAAACGATGCCAAAAAATCATTATTTTTTGTACCTCCTTTTCCAAATGCAATAGAGCTTGTGACAATATAGAGCATGTATTTAATAGAACCATTTAACACCGTAAATAGTTTATAATTTCCTTTTATAAATCGTAATTTTATGCTGATACTTAATACATCGTTATCTAGTCCCATCTTATATTGCTTTTTTGCTAGTTTGTTTGTTTTCTCCTGCAATAAGCACAGTCAAAGGTCCCAGAATAGTAAAATTAGTCTTATAGGAAATTTTTATAAGGAGTTCAAAAATAATGTATTTAGCATAGGTATACTGACAAGAGCTGAAAATTATAAAATTCAATACTAGCTACTGCGCGTATATGCCAAAAACAAAATGCCATCCTATAAAATGTATGCCCTTGTTAGCAAATGTCTACCCAAGATTTTACCCTCCCATTGGGCTTACCCTAACAGGATCTAGGGAAAGAAAACTCGTCCACCTCAAAATTCCTATGGATCTTATGGTCAGGGTCTATATTAATTATATATTCTATACGAAGAACGTGTATACTACTAGTCATATAATAAAAAACAGCTTAGTGGTCGAGATTCGTGTAATCAATCTATTCTAACTTACTCAAGCTTAATCAATAATCAAATCAGTGTTCTAAATATCAATATCTAACTTCTGTCAGTTGTTTTTCCTTATATATTTTTAGAATAAACGTATGGTTTAGTATGCATTCTTTTTTCATTTCAACATTTATTCTTTTAATATTTTCATTCAAAATGATTTTTCTTTTTAGTTATTAATAAATCTTATTCAACTTTTGTTGTATTTTTTATTCAAAGGTATCTTTTTTAATCCTTTGATAAATTCTTATATTTTAAATAAATCAACTCACATCATTCACTATAAACCATAACCTTCAGTTAGCAAATCTTGATAGTATATCTATCTTCTGTCAACAGAACGCTTTTGTACACGTATCTGACATAGCATTCGTGCTTCCCTCTAGAATTGACGGCCAAGTATAAAGACCCTTTTACAGGATGCAAGACACTGAATACATAAATTGAACAGCCAACTTATCTTGAAAAATTGTATCATGTAACATGAACAATGAAAGGTAAAATCTTACGTTCAACTTGTAGAATGCATTTTTATATATGCAAAAACCGCTCAATTTCTTGACTGTAACTAACCTATCTTACTGCATATAACCTCTGCTCTTGAT
Source organism: Amaurobius ferox (assembly GCA_951213105.1). Lineage (NCBI taxonomy): Eukaryota > Metazoa > Arthropoda > Arachnida > Araneae > Amaurobiidae > Amaurobius > Amaurobius ferox. Next base: position 149,530,476 of record OX578133.1, on the reverse strand, counting down.
TTTTTTTTTAATTATTACTAATGAGTTGTACATTTAGGTTTAGCTCAAATATTTCTCATTGCCGGATAAGAACATTTTTAATGCTCCCTTTGTATATCGTGTTTGCTGTGATATTTTAATTTTCTGTTACTTTAAATTAGTTTATAACTTTTCTTCAGCAAATATAATGGCGCATATACCACAAATTTTAGTTAGACTTGAGTAAAGACGGATCGCGACTAGTTGATGAACGCGACTAGTTAATGAACGCGACTAGCTGATTGTTTGTGTTGAGAGTGTGTGTACATTTTCACTTTTCTCTGAAATACACTTATTGCCATAAAAGTTTGCGCACCAAGAAAGAGTTATCAGAATCGAACGAAATTTTATATATGTTGAGTGCAACGTTGATATAAGTAAGTGATACAAAATCAAAGCAAAAGGATCATTTAATACAGGAAAAACTACAAATGAATGGAGGTTCTAGTTCCCCGTTGGGCCACCTCTAGCTTGAATACAGGATGCGATACGGGCGGGCATTGAGGCATACAGATCCCGTATGGTGTCCTGCGTCATCTCATTCCACAGTTGTTGTAGGTGCGCCTCTAGTTCGACCAAACTCGTAAGCTGTCCAAATCGCCGTTCCAAGTGACCCAGACATGCTCGATTGGTAACAAATCTGGGGATCGTGCAGGTCAGGGAAGGGTGGTAATGTGGTGGAGGCATTCCTGTGACACCCTTGCTGTCTGTGGTCGAACATTGTCGTGTTGAAAAATGCCTCTTGGGAACCCTGCCATGAGTGACAACATATGGGGCTGAAGGATGTCACGAACGTATCGATGGGCTGTCATGACTCCACGGATCAATATTAGAGGTGACCGGGTGTCGTATGACGCTGTATTTCTAATCATTTGCATATCTGCCTGACACATACCTTCATGTCAAGTTTCGTTACGATCCCACAATTACTTCTTGGTGCGCAAATTTTTATGGCTATGAGTGTATTTGTAATTGCTAGCCGAGATTACTTTTGGTTCATCCATTAGATACCAATTTTGTTGTGCTATTTTAATTTTCTATTACTTTACGTCAGTTTAAAAAAATTTCAGCAAATATCAGACGGTGAAAATATATAATTGGGTAGTTCAATAATTTGAAATGTGTAAAAAGATTACAGTTGAAATATTGGGTAAAGCAGCTCATTCAATAAACTGTTTCGTAGAAATTGAAAATTTATTAATAAAAAATTGAATGGGCAATATATTAACTGTTTCTTGCATCCTGAAGAAGGTCCTTAAATGTACTACGGTTCTGACCAGAGGAAGAGGTGTCATCCTGGTCCTATTTTGGATGCAGTGGAGGAACTGAAGATAATTGAAGGGAATTTTTTAGCCGGAGTGGTGTAGCTGGTAGCATAATTAAGTACAATCAAAGAGACCCGAAATAGATTTTCGATACTTTTTTGTATGTATTTTGATATATTGATATATTTTTACATGAAAATAAGTCTGATAACTACACTACTAACAAAACAAATTACGTAAGAGAACCTACATTGTTTTGAGTTAAGTTTATTTTTAATGATAATGCCTATTTCTCTTGTCAGTTGATGGACTTGTGGCCACCGGATCTTGAGAAATTCCAACTACGATCGACTGTAACAAGAAGCATACTCCAAATTATACTTTCAAACTCGAGGCTATATTTTGGTCTAACCCTATAGTATCGGGCTGCCACGCCAAAGGCTGTGGGATCTGTCCTCATGGCTTGCAGCAAGTTGCAGTGGGTTCTGTCTTCACGACTTGTAATCGTGAGGATAGAACCCACTGCCTATTATACGTCCGATCCCGAAAGTATATTTTGGTCTAACAGTATAAGGATATCTAACAGTAACAGAATTCCCGTCTACGCCTTAGGCGTAGTGCCCCCCACAGCGTTGCCAACTGGTACAACAAGCTTACTATGGTTTAAACTGCACTTGCTATAGTTTACTATAGATTTACTATAGTTAAATTTATGAAAATATTTGAATTCATGAAGAAAATTCTCATTTTAAGTACTATCAGCACTGAAAATGTCCAACTATTTGATTCATTTCTTTAATTTTTTTAAAAGTAACATTTTTCATTTATTGTATAAATATATATTGCATCAGTAATTAAAACCCGTACAAACTTACCGAGTAAAAACCGATTATTTGGGCATAAATTCAAATATTTCTTTTCCACAATGAAACTAAATGACCCTCATTTTTATTTCCTCTAAAGCATTTTTAATATAAATGAAAAACGAATAGTTTGTTGAAAGTTAACGGTTCTGGAGGGAAATTAGCGGTGGCACAAAAATTACGTCATAAGTGAAAAAGTATGAAACATCTGGTATATTTCAAATTTTTTTTAACGTATAATAAAAGATGATAAAAATTTGTTACCGGAACGATCGCTTATTTTAAATGTAACGACATTGCTAGTGCAAAATATAGAATTAATTGTACAATTTCAATTTTTAAAGTCATTTTCCAGTTTTCTTAAAGTATGTATTTCAAGCGCTGCACACAAATGTTCACTTTTCACGTCATGGATCTTGCATCTGGTATTAGTTTAAAAAAATTTGAATTGTTCGTATAAACCCCAGCAAGGCCCCTAAAAAATATATACCAATACAAGCCATTTCATCCGCGCTTCGAATGTCCTCAATGGCTAGTGGATACTAAATTAAATTTTTTGACACCAAGTTTTAATTGTTGGCAACCTAAGGATTTTAAATTATGTATTTCTTGTACGATTGAGAGGCAACAGGGTGTATGTCTTTTGAAAATCCCTTTGTATCATCACCCCTAATTTGAACTCAGCTTCCAGGCGAACGAATTTTTTTATTCTTCGTTCACCTGGAAGCTGAGTCTGATCGAATGAGACCAAAACCAGGATTCCAGCTAGAGTGGAATGCTCGATAGTTAAGTACATTTTAAGTATTTTGATTAATCATTTGCATCGTGACCCATAATTAAAATTTTGAAATTTTATATTTTTTCTTTGGTCTCGGAACTAACACGAATCGAATAACACTAAAATTAAGATTCTAGCTATAGTGAAAGTGTTCGATAATTTTGATATATCACCTGCTCCCTCACTTAGTCGATTAATTCAGTGCATATTATATAGATTCGAGAAATAACATTTTTCGAGCTGATGACATTTTTCTCTCTCTATTTGTATAGCTCCACAGAGAAAAATCACATCTTTCAAACTGCCAAACATTTTCCAGATTACAAAATCTGATGAGGGCAGCACATAATTTTCCCTACAGACTCAAATTCACTTTTTCTTTCTTTACATACATTATTTTCAGTTTCCAGTAATTCTTAGAAAATAACAGCTGAATAAGATAGTTATATGAAATTACAGTTTCTAAAATTTTCATTTTTATTTGACGATTTAGTGAGGAGCGAAGGTTGTTGAACTTTTCGGGCCACTGTGAAAAAGTCCAGAACTATTTTTCTCCTTATACTAAAATCTAATCAACCAAGGATAATGCATAAATGACTAATCTAATTTTCATGAATGTTGTATGTTAACTTTTAAGCTGGAATATATATATATATATATATATATATATATATATATATTTCTTTTTTAAAAACGAAATAGATGCATTAACTACTGAAATGACTAATAACTCAACTCTAATAAAGTACTTGGTGAGATTATTTTAAAATTCGAAAAGGTGCACCTCATTGATCGAAAATATTATCACAGACTTTTCATGTTGACATCATCGGAAAGATCGAAGAACATTCTTTACAAAAATGCTTAGACCGAATCTGTAGGACAATTCCTTCATACGTTTTATAAATACATTGAAGTTTGCCTTTTTTTAATTTATCTGATAGTTATTTCTCAGCATCTGAAAAAGAAAAATTAATAAAATTCTAGAGTTTAGTAAAAAATTACTTGCATATCTTTTCATTTTAACAAAAAAATTTAATTACTACATTATTATATTTTTTGTAATTTTTCGAGCAAACTTATAAAAATTGCAAACGTGGAAGTATGGAGTTTACCCACTGTGGATTGCGCATGTCCCTGCTAAGGGTGCTGTTTAAGCCACGCCTTCTCTCCTTCTGAATGGATTTTTTTTTCACGTTTGTGGAAAACATGCCTGGGAATTTGATTTGAACTTAAAAAAGGAAATTATTTCGCGGATATGATGATTGAGGCGATTTGAATAAGCGATTCTGTGAATTTTTCATTTAAGTAGCGGTCTCTTATTTTGAACACAGGCAACATCGGATAATTCATTCTAATTATATATTACTTGGAGTACCTGTGTGTTTTCTCCCGTAACCAAGTGTCTTTTTGAACAATGTAATGGAATTTAAATCTATTGAATATGAAATTATTAAGCTTCAAGTGTTATATTTTTAAACTTTAGTTAATTTGTAACACTCACAGAAAGAACATGATCTTCAGAGCAACTTGTTGATTTAAGACGCATTATCATAGTTGCAAAAAAAATCTCTTATAGTTAACAGCTTTTGGGATTATTCAAAATATTTCAATGTCATAATAATAATTTCAATGTTGTAGTAGATAAACTAGATGATTTATAAGTAAATCAATGCATACTTACTATTGTTTTTCTTTCATACACAACATATTCTGCAACTTTCTTTCATGTTTTTTCATATTAGAACACATGCATAACATTTTTTTCCTTGATTTCTTAATTATTCTACCCAATTTACTTAATTTTTATAATAGCGAAATAACATCAAGTAAAACAGAAATTTGGACTAAAATTATACAGAAACTAATTTACAATAGGTTTAACTGACTATGTTGTTAATACTTTGTACAGAAAAATAAAATTTTAAAGCTTAAAGGCTAAAGGCGTTTGAAATTTGCGGCCGTTAAATCACTCTGTAAGGAATTTCCTTACATTTTCCCTCGTTAAAGCAAGGCCAAGAGCGTCTCCAACCCCTATAACCACTTCCACACCACAATTTTGTTCAGGCAACAATTTTAACGTATAAAACTCAATTTGGGATAAAAATAAAAGTTGGCCTAGGATCGAACCCGGGTCTCTTGAGCTGCGCCCAGGAATACAACCAGCAACACATTTTCAACCTTACAAAGATATTCATCCCCCTCGGTACAAGACCCTTTAGCTGCAACTACAGCATAATTTTTGTTCTGACTTCATATGTGTGGTATAAGGCTTAATTTGAGCTGAAATATATAAAGATCCGCCGGAACAGGGGTTGTAGCCCAGGTCATTTAGATAGGTCATACTCAGATTATTTAGATAGCTCTCAAGCATGCTGCCAACTGCACCATTCGAATTATGCAAGAAATGTTCTCAAAATGCCTTATAGTGTGAAAACTCATCATATGTCCTTACTTAAGAAAACTGTGGATTTTACTGTATTGTTTTGCTTCTAAATAGATTTTAATTATATAAAACATTTATTCATTAAAAAATTTAAACAAATTCTTGTACTACTATACCATATTCATTTAAAATCATGTAATTAACATATTGTCTAATTCACGCATCATTTCTTGTTGCACCAGAAGTATACCCACTTAAGTTATGTAGTGTAATGTATAGTGTACTTGATTAATATATATATATATATATTAGTCAAATACACTATACATTCTTGTTTTACAGCTAACTTTAAAACCTCGATATTAACAATCAACTCATATTTTGAATGATCAAATTTACAATTTCTATGACTGAATTTTAGATCCATTCTTATGCTTATTAATTCGAAACCTAGAAATGAGCAAAACCTCTGGCATTGGATTTGTTGAGTAGTTTCTCCTGTCAGTCCTCCATTCATTCTGACAGCAAATATCAGAAGTTTCGAGATAATCGAGAGAAAATGAAAACTCGGATTTGATTCTCCCCCCTCCCCGTTTCAGATTGGACGACTTCGTGAACGACATTTATTTATCCGGTTTTTTCTCGAAACCCACTTTTGACAGTTTGCGGTCATTCCTTTTTTGAATTACTTGTGAAAAATGTGAGCATACATACTTTGATTCGTTTAACTCATGAAAAAGATAAGAACGTTAACTGTGAAACTCATATTTAAAATCATATTTAAGGACATAAAACACTCTACTTCATTAAGTAAATTGGTCGTAAGTATTTTACGCAATAAAGTAGAATTGTTTATATGAATATTTGAATTTAACATCACGTTTAATGAATAAAAAAATTCAACTTTATTATGTAAAATAAACGTAAAGTATTTTAGTTAATAAAGTCTCAATGGATAGGGGTCACTAAATGTGGCTCCAGCACATTTAATAATAGTTCTGAATATCAAAAGCCCTTTCAAATTTAAGCATAAAAAAAATGAAGTAGCGCCTATTTTTGAGAAGCAAAGTGGTGTAAGTTTTTTTTTTTTTAAATCCCTTTGTATCGTTAACTCTTAATTCAAATTTCCATGAAATCGTGTAAATCTTCAATTCTAAGGTGGCGTAAAAAACGAGTATTTCAATATGTTTTCAGAAGCTTTTAAATATGAAGGAACTGCCCTAAGAATTTGTTTCAAATCTCGTTGGAAAGAGCGTTTTATGTGAAAATCGTTCAAAATTGTGCTTCAGCATAATATAACTAAAAAACTAATTCTAATTTTTAAATTATCGCTCCTCAATGTCTGGAGACCTGACCTTAACTATCACATACAGCTCTTCTTAGTTGTAGTCGATTTTTTTAAATTTATTACGACTAACTAAAACTGATTGGAAGGAGGGTTGGGATCCTTCAGCAGGTTACCTAAGGCTCCTAAATATCCAGTCAATTATCGTCTGCTCGTGCTATTCCAAGCTATATGGCTGATATTTGATACGCAATTTAGCTATATAATAGACGCTTCTGCTTTCAAAAAATTGTACCAATCATTCAAGAAAGTAGCCTAGAATGTTTTAATTTTCTCGAGATCCCACAAAAAGGACGAGAAAAAAACCATATTTTTGTTCAGCCTTCGCTTTACCAACTGTTGTACCAGCCTGTGTATTAAGGAGCCTTACGGTTACCCTAGAACCAGTACAATTCCTGTTCAACGGGATCTTGGCTCAAAACCTTTTAAGATTTTATAACTTTTTGGAAGGAGGTTTTTATTTCTTGTACTTGGTGGAAAGCTTTTTACCATGAAGTGAGGTTTTTGTTAGATGCAAAATTACATACAGATCTTTAAATAGATATATTCAAGTATAATATATGCCCAAATTTCGAAAACTTTTTAGTTTATGTTTATTACTTTACTTTTTTAAATTGTTTCGCAATTAAAAAAGTTGTTTACTATTCAATAATTTCAACTATTAAACGTGTTTTTTTATTTGCACTAATATAAATTGCAAAAAGTTTGTTTGTACTCTTCGGAAATTTCGATTTAAAAGCCTTTATTTACTTTTTAAATTTAAATATTCAATTTCAAACTATTATTGTTTATTTTTAAATTACTTAAATGTTTAAACTGTTTTGTTTAGTCCCAAAAGCATAGTAAATATTAATACACATGAATAAGCTAACGATCATGTATGTCACAAACCCTTAAATGCACTTCACCAGAATTGGTATTTAAGCATCTGTTTTGACTATAAGATTATTAGACTAAAAAGATCGATATTATACATTAATATACATACGTACACCTTATTTTATTTGTTGTGTAACATTTTCTTTTATTTTATAGGTGTCTTTTTGATTCCATATTTATTAATGTTATTCTTTGGAGCTATGCCCTTATTTTACATGGAACTGGTATTAGGGCAATATCATAGACAAGGACCAATTAGTGTATGGAAGTTTTGCCCATTATTTAAAGGTAAGTATCAATGCAGAAAAAATTTCCTACACAAAATTTAATACATTTGAATTTCAATGCAGAGCATCTTTTAATTTAATCGATTGTTTGAATTTTATTTCATTTTTATTGTATGTTTATATATATAAATCCCATTTTCTTTCAGGGGTAGGTTACTGTTGTGTTCTGGTATCCTGGTATGTTTCATTTTATTACAATGTCATAATAGCATGGACTTTGTATTATATGTTCATATCATTTTCTTCGGAGCTGCCATGGATCCATTGCGGAAATCCATGGAACACAGATCGTTGCTGGGAAAGCCGTAATGCCAGTGGATATATTATTGACACCACGAGTCTTGTCAACACTTCTGGCTTTCGGGAAAATAGAACCTCACCTGCACTAGAATTTTTTGAGTAAGTAGAAAATTTTATACCTTTACTTTAAATTTTATTACAGCCTAGGATTACCAAACTACTAAGTACAGTGCAATATTTAATGTTTTAAAATTGTGTAAACATTTTACTTTACTATGCCAATTGTACTCCGCTTTTTAATTCAACAGCAAACTTATAAGCATATGTTAAAAATATGCCAATAATGCAACTTCATATTAAGCAGTTTGGATTATTTTATTACTTATGCATGGAAAACAAAAATTTCTCAGAAGAAAAACAAAATTGTCATTTACATAACATTTAAATAGTTTCTTTTATCAAAATTGCATTTAATTTAAGTCGCATAATATTAATTCCTAAGTTTAGTTTTCAAACTAGTAAGAAACGAGTAAATTTAAAATTTACTGGTCTCCTACTAGTTTGAAAATACTAGTCAATTGCTAGTCAATTTATAATTATTTATTTGTTATTATGTTATGCTCTTTCATTACTAAAGAATGCAACTGTATGTCGTAAAACTGTCACTAAAAGTGACGGTTTTCTCCCAACTAGCTGTCATTGCGAAATCATATGGTCTGTTTTGAAGCGATGCACTATAGTTTTCTGCTTGGAATTAAAAGAATTCATACTTTTTCGTTCAACCTGGCCGTTGCTGTCTCATGCAACCTGAGTTCAATCTACTACAAATCTGAATCTGGCTAAATGATATGACGGAATTTGTCGGTCATTATAAAAGTTGGCAAAACTAGGGTAATAAATTTGAAAGATACTTCCACAATGGAAGTATCTTTCAAATTTTTGAAAACGTCCCTTACTGGTGGATTCTTGTGATTTTAATATAGTAAATTGCTTCCCTTTCAGTGTTGTTATCAACTAGTCGGTGCTGTTGTCAAATACAGCGCTATCAAACACGAAACCGGTCCACCGATGCTTGTCGCTGCACTAGAAGCGCAATTCCAAGATACACATGGATTTTTGGTCTTCTTTTATTTAACATTTCCACTATCATCTACAGTTTTGTCTGCATTATGTTATAAAATCCAATTTAACTGGCTATTTATTTTTTCATCCTCCATAACGTATGCATCAACTTATTTTCTTATTATTGCCTTCTACGCATCACCTTATGGAAACTCAAATTTCAGAAAATGCAGAAAAGTACCATTATGTTGAAGCGTTGTTATCTAGAAAGGGAAAACTTTTGATTGCAATGTTCAAAATCCGGAAAAATGCAATCAATCAGACGCCAGGTCCAGTATTTTCCAAAAGTAGCTGCGAAATTTATCAATAACTGGGACACTTGACACTTCAATTTATTTTACATACGCTTCCAGGAATAATTGTTGATCGATTTTGACATCAGGGTTAGCGTTAAAAATATTATGTTTCTGCATTTGTAATGTTTAAATTTTTGACTGTGTATTTATAACTATACAGCGAATTAGAATTTATGTATGTTTGATTAGTTAAAGTATAATTTTAATGCTTTTAATAGTTTGTATCCTATGCAATATGTTTATATCAGTTTAGAATTTATTCAAATTTTTCTTCTCAAAAAATTTATCCCATTCATTACATACTAAAACAAATTTGTGTTGGCTAACCTGGCTAACGTGCTTTATCTTTCCAACCCCTCCGAAAGCCCCCTCCGGTGATCTAGAGGGCTAAATCTTTGCACAATTATAGAGTCGACTACAGTACATAATCTAACAGAGCAAGATTTCCGATTTACCCTCCCGGGAGCAGAGAAAATAGGGGTTTTAAAGTTTTCAGACCCTCTAAAATCCCCCTTATGACCAGTATAGCTAAATCTTAGCAAACTTATAGCATAGACCATCAGATAGAATTTAACATACCGAATTTAACATTTTCGAATTACTCCCAGGGTCGGAGAAAATGGGATTTTTAAGTCTTTTCAGACGTTCCATAAGCCCCCTGGTGGCTTGGAAAACGGAATCTTCTATAGTATTCAGCGTTGGCAGAATCCAATAACGTCGCAGAAAAAATTTCTGGAGAGGAATAAACGAATATTTTATTGTCCATTTCTCTAAATATCATTTCTTAAATTCAATGGGTTCCTGGGAGGTTATGACTACCAAATTCTCCCCCTTGACGACACCACTGATAGAGTCTAACGTGGTCCAATTTTTAGTCTCCCGCTACGCGGTCGAATATTATATTATATAAGTCCTTCCATACCCTCAACCAGACTTCCATGCACTTAAAAGACTGCATCTTTGCACATATAAGGCACATTTGAGAATCAACCGACTGGCCATCCCGGTTATAACCAGATACGTCACGGTTATTTGTTGGTTATCTGGTTATTGAGTAGGGGGGGAAACGCAGCACGGATATCTACGGTTGTTTTACGCGATTTCAGACATCATTTCCAACAAAATAAGTCTTCTGCGGATCACATGACCACATAACCGCGACGACGAGGAAAAATCACGGCCATTCTGTTTATAACCTGATCTTAACCAAAACGAGTTTTCAAACTGCAGCGGTCATGACTGAACGGTTATAATCTAATTTTTAAACGTTCTGGTCATGACCGGTGACCGCCGACCGTAACGGCGGAGACTTTTCAAACAGGCCCATAGTATCGACTACTGTGGACCAAACTTAACGGAGCTAGATTTGCTATTTTTCTCTTGGATATGAGGAAGGGGTAAAATCAGGCAGAACGCTTCCGAAACCCTTGTCAGGAACATAAAAATCTAAAACTCGATCCCGGTAAGAACCTAACTTGACCAAATTTCAATTGAGACAACTATTTTTGAAATGAAAATTGAATGATAGTTTACCTGTCTTTGATAGGCTTAAATACTATTACATTTATAAGTACTGTAAAGTTTTGGATTTAATTAATCATATATTTAAAATTTTGATTTTTAGATCTTAATTGTTAACTCATGGAGAAAAAACCGTCCTTTAGTTTGGTGCAAAAAAGATATATATCCCTATGGTTTACACTGAAATATACACCCAGCCACTCAATTACCTGCTGCAAGCCTTTGGGCCAGCCGAGTGGTCTATACCTTCAACACTGAAATATACAGGGTGATTTAAAAAAGATGAGCCAAACTTTACGAAGTGGTAGTACACATCAAACCATGCATTTTTCATCATAGTTTATTTGGTCGGAAATGAAACGTAAAAGCGCCAGTGGGCGCTTAATGGTAAAACCGATGAGGTGAGGCAAAAACACAAGAATGGCTTAGAAATTATAAAATGACATTTAATAAACAATTAATTACAGTAATAGTTCAACAGAGCGATAGCCAACCTTAATGCACGTCTCACAGCTGCGATGGAGGGATTGGCGAACTCTCTCGAACAGACCAGGCATGTCGCGCACTTCGGCGGCAGCGGCCGAAATTCTGATGACGAGTTCCTCTTCAGATTCAAGGAGAGTGTCATAGACGAGACTCTTGAGATATCCTCACAAAAAGAAGTGAAGACACAACAGATCGGGCGATCGTGGGGCTCCATCGTCTCAAAAGTTGGAGCTGCGAATAACTGCTGCAAACTGATAAGGCCGTACATTCGGAGTTACGAAAATTTACACAAGGGTTCTTCTTCTCCATATGAAATTTGCATACGTGGTTTTCTTCTTCAACCAGAAAATGACAACCAGAGTGACGCTTTTAAGTTTGCCGAGCGACCGCTTCCCAACGAATAAAAGCCCTGTAACGTCTTTACGTTTCATTTCCGACCTGGTAATCTATGACGAAAAATGCTTGGTTTGGTGTGTACTACCACCTCGTAAAGTTTAACCCATCTTTTTTTAATCACCCTGTATAAGGGAAAATGATATCTCAGACAACAGTTACGACATAGAACTCATGAAGCCACGATAGCACCGTGGTTAACACGCTGTAGTCCCGTGTTCGATCATCTACGATATCCAAAACTATCCCTGTATCAACGCAGAGTGTGGGCACGGGATATGGGTGCTGTATGTAATCTGTTGGTCAGAAAGTTCACCCGAGAGGGGATGGATTAGATGTAGGATGGTACTGTCTTTGCGGTTGCCACCCCTATTAGGTTTTAAATTGGCCGACACTTCGTGGCCGTCTAAACAGATACCATATACTTTCGAGTAAGTCGGATCGTCTGAGAAAGAAAGAGAACTAACGATTAAAGAGATAAACATAAAAATGTGATGAAACTTGCCATTCTATGTATTTCCAAGTGGCATTTATTTCTACAATAAACTTAAGCCAGAAGCACTAAACGATGACTGTCAGATATCAGAAACTAATGACGAGTAACCATTGCATTTTGTTATTTAATAAAGCCACATTTATACTGTTATTTAATTAGTGATGAATCAGAACAGTAATTTAATAACGATTTTTCATTCAAACTACTGTACGTTACACTTCAATAAAGCTGCATTTTGCTCTTATGCATAATTCGTTAATCACATATGATGCAACAAAAAGTTAAATCCAACCAAGTTATTTACTCTTCTATGAACTAAAGTAATTTTTTTTTTCTTTTTGCCTACAAGCAAGAGGTAACTTACATTTATTTCTAACAGCATTAGTAATTGCAATTAAGTATGATATGACACAAGAATTTTCTATTCATATTTTTTGCTCTCCTGGTATTTAGCATTTTGGACTTACATGGTTCTTACACCCACCCCTTTATTATAATTATAATATATCTCAGTAACACATAATTTTAATAATTCTTATGAAAACTTATCTTACTGTTACTATGAATAGAGAGCATTTATTTTTATATCCAAAGTAACCATGTTGCAATTGATTTTTTAAGCTTTTCATTAATTCAACAAAATTGTTTAGCAGCTTCTTTTCCCAGCAATAAAACAACCATAGAACTTTCTGTCTACAAACTAATTTGTACTAAATTTCGACTCCTTCAAATTTTCCTTTTAAAAATATGAGTTTTATTAACAGACAAAATAGAAAATATTCTAGACAAAATAGACAATGATGTAAAAATATGCACCCAGTTGTCTAGTAGAAATCAGTAACTTAACTAATGGGAAATAGAATTGTGTTTATTGCATTGCGAATTTAACTAGAAAACTATCTTCTGTCATTACTTACAGATCTTGTATTTGATTGGATTGGGTAAGGAGCTCAACTGTTTTTATTCATATTAGGACTACTTGTCCGGAACCTAAAATTTAATGCAGATACCGATCCATTCCGAGTATATACAGGGTTCCTAGGAAAAGCCTTAAACAACTTATAACTTTGCAAGATAAAGTCCTTAAGTACATACCATAGGTCAATCTATAGTAAAGTGACTATATATATGCCCGATCGAATAAAAGTAATTGCAGCTTGGAGAATTTAAAAGTTAGGATAATGATCTAAGCAAACGAGATAACCTAAAAAAGCCGATTACATAATTCTAGAGCATTGTATAATAAATGAGAATCGACCATAACACTGTTACAAAAGGCGACACAATTTCTTAAGAAGACCAAACCCGAGAGAATGGGTCGAAAAAAATGTAATTGTTGATTTAAATGGTTCAAAATGTGCTCTTTCCAACGGTGTCTCACATTAGTTAATACGCAAACTAGAAGTTGAATTTTTTCCTTTATTTCCATATACCACCCCCAGAGTTTCATTGCTAAACCCTGTTTATCTCACTGTATCTTTCAGAACGTGGTGTCTTCATTGTTTATATTCCTTTTTTCTCAACAACTACTGAGCATAACTCTTTGAAATTTGTATGACATATTTAAACTGTGTGCTTGCATATTCTAGCATAAGCATATGGAAGGTAAGCTGTTTACTTTTTTTTAACAAAATACATGTTGTAAAATTTTGGTCAAATACTGTGACCTTGAGGGAAAATCATATTTTTTAAAATTTCTGAAGCAAATTATAAATGTGCTGTTAAAACATTTACTTGTAAATGTAATATTTTAGTCGTGCAAATTTTGTACTGATAGTACTTATAGTTTCTGAGAAAAAGGAACATGAAATTTGAAAATTTAACGTGAGTAAAATAGGCTGATTATAATATTAATATCCTCTTAATAACAGTACAAAACTCATATTAACTAAGCTTAAATCACTATGTACAATATATTATTTGTATCATATATTATTTAATTTTTTAGTTTTGCTTCGTGGACTGTTGTTAATAGTTTTGACAAGCTTATTACATTTATGATTAAATTTGCATTAGAGCCATCATATTCTAGGTTGCAGTAGTCTTCTAAAACTAACTATTAAAGAATGTTTATAATTATCAAATTTTGAAATTAATTATCTGAGAAAGTGCCAATTTAACAATAAATAAACATTTTTACTGGCATTTGTACTGCCAGTAAGGGGATCATATTAAATTCATATTAAGTACAATGCATTAGTACACAAATTTCAAGCACAGTTACACGTTTTAATATCTTATTATTTATTTGCTTCAGAATTTTTTTAAAATATGGTATGTTTTCCCAAGGTCACATTTTTTAACCAAAATTTTACAATTCTTTTATTTTTCATTTAAAAAAGTAAACAACTTATCTTTATAACCTCGTATTGATTACATGAACTCACATAATTTGAATAAATCAATATTATGATCAGTAGCTGTTGAGAAAAAAAAATAACATAAGCAGTAAAGAAACGCATTCTGAAAAAAAGAAAGAAAAAAACAAGACTCAGCAAGGTAACTCTGAGAGTCGCATATGGAAACAAAGAAAGTTTTTTAACTTTTAGTCCGTGGATAAACTAATGTTAGACAACGTCAGAAAGAGAATATTCTGGGTTATTTAAATCCACAATAAGAAAACGTTTCGACATATTCTCCGGTTCAGTTCATACTTGGAAATAAGAAAATCAAGAATTCTAACTAAAGCTAATGTTTACTATATTTATAATTAAATCCAATTAATCTATTAAATCCAATGGGCCCAGCTCACCGAAAATTCTCCAGCGATCTCGATGGCCGCATTTGGATCTAACTTTCACTCATAACACTCAGCAAGTTTTTCGATTGGTAGCCCCAGATTCGATTGGATTTGTTATCAATAGTTTTATTCGAATACGAATGTTGTTTTTGGTCCCAAGGATTTATTGATATTTTAAGTGTTCTTTCAGACCGAATTAAAATTTTAATTAGTTTATTTTGCGTATTTCATTAAATCTTATGTCATGCCAGAAAGCGTACAATTTTTTTTTCTAATGGGTCTTTTTTCTAATGTTTCTAACTCGCTTAGAGAATAAATATTTATTGCATCATCTTTAAAACTAAATTTCTTGCTACCGGGTACTAATATTTTTTGCTCATTAATATCATATTAAGGGATTTGAGGAAAAGGGCTAGCAACTGAATAGAAAAATGCCAAACTGAGAAACCAAGAGGTGACCTAAAGTCGGTTTTTTTCTTAAACCCGCGGAAGTCCGATTATTTAAAATTTACTTTGTAACCGGCGTTGCCCGTAATTTACAGCAGATATTCATTTATCAGCCCGGTCGTCTTTTGAAATATTTAATGCATGAATTCATTGAATCTCTACTTTAAATCCCGGACAATGCCGAATGCATTTCTTACTAACTTATATTTTGCTATAAAAGAACGCGTTATAAATGAACACAGCTCTATTTTATTATATTTTATCTATATCTCATAACTTATAGCACTCCATAATGCTTAGAAATCCGTATAAAATACCACAAAATGCTATTACTCGTAATATTGGAATGTTTAGTCACGGCTGTATCGGATGTATAAATATTTTATTCCTGCGTCTCAAGAGCTGTAGAATATTTTCTGTTTTAAAATGTATGATAGTAATTTACTATGTAAATAAGATCCTTTGCAAGCATCCAAATTCTATATGTTTACTCCCAGATCAAGATTCAATCTCTTGCCTATTGAAATAACGTCATTTTTTGGTCAATTGTAATTCCTTTGAATTCAAAGATTCTAATATTCCAACTTCAGTTCATATTATAAAAATCCCCCCCATTGATGCATTTTATTCACTTCATCAGTGCTACCGTTCTTTCGTATATATTTAAATGTACACTCAGTGTTAAAAATTAACTTTTATTGTTTTTATATGAATAGATTCTCAACTGTTTTGTGCTTTATAAAACAAAATAGAAACTACATTTTATATTATTCGCTTAAAACCTGCATGGTTGGATAAACTTATAATTAAAGATTTCGTGAATTAAGGATAAATAATTGTTGGTGATATTCAGAGATAATAGGACTCATACGGATTGGACCGCCTTAGAAACAAATTTACTTCTAATATAGTTTATCAATGTAGCCGAGTATAAACAACAATAACACAGGGGCTCTTCAGCCCTTGAAGAGCCCTAGCCTCCGGCATAAGAGCTCTTCCTTCCGATCCGATCCAGCTTGCCATTTCCAACCTCTTACTCGAAGTCTCCTTAGACCTTCCAGCCACCTTTTTCGTGGTCTTCCAGCTCTTCACCTACCTCTAGGTTTACCATTAGTTTCCTTACATATCCACTGTCATCCATTCTATCCACATGCCCCAGCCATCTGATTCTCATAGTTTTAATCAGTTATGATGTTAGTATGTTTGAATAACTCCTCCAGTTCTCTGTTCTGATACAGCACATAACCAGTCACAGTGATACGTCCAAATACTACATTCTCTAAATTATACATTCCCAAATTAACAGGAAATTTATAGCAACCAGCGTCCACAAAAGTCAGAATATAAGAAGCTGAGTATAAAAATACACAAAATTATTTCCATTAGTTGGGAAAACAGTATACTATATCTTAGTACTATCTGGAATAAGTTTTAATATATTTAGAGATTTTCATAAGACTTCAACTTTTAAATTTAATTTACGAATTATTTCACATATAATGGCATATAAATGGCAATAGAAGAAATATTAATAATAATAAATAAATTATACTGTATCTAAAATATGAATAACAAGAAAGATCAATCACGCATAAGCATTGATTATGAAACACTTTCCAACTGAAATGCAATTTCATTTAAAAATTTCTAAAATGTGATACATTCAGTGGTGATATCTTTTAGATTATCACAGTACTACAGTAATTTATTATACTTAAATATTTAAAACTGTATCGAAATATAAATCATCTCATTCTCTATGCAAAATCAATGAATATTTCATTCATATAACTTTTATTCCAGACTCCAGAGCTAAATAATTTTGTGTGAAAAAAATTCAGCAATTCTTATGTAACTCACCTTACAATCGCTTGAGATATTTGCATTCTGCATAAGTTTAAATTAGGCTTCGTTGAAGAAATAATAAAAGTTTAGGGATCATTTAAAATCACAACTATTGTAATTGCATTGGCACGGAATTTAGATACACAGATAATACACAGATACACAGATAATATATGTGTGTGTGTGTGTGTGTGCGTATGTATTCAAAGTATTGAAATCGTGCCGAAGACCGGAACTCGAATTTTCGAAGGATCTACACGTTTTGGGACTTCTAGAACACAGAGAAACTATTTTTAGGAAGACGTCTGTATGTGTAAGGGTGTATCTGTGTATGTTTCTGTGTGTCTGTGAGGATATTACATCCACTCTAATTGAAAAACTAATGGACCGAATTTCATAAAATTTGGTAGGTATGTTTTTTGTGGGAAATCCTGATGTTCATTAGATTATAGTACGATTCGTAATAAAAGAATCTGCCTTCGTTGCGAAATGGCCGGCAGAAATTGCCTTTATCCACTCTAGCTAAAAACTAATGAAACAAATTTAACAAAATTTGTTGTATAATATTTCAATAACCTACAAGTGATTTATATACCAAATTTAACAAAATTTGGTATATTTGTAGGTTATTCTAGTACGATTCGGGAAAATGGAACGGGCTATTTTTGTGAAATGGCCCGCAAAAATCGTTAAATATAAAAGTAAAAGACTACGTGTGCTCAATTATATCAATTAATTCCTATTTTATACGTGATTTTTGACAACAAAAAGAATAAGACTAACCCCATTACTCAAGGACTAGCCGTTCCTGAGATATTCTAGTTTTTTCGCGTTTTCGCTACGCCACCTTTGACAATAAATCCAGCTATCAAATGAGAACCAAATTTAAGTTTAACGTGCAAATTCCATGTCATTTAAAATACTTATGGCTGTTATTTTGTGCAGATAAACTCAAATTATTATTGAAGAAATAAAGAGAACGTGAATATGAGTCTGCAGGGAGAAACATGTGCTGCTCACATCAGAATTTTAAAAAATCTGATGTGGGCAACACATGACTTTCCTTATATAATGAAATGAATTTACTACTTTTACAGTAAAATAAATAGGTTTTTCTTCTAGTAGATACTAATATCCTTTCCAAGATATTGACTTTTCGACAATTAGTCGTCATTTTCATTGATTATCGTCATTTTTATCCATTTGGCGAGATTTTCGTTAATTTGGCAACATTTCAAAAAGTCGCCAAGTTGGCGACATTCCGCAAATTTTGTCGC
This sequence comes from Amaurobius ferox, assembly GCA_951213105.1. Classification (NCBI taxonomy): domain Eukaryota; kingdom Metazoa; phylum Arthropoda; class Arachnida; order Araneae; family Amaurobiidae; genus Amaurobius; species Amaurobius ferox. The sequence continues at coordinate 149,511,792 of OX578133.1, read as the reverse complement.
CAAAATCTCGCCAAGCGTTATGGACAAAGAAATAAGTTATATATATATATATATATATATATATATATATATATATATATATATATATACATATATATATATAACTTATTAGATATTGAATTTTCGACATATATTATATAACTATTATTATATATTTATATATTATATAACTTATTAGATATTGAATTTTCCACAATTAGTCGTCATTTTCATTGATTTAGCGTCATTTTTATCCATTTGGCGAGATTTTCGTTAATTTGGCAACATTTCAAAAAGTCGCCAAGTTGGCGACATTCCGCAAATTTCGTCGCCAAAATCTCGCCAAGCGTTATGAACGAAGAAATAAGTTATTCTTACAGCAGATAAATTGGCGTTCAAATGCAAATGTATTACTCAAAGTATCTTTTTTCATGAATGGAACGAGCTAGATCCACGAGAATGATGTCACCCAATTTATCGCATGATATTATATATGAAAAGTGAACATGTTTCTCAATAGGAAATATTTTTTTTCTATTTTATTTGACTTTTTGATAATTTTTTTGAAAAATGTGCAATATCTCGAGAACGGTTCATGTTAGCGTTCTAAAATTTATGTCAATCGTTTTCTAATGAAAAATTACATAAGGAATGTCTATTTACGTAACTTTATTATTGGTTTTGATTTTTTGACGATTTTTTCAAAATTTCATTCGAAAATTTAGGGGGGTTCTGAACATTCGATTGCGTATAAAAACAATAGGCTTCCAGTGTTTACAGATTGTGATTTTTGTACCAAATTTGGATCGAATCGGTCCATTCGTTCGTCAGTTATCGTCTCCACAGACCCACTGACACACACACACACACACATACACACACACATACTTTCACACACACACACACACACACACACACACAGACATCACTTCAAAAATGTTTGATTCGTGATCAGGGATGCTTGAAACGTGCTCTCCCGTCGAAAACTCGAATTCGAATTTTCGACCCCGTCACAATACTTTCCTTATACATTATGTATATAAGGAAAGTAACAATATTACAACAATGATGTATAGAAGTGAACGGGGATTATTTGCAGGCCATTTCAATAAAAAAAAGGGAGGTCTATATTTAAAGATCCACCAAATTTTTGTAGAATAAAATGTTCAACAAATTTAAGCTGTGTACCAAATTTTAACTCTCTAGAACGTAGGAAAGTGCATTAAAAATGCCATCAAATAAGTATATCATGAAGAGTTATATAAAATTTAAAAAAAATTTAAAAATTGTTATCTACCAAATTTATTTTAAAATGGAAAGCCTCTCTCATATACAAAATGATTAAACTAATGGAAAGATATTTATTATATAATATATATCTTTTTTCTTTCTGGAGGATATCCCAAAAGTCAGAATTTAATTGAATTTATTTTTTTCCCTATATTAAATAATTTCTATTAAAAAAGTACTTAATATATTTTACTGAAATTTTTTTTATATATTTTATGGGATAATGTGAATATTTCCTAAAAATTTCGAAGTGAATTTTAAATTTACTTAAAAAATGTTTGAAAAATTAGGTCCCATAGGGTTCAATGTATTTCATTTTTCCAACCCGGGTTCAATAAAAACTAATTGGATGATATTATTTATTTATATTCCCATGGGTCCCACAGACCATCTGAAAAACATACTAAAATTTCATTTTGATAAAGTCACTTTTACGGCAGTTATCGTGCTAACGGGCAGACAGACAGACAGAATGAGCAAAGTCATAAACACTTTTCAACTATGTTGTAAAGTGTTAAAAATAAAGCTATACAATGTGTTTCATTAGATCTCTAAAAGAGTTACGTTAAACACTAGCCAGTGAAATTAATTTTAAACCAATTCCTCGTATCACCTGAGAATTTTTAAATATTCTTGTCTGTAAAAGCGAATATTCATTTTCAATTTCTTTTTCTGCCATGTGCTCTCGTCGGTTTCTCGAACCAAACTTGTAAAACATTGATCCAACAATAACATAGCTAGACCTTGATAAAGCCATAAATGTACTTTACAAATATAAATATCTAGCTGAATCGAGCAAGGGACCCTATTCCAAATTTTGTATTTCGTAGTTCTACGTCAGTCGCTAGAAAGTGCTCCTGTAGTGGAACTGCAAATACAATTGTGTTTGAAGTAATGTTTGTCGCTCCGATATCGATCGAATCGAAACTATAATCAACATGCTTGGGGAATAGGGTCACTAATGTGCCCTCAGTTCCAGCATATTTTTTTATTAAAACTATGTTTTTATACTGTACTGAAAATTACAAAATCCGTTTTTCTAGAAATACTCGTACATAGTTCATGATATTTAAATGTATGTCTTGATATATAGCCGGAATTTACAATTCGTTTTCATTATTGTACCATCATATATTTAAAACTTTTAACCAAACGCCATATCTGATTTGACCAGATAAGGTGTAAACCATATGTGATGAGCTATGGAAAAGTTGAGTCACAAAAGTAAGATCCTTCAGGTCATATCTTTGTGTAAGGAATGACATAAAATGCTTTAATTTTTACACGTTACAAAAACTTCACCGTTCAAACATACATTTGATTTGTTAGTTACACACGATTTGAACAATATATATATATATATATATATATATATATATATATATAATTTTTCAGGTTTCTTTAAATCAACCTAGATTTTTTTTATTGCCTCTAAAAGAAATGTTTAGTTAATTGTGTCTGCTATCTTTAGTTTGTGTGCCTTCTATTCCATGTTCATGCTGGAACTTTGTTATCTTATTCTACTTCACTGGCTTGACGGCTCAGCGTGGGCCCTTTAATGACTCTGTGGAACAGAGTCTTTTTAATGACTCTGTTCCATCCCGTTCTACGCCCAACAAAAGTGTTAAAATTCCTAGTATTCACATTATTAACGTCCTTATCAACGTAATCAGTCTATCTTAATTTTGGCCTTCCTCTAGGTCTTTTTCTTATTGCCTTGGCAAGAAATACTCTTTTTAAGCTTCTGTCATCGGTCATTTGGATTATTCGTAGCCCATTTCTTTCTTTGTATTTTAAGTTCTTAATAGTATCTGCTTATTTGTAAAAGTTTGTTATTTTATTCCTATATGCATAAGAAAAACTAGAGGATCGGGTCAATCCCAAGACTTTCCCCACAAAACAAGTAGGCATTCAACCTCTGAGGTAAACTATATACATTGTTAGCCATTTATTTTCCGTTTTCACATCTACATAAATTTTTCCAGTAGTCAACCTAAATTTGGTCCAAATTGCTTCAAAAGTTTTTTAAATTACAAAAGGTCACTGATTTTGGCAAAATCTTCTTTTTGCCTAACCTATATACATTTATAAAAAAATACTGCATTCAAATCTAGACAATACACGCAGTATAAAACCCAAATTTGGTCCCAAATCACTGCAGGGGTTTACTAAATTACGAAGGATAAACGATTTCAATAAAATCCTTTTGTATAGCTGAACTATATATATCTATTTAACTATATATTCTGCGTTCACATCTACATAATATATGAAACTTGACATCCAAATTTTGTTTAAATCGCTTTAGTGGTTTTCGAGATTACGAAGGGCTAAAAATTTGACCCACAGATAGACAAAAGTTACTCTTGGTATCTAAACAACCCTATCGATGTATTTACGGTGAAAACTAGACTTGTGATTGAATCACAGTCACCATAATTTTCTTAGGTTACATCGGTTAAAGTATAAAATTAAAGTAATCTACTTTTAAAAACATATTAAAAAAAGTGGTACAAGTCACAATCGCTATCATCATACTTTACGCCTAGCTCCGTCCTAGGAAAGTAATTTTACGCACTTCTTTTTATTCTAATAATATTCTAAAATCTTAGGATCCACATGAAGTTTATCATTACCTTCATAACTAATCATTCTTCAAGAGCAAAATTGGTATACTTTTAGAGTTTCGTTCATTTTGGACCAACAAAATTTGGGAATTTGTTGTTCTGGAAATAAAACATTTAATATGATTTTCTAGAATTGTTCGGCTATAAATTTGATATCAAATTGAATGAGAAATGCTCATTTAAGAAAAACCTTATATCAATTTTCACAAATTCGTGAAAAGCCGAATTGCACGTAAACGGTACGTGATGTGAAAAAATGGATGCCATTTTCAAATTCAGAGTATCCAATAACATATATATTTTTTCTTTAATCACAAAATCATCGTAGGCTTGTGATATATAAGCTTATAACTAATAACTTCGCTAAATTAGTGGAATTCTCTGAATGTACAAAACTACTCATTTACCTTGACATGCATTTGTGGAAATAAAAATTATTATACAGAGTAGTCAGAATTGAAATATTCTTATTCAGAACATTCTACAGGCATATCTAGCACACGAAACTTAACCAATCGTAGTAAGGATATTCTTCAAGACATGGCTTTTCGAAAAAACACCATTTTCCAGCTCTCTAGAAAGAGAAGCAGGAATTTGGCTCCATTAAGTTCTATTCCGTAGACTTTCTTATAAGTGTGCAAATAGGTAGCCTTCTAGGTCGAGGGGGGCCTTGAATGAATTTTAAAAAAAATAACGTATTTTCTGCCCCGGGGAAAGGAATAAAAATTTCGATTCAGTTGGCCAAAAACATGTTAGATAATTATTACATCGATTCTCCATAAATGTCTATATATTACAAGGAAAAACTGCTTCTTTGCTTCTCAAAATATTTTAGGAAAAACATCTAAATCTTACGTTCTAATGTTACGGTGTAAAGTTTTTAGAATCATCCTAATGTGTCATTAACATTTTCAATTTACTCAGTAACTTGTTTCGATCAAAACAAAAGAATACCAGTAATTACCTTTAACTATTGACTAAAGTCTTTTTACCAGAGCATTCTAGCAGTAATGTAAACAAATTAAGGTCGTTACTTTCTTCAGCAACACCTTTCGGCCGCTATCGAACTTTATTAACATGCAGATTCTGGATATTTTGCATGCCAGCAAATGAACTTTTCTCAAACTCAGACTTTTAGCTGGCCCTGACTTATGCGTTCGAATACTTTTCAATTTCCTATTCAATCTAAAATAGGAAGATGTTAATTTCCTTTTTCTGGTGTAAGAGGCTTACGTTTTGACTAGATTTCTGCGGCATTTTATGCCTCTTCTTTCTAAGCATTTGTTTTTGTCGAATATATTTAATGCCAGGCGGTGAAGGATATTGTACATTAGAACAATTTAAACAACGGTAGGGAACTATAAACATCTATTTTCATTTATTGTAAATCTATTTTCATTTCAATAAATACGTCCTATTTTATAAATGAATAAACTTGTATAACGCAAATTCAGCTTTTCTATACGATCCACGTCAAATACAGAAAGAAATGTAATCATCTCAGTAGCTGTAATGAATGAGATTTTGCTTGATAAAATCTAGAGTTTTACATTTAATTAATTATTTTACAAAATTTGAAGTAATGTGCATCGCGTTGTGTGTGTGCATCCAAAAACTTGCCAATTTGCTCTGTGTCATAGAAAATCTTACTTGTAACTCTCTGAAAAATTGTTACAAAAATATCATTAATTTACGCAATATAAAGAATCTATTTCTAAAAATTGACATTGTTTATTCTTAAGAAAAATTGCTATTGTTTTTACAACAAATCAATATAAGTTACATTACTTTTTATTTAATTTCTTACAGCTGTTGACAACAAATTTTCTAAATAATACCTCAAAGACATTTTAAAGATGTGTGATGATATTTTAAAAAATTACTTGCCTAACTGAGCACCAGGCCTACCAAACATCCGTACTTTAATTTTGACATAATTAAAAATATCATAATATAATTCTCATAAAAATGTATAAATTATGAAAAGGGTAACAATTACCTTGGCTCATTATCACCTCGTTCTTTTTCATTTGTGGGCCTAATTCATAACAAGCACTATTCAATGTTTTCACTGGTATCGCACTATGGCGAAGCTCCTCTCTCTCGCACATTAAAGAAGATATTAGCATCATTAAACATTGTGACACATTTTAAAGTTTGCAGCGAAGATTTGTTTGTTCTTAACTATCATCGCACGAGAAGAATCTGATTCTGCATGCATCCATCATCGCGAGAAACTTAATTAGCATCTGGTATCTGAAATTTTACGGGAAGTACGCGAGAGCTTTTCCATTCATAGCACCAAGTACCTATTAAACCTGCTCCATAGTACCTGTTGAAACTAATGAAAAAATTGAAATGAAATGCATATTATTGTTCTCAGATGTCAAAGTTTTTCATTTTATTTATATTTACTATATTAATAAATATAATGATTAATTTAACCCTGAGATTGATTAAATATGTTGATAATGTTAGAATTATACCTTGCGAAGTAGAAAGTATTTCAAAGCAAGTTTAATCATATTATTTATTGCAACACTAATTTAACCTTTTGCTTAAGGGTAGGACAGCGTCAATCTCAAACGAAGAACCTCTCAAAAAGACAGGTATTTGACATACCCTATCCGAAACAGTTCGATCCCCCTTTTCAGGCATTGGTGTCCATGGACGCCAATGCCTACAAAGGCATTGGCGTTCCATTGCCTAAAAGGGAAGATCGAACTGTTTGGGATAGGGTATGTCAAATACCTGTCTTTTTGAGAGGTTCTTCGTTTGGGATGGACTCTGTCTCACCCGTAAGCAAGAGGTTAATCAGGTTAATGAATCTATCTCTCTATGTCAAATTTAATTCTGATGTAACAAAAACTTTGACCGCTTTCACCTCCTCTTTGTTGCCCCATTTTTTTCTGAATGCGTAGTACTTATCTTATAGCCAACTTGAACTATGTTAACTTAAATAATTTCACCGAAATAATTTATCGAACGAATTTATTTAAAGAAAACCATCAATAAATGAATTCATTTGTTTAATTATTCTGTTTATTGCCTAAAGTTTTATAATATGTTTCCTTAGATAATTGTTTGCATTTTTATTTTGTGTGAATAATAATTGTTTGCATTTTTATATTGTGTGATTAATAATTGTTTGCACTTTTATATTGTGTGATTAATAATTTTTCTAATTTTTTACTGTTGTCACATCTATTGTTTGGATTAGGCCCGTCTACAATAAAAATTTTGATTAATTGATTTGATAGGTTTATCAATTGATGTGAATACGTTAAATTTATATTTCTGTGATTATTAGTATCTAGAGTATTGCTGTTAAAACTTTTATATACGTAACATTTATTTGGTGTTAACAGTATACAAAAATTTAAAAAAGTTCAGTAAGGGCCACTAAAACCTTCAGGCCCCACCTTTCGTAAGTCAGGCTCTAGTTTTATAAAGAACCACTATTCAAATTCAAGGATACTAACGGGCAGCCTGTTTTAAGATCCAGTATAGAGGCTTTTGATTCGCCTGATAATGTATTCGTTAATTGCTTCAAATTAATGACTAAGTTGACAATTGACAGAAAATCATCTGTGAAAGTAGTAGTTCAGAATATATACATACAGTTTCTCTCAAAATATTGTAATCAAGGGTACTTTTTGAATACGATACTCCATTTTTCATTTTTTTTATCTATATACAAGGTCAACAATACAATTTTAAATTTCATTTTTTATCAAATACATCGAAAACAATAGGTAAAGCAGTAAAGGGTTATAATCCCCCAATGGCAGAAAAATTACACACGTTCTCTATATCTTTCCCGGCCGTCCAACTAGTTGCTCCAGTCCTAGGACGAGTCGGACGGTCTGGGTCTTCAACACGTTCTCTATAGGGTTCACGCTGGAAAATAAAATTCAACACTACCACCTTCTACCATTTGGCCATAACCCAACCCCACCCCAACACGGTTACGATGCATACTCTACTAATCATAAATTGTAGGAAAAGTAGAAATTTAAGATAATAACTTGAGAAAAATCCCAGTACTCCTATTTTCTACAATGGCATGAAATAGCTTAAAAGTGCATACAAGTTGAAAATGTTGCTTTTTCATAAACATTTTTTTTTCAATTTGTAAAAACAATTAATACAGAGCATGTTTATCATTCAAAGTAAAGCAAACATCGAATGTTTCTAAAAATCTAATTTACTAAATTATTTTAAATTTTATATTTGTTTGTTTGTGATCATATTGTTACAACGCACATTCTAAAATCATGGGTAACAATCTCAGGATACAAAAATGAGCCGAAATTTCTGGATAACTGACGCTTTTATTTAGAAACACCAATAAACGCAACCAGGAACAATATGCAGCTAATAGCACTCTAGCTACCTTGCAAGATCACAAAACGACTGTTGGGTACAATAAAAAGCAAAAAAAGGTTCAACTAATTTCCAAAACACAGATTATGTTCTCTAAATACTAGCGTATTTCACAATTCACTTTGATTCGTATTATGTTATTCGTATTTCGTCAGCTAATTCTGTTCTCAAATCACTGACGTGTTTCATAATTCATTAGCTCGTATTACGTCTACTCTATCCAAATGAGCGATGTCTTCCTTAAATACTCTCCATAGAAATCTCTAGAAATAGGACGTATCTTCAAAAGACATGGAGACATCGAGAAAATTCGAATGTTTCATAAAAACTCGTCAAAAGGCGATATTTCTCAAAATGTGGCACCGAGGTCACGAAAAATGGCGCCAAGGTCAGGCATCTCGTACCTCCACGTAATGGCAATGGTTGCCTGTCAAGGTTATTTTACCTTGGTGATAAAAAATATACCGCAAAAGTATTTCATATATTCGTAATAGTGCCCCTTCTTTAAGAATGCACGTCCCTGGCAGTATCAACTCACTGCAGTCCATAATATGGGGCTAATCTATCGATGTGGACGACTTTTGGCTTGGTTGAAAATGATTTTTGTATATAATAAAAAAACACTGTTTGTATTTTTCGTTATGACGTAGGGTTCTTCCGTTTTGTGTTACAGTTTCGGTGAAAATCCTTGTCGTCGCCGAGGGTTGAACAGCCACAATTTGTTGCCTTCCCATATCTGTCCTTTACTATCTTTGACGTCGTACAGGACCATCACTCTGTCGATAGCTGTGGTGATCTTTTCACGAGCAAAACGCTGTACTTCCTCCAACCGTACACGTAGGTCTTGAACATATTCATCATGCGATGAAGGAGCATTGCATGGTCGCCCAAACATCAGATCACACAGGGTAATCGTAGATCCCGACCAAACAACATTTTCGAATTCTCGGTGGAGAATGTTCGGTCAATATCTGACCAGCACTTCTGAAGGCCAGAAAGAACAATGGTAGATAACGGTACCAATCCTGCTGGTTTCTGGATACGAATATAAAAATATGTTTAAGTATTGTTCCTTTGAATCTCCCTACAATGCCATCCGATAGGAGTTGAAAACGAGTAGTTCGAGTTTTGTTCATTCCGAGTAGTTTGCATAGTCCCGTGAATATGCTAGAGTTAAATTCGTCCCTTGATCAGAATGGATGAGCGAGGTAACTCCATAATGACATATCCAGTTCCATGTTGAACTTCACTGTTAGTATTAGAATCTTGGTCATGGTTTGCGTAAGCTTCCGGCTAATGGGCAAAATAGTCCATTTTTACTAGGATATATTTGTTATTATCTGCAATCTGTAGTAGTGGCCCCTAAAATGTCCAGAGCAATTCTTTTAAAAGGAACTCCGACATTATAACACCGAAGAGATGGACGTATTTTCTTCTTTAGTCCCTTCCGAGCGCTGTATTCTGTGTATTTCTTGTGCTAGCGCTCAACATTGGGCCTTGCATTGCACCAGACGAAGCGTTTACAACTTTGTCCAGCGTCTTACTGATGCCAAAATATCCCCCAGTGGGGCTACCATGTGTAGGTGATTTTACTTTACACAATGTTGCAATTATATTGTATTGACCCAGAATAAGCAAATTGCCAAAAGACTTAGAGTAGTTTAATGCCTAGCCGTAGGTCGACTCCTCATCACATAGAAGGCAAACTGGCAACCCAAACCCGCCGTACAAAGAACTCCGTCGACTCCACCAGACCCACGCCCCGCCGAGAGAGATAAGGTGTCGACAGCCCCCACGAAGAGCACCTACAGAAAGTCCGAAATCTCCACCCAGCAGGCCAGGGACCCACCCGCAACGGAACCCAACAGGCTAGGGACTCGCCCGCAAAGGAACCCAGCAGGCTAGGGACTCGCCCTCAACGGAACCAAGCAGGCTTCATACGTAATCTAATTTCCAAAGGAAATTAGTCGTTGATTAACTGACAAAAAAAAATCTTCACTCAAGCTGAGAAACTCAAACCTAGAGACTCAGCCCCTTCAACCACACGTTTACAAAGGTGAAGCACTCTCTCTATACAAATCATACTGGACCATACAAATTATAAGAAAGTTGTTTAATTAATAACACTTTAATATTTAGATTTATTTGAGACCTATTATTAATCGATATTTCATTGTCCCGAATAAGCTCTCCAGTATTATGTAAGTATTGAAAAACTATTTGATACTCCGTTGCTAATACGCTTATTTATTTCTACGTTCTTCTGCATTTTCATTTTGCATGTTCAAATGCTTGGCTTTAATTTATATGCGGTAATTAATAAAACGGCCTCGAAAGGTAGGTGCATCCCTTTACGTTTCTCTCATTTATTTTTGCAAACATAAAAAGTTAAAGATTTATTCTCAAACGTCCAGTTTAAATACATTTCGAGTTAAACAGCTAAATTTCATTGTTTATAATGATTTTATGTAGTTCATTTACTCTGCCAAATAAATAAAACGAATTGCAACTAAGGTTGTTCTAATCTAGCTTATTTCTTTAATGTACAAAGCAGATGATTCTATGTTTATGTTATTGACTAATTTTGAATGTAAACATCTCACTTATGTAAGCAACATATGACCTACTTTGCATACTCAAATTATATCAATTAAATAAGTTTTATCGCACAGAATAAAATGAGAACTTATTTGAAATTATATTGAATTTGTGATTTTAAAGATTTTTTGTTTCCTAATGATAATTTGGTGCATTTTTAAATTACATCAACTCGCCAAAATTCTGAAAACTGAAAAGTTCTTGGTAATGGTTTATTGTCAAGTAGTCGGGGGGGGGGGGGGGGGGGGGGTTCATTCGGATTTCGGCAAAAAATTAAATGAGAGACAACCATTTTCTTAACATTAAGCAAATTTATCCTTATATTTCAGTTCTTTTCGATTTTTATTTGCCATTTCGAAAACAAGCTTAGTTCCATGGAGGCTTAACTGAATTCCGCTTGGCGTACAGGCTCTAACATTTCATCAGAAAACAAAAGATTTCACCGGACGAAAAAAATTTCGAATTCGTTGCCATCACAAGCTGATTTGCGTTGGTAACTGGCGCCATCTATCGGAAACAATTGATAATAACACTCAAATGGTAACAAAACTTAACCTTTTGCTTACGGGTGGAACAGCGTCCATCCCAAACGAAGAACTTCTCAAAAAAAAAGGTATTTGACATACCCTATTCCAAACAGTTCGATCCTCCTTTGCAGACATTGGCGTCCATGGACAGACATTGGCCTCCATGGACGCCAGTGCCTGCAAAGGGGGATCGAACTGTTTGGATATGGTATGTCAAACACCTGCCTTTTTGGGAGGTTCTTCGTTTGGAATTGACGCTGTCTCACCCGTAAGCAAAAGGTTAAGTCATAAAACGCTTGTCATAGCCAATTTGATTGGGAACAATTTTAAAAAACATTACGCATATATCACTGTTAACTACTGCGTGTGTGTTGAAACTTATAAAAAAAATATTAATATCAAATCGGAAGAAATGATTTCTTAAAATGCCTATGGTTCATCTTAAAGTATGAAATTAAAAAAAAAAAATGCATAAATAAAATCCTTAATATAAACAAATCAGCAGAAGTTGTTTTAAAAAACATGCTTATTTCTAATTCATTTATATAAATTTAACTTTGGGCGCATCAATACTCATAAAAAAGTGCCAAATTTTTCACTTGGCACTTTTTTATGCCAAGTTATTATTTGCACTTTTCTATTCAATAAAATTTTCACTTGGGAGGGATGTTGAATTTTTTAGCAACCAATTTATAAATATATTCTTTGAAAACAAATTCTGCTAAATTTCTAATAAGGCTTGAATTGCGGAATACAGTTAAGTCTAGGTTCTATATTTCCGATTTACATCAAAATCTAATCAAAAGAAGAAGAATCCACCCTATTGTCAAATTTTATGACAAATATGAGGAATTAATTTAACTAGAGTAGATACATTCATTACACAAACATAAGAGTCACACAAATAAGTGATTCATCTTCAGAAACGCCCGAGCCGTGTAAACCCACAAAAAATTCAAATTCTAATTTTAAACACCATTGTAATACATATTATTTTATGCATCATTGTAATGCATATTATTTTATACACTATTGTAATACATATTATTTTACATATCATTGTAATACATATTATTTTATATACCATTGTAATGCATATTATTTTATACACCAATGTAATACATTTACATATGCTATGTATTATAAATAAGGTTATACAACAATATATAAAAACAAAAAGTAGTTAAGTGATTATAAAATATACCAAAAAGTTGTTACTTTTAACATTCAGTCAATTTTAGTCAATATTTCTCCTCTGTGTTTTCATATAACTTTATAACCTATACTCTGTCCACTAACAGTAGATTGGAAATATTTTTAATGGAGTGTTAACACTACTTTGTGTATGACACAACGAAACATAATCAACGGCAGAACTAAACATCTATAAATCGTAGTTGTTTAGTTGGGCCATTTTTTACACGCAAGTAAACATCTACAAATCAAGTGTAACATAAATCTGAATATTTCGCTCAGCATGATTGATTTTATATTTGTATTACATTGTCATAGATTTGTATTAATTTGTTGTGAGAAAAAATTAGTCGTGTATAAGATTTGTCGTACACAAATCTATAATGAAACACACCATAATATGTATTTCTAAAAAATTGTATAAGATGTATTCTTTTAATATTATAAGTAGCCATTTATTTTATTAGGAAGATTAAAAAGATATTTTGTCACTTTAAACAAAAAATTACTTCACTGTTAGTCGCAATTGCACTAAAGAGGTTATTTATAGCTTAAAATCATTCAAAGTTCAACAATTAGCACAAAAAACGATTATTTACTAATGTCCAATAGTTTATTGACTTACAATCAAGATTACTAAATAATAAATGTTAGAAATAATTAATTGCATAAAATAGTACCCATCCAAAATAAGCTATTAAATTTGATTGCATTTGTGTGAATGTATGTATATCTAATGTCAGGTATCTTACAAGTTAAAACACTTATTCTCGATTTAGTTTGTATATGTTCTACTGCATTGCAAATATTCAGGCTTTTGTAAATATTTCAAATATCGTCGCAAATAAAATATCACCATAATGCTAGAAATGATTTTAGTTATATATTAGGCATAGTCTGTCAATTTCTGCATAGCAGAGTTAGTTACTGCGATTATGGTCGACAGCTTAAAGTGAGATTTGGTTTAGATAGTAATATGCTCATTAAAATTTGAATTTGGATTACATATTTTTGATAGTTCAAATTTTAAGTTATAGATTCGGCTTCACACATAAAAATAATTCAAACTAAATCAAACTTTAGTGGAATTGTGTGGCATACAAAAGTAAACGAACTTGTCTTTGATTGCTGCACCTAAATATACTGTCCGTGTACATAAAAAATTTTATATAGTAGTGTATGTAAATTATACTTTTACATAATCAAGTCACTTTATTCTGAGCTTGCGAGTTCAATTATGAGGATATTTACTTTTGTAAAATTTGATTATTTTCTGATTAGCGGTCCCACAATGTAAAGTACCTATATTTATACGTAAGTGTGTGTGTGTGAATACATAAACGGCTGTGTTTCTATGAACACTGCGGGATTACGAAGAAACATTCGACTTCAGCGAAATTGTATAAATATTATAAAGAATTATTTACTAAATTTATTTGATCACAACTAAAACTGATAAATATTTTAAGATGTTTAATGATAGAGTTTAGCCGATCTAACAATATCACTTAAGCAGTCTAATTTCTTTAGTGTCACATCGGAGCAGTTCCAAATTTTTGATGGAATGTTTTTAGTGGAATGGTATATATATATTAAAATTATTTACCCTTAAATATATTTTAAACCCTAAAAATATATATTTAGATCGATAGAGAATCTATCGCAACACACGCACCAATAGATATATATATATATATATATATGTATATATATATATATATATATATATATATATATATATATATATATATATATATATATATATATATATATTAAAATTATTTACCCTTAAATATATTTTAAACCCTAAAAATATATATTTAGATCGAAACAGAATATATCGCAACACATGCACCAAAAGATGATATTAGACACGCACCAAAAGATATATATATATATATTAAAATTATTTACCCTTAAATATATTTTAAACCCTAAAAATATATATTTAGATCGATAGAGAATATATCGCAACACACGCACCAAAAGGTGATATTACACACGCACCAAAAGATATATATATATATATATATATTAAAATTATTTGCCCTTAAATATATTTTAAACCCTAAAAATATATATTTAGATCGATAGAGAATATATAGCAACACACGCACTAAAAGATGATATTACACACGCACCAAAAAAAAAAAAAAAAATATATATATATATATATATATATATTAAAATTATTTACCCTTAAATATATTTTAAACCCTAAAACTATATATTTAGATCGAAACAGAATATATCGCAACACACGCACCAAAAGATGATTCTAGTGAGAAGGCTCGTGGTTTTGAAAACGCCACTTTTCGATATTTTTCCCATAAACAATTTTTAAAGCTAATAGTTAATGTTAACTCCATAAAGAAAGTTGAATGTGATAGTGAATATTACTTTACTACTGCCAGTAAATTACTACTAAATTATTTAAATCTAATAAATGATAGTTTACGTTATTCTAGCAATAATTACCTTATTCTGAATAATAGTAAAGAATTAAAGAATAAATTAACATCACTAGGTACACTAATTGGATTTCAAACTTTTGATCTTTTTAATGATATTAAGATCTCTGATCTATAATATTAAGATCTCTATAATTTTAGCTCGATATAATGCTTATATTACTAATCAAATCTACTCATACAATATTTATCAATTTTCCAAAACTTCTTCACTTTGTTGTTTTTAACAATTATATATTTCAAGGTAATAAATTATACTTACGAGTCTCAGCGGTTCCACAAGGTGGCTGCAGTAGCAGTATGTTAGCTAATTTAAACCTTTATCAATATGAACAGTCTTTTATTTCAATAGATTGTAAAATTTACAGATATGTTGGTGATCTGATTTGTTTAGTATTTAATGAAAACTATGTCATAGATATAGATTTCTATCCAAACAATTTGTAATTAATTCCTAATGAAGCCACTATTAGTAATATTATTAATTTTTTGGATTTAAATCTAATTATTGAACCTACTAATGGAATAGTTACTAATTTATATGATAAAAAAGACTATTTTAAATTTAGCATTAATAAAATATTACCATTTAATTCCTGCAACTCAATTCCATTGTTTAGAAATATTATACTTAATCAACTTTTTAGAATTTATAGATTATCAGATAAAAAATTTTATGCTATGCATATTAACAATATAAAAATTACCATCAAATTATATAAATATCCAGCATATTTAGCAAATGGTATAGTTAAAAAGTTTAGATTAGCTGAATTTTCTTGAATTCTCTTCTTAGTATCTTATATTAGCCAAACATCAACATTCGCTTGAATAAAAATTACATTTTATTTACATCCCCTTATACATTAGCCTCGCTGTTTTCGATTATATTATAGGCCCCATTATTTTGTAGCTCTTGCTGTAGAATATCACCTTTTATTGCCTTTTCGCAATACTGTTATTTATTTCTCACGATTGGCAACAGTAGTTCTCTATTTTTATCCTTTGCGATTGGCAACACTGGTCTTTGCATTCTGAGCTCCAATGGTTATGACATTTGCAAAGTTTTTTCAGGAATTCTTGTTTCCTTTATAATTCTTCCATCTTTATATATGTAGTCCAAGTTATTAGAGTTTATAGATATAATCTATCTCTAATATCAAACACATACATTTTGTGTTCATTTTGATTAAATACTTGGACTTGAAGAAGAGTTTTTTCAAAATGAACAATTCATATATTTAGGCCTAGTGCTTATCCACGTGTATAGCTTTATTGCTTGGATTTTATTTGATAGTCAATTATCGATTCCATTCCATTGATATTTATTGATTATCTTCAGCTTGATAACTAGAAATTTACATTTTATTTTCCATTTGATGGATGATTCTCTATTTAATATTTCTTTTTATTATGTAGGCATACTTTAAAGTTAGGGTTTTTTGAGTTGCAACTTCTCTCTATTCTATCATAGGAATTTTAAACTATTGTATATATATATATATATATGCCGTCTGCAATTCCTCGATAATGTATAATATTATAAATAATAATCAGTATCTACGTATGTGAGTATGTTAAAGATTTTTATTACTTTAAATTTGAAGCATTCACTTAACAATAACTGACAGGTATCCTTACAACATTTTCTAAGAGTGTGAAAATTTTATAACATCTTTCGCTTTTTTAATCTACTGTACATTGTAGAAATAATGGTAAGCGGTTTTTCAGTTAGTAGAAAGATTCGTGCAAAAATAGAATTTGCACACCACCAAAATATTCTGACACACAATGTACATTTAACTTCAAAAGTAATAAAAGACTTGAAACTGGTATGTTCTTTTGACCTGATTTTAAAATTGTGCAAAGAGCAATAGATCAAATAAAATATCTGCTTATTTTAACTTATTTGCAATTAAAACAAGTTAACCTAGATTTACTGAAAGTACTTTCTTATTCGGTCCCCATGCCGCTAAATCATAAAGCATTTAAGCTCAAATTAATCATCAGATCTGCTGGAAATGCTTTATAGAATCGATTTCGGAGCAAAAGGGAGCATATTTTATTATATAAAGTCAGACATTTTATCAAAATAAGGTTGTAGAAAAACCCTGTTACAGTAAACTATGATCAGCCATTTAGATCTTTCTAGAACAAACGGAATGAAAGTTAAATAGTATCAATTTAAGATTAGAGCATCGATATTAAAATGTAAGAGCAAATCTGGCTTTTATTTTAGTTTTGTACATATTACGTTTAATACAGACTTAAATATCGTAATTAAGGAAATAGACGCACTAATTAACATGTCCCATTACGTGCTTTTAACATGTGCATAGTTCTATTTCGTGATGTTCTCTCCCCAAAAGTAAGTACTTTTCTCCCTTTTCTTAATCTTTTAGTCGTGCAGTACTGGAAATCCACCAGAGCAACGGCATGGGGGATTTGGGAGCCCCGAAGTGGCAACTCATCGTCTGTGTCCTGGTCGCCTTCGTAATCCTCTACATTGCTCTATTTCGTGGCGTTAAGTCTTTGGGAAAGGTGAGTCCAGCATGTTTTCTGCATTCATTTGAGCATATTGTGCAAACTTGACGGGGATAAACAATTTATGGAAATAGATGTGCTTAGGTTAGGTTCAGAAGATCTGAAGTTGGGGTGGAGGGGCTATCTGAAATGATGTAATTTGTGTGATTTGTGAAATATGTATTAAATACTACCCAAAGAAGATGCATGTGTAAATGTTACTTGTTTCTTAAATGATATACAGGATGGTTTTAAAAATTTTCTTTGTATCAATTAATTCATATATTGAGGTCGAAAATCTTATATAATAATTAGTTAGGGTTATAAACGAACTTGACCTTTTTGGTCGTTAAATCCTTTTGCTATTCTTTGTTTACTTCCAAATACTTTGATGTGGCCAATTCATATTTTCCCTACAGTCTAACATCATGTAAATATGATTAACCTTAGAAAATCCTCAATATACCTTTGGAAACTTGGCCATGTCTAGTAGTTGACTAAAATATCCATTCCTTTCTTACAGATTAACAGCCTATACTGCGTTATATTTATTTACTTATTGCATTACATTCTTATTATTATGAAACATAAAATAAATACTTATTTAAAATGGCATAGAAATTTCTCCGACTTTCACAATTAGTATTCAAAATTTCTATGTACAGTCAACAGCGCTTTGAATGTGCATTACTGAATTCTTCTATTATATCAAAGCTGTTGACAACTAATTTTTCAAAATTGCTCAATTCCATATTTATTTTGCCAAGAATTTACGGCATAATCTTTACCATTCATTGATAGATGCAATAGAAATTCCGCTGTATGCGTTGCAGAGTGACATGTTCATGAATGAGTTTATACCATTTTGTGCTTTTTGTGAAGTTCTGAAAAAGTGAATAATTTTGAAAAATGTAAATCATAAATCAAGAAGTTATTGAAGAAGAATACTTTTTACTTTATTGCAACTATCGTTTCATTTACTGCAGAAATGGGAAAATGCAATAAAATTAAAAACACTTGTTAAGCATTGGCCGTCACCAAGAAACAATATCCATATAAAATAGTACTACTTTTTCTTTTGACGATTGTTACAGGCCACTCTGCAGACCGAATTTCAAATGTGGATCTAAGCATATTTTCTGTAAAATGTTGTTCATAAGTCACATTTTTATGAAAAAAATAAATGAATACAACATTTGCGAGATTTCAAATAGTCATCACGGTTATTTAAAATTTGATAAGTGAGAAATTTCCATATTTTTTCTTAAGAGTAGCATGATGAATATTAAACTTCCAACTAAATTAGTTGGCTTTAGAGTTTAGGTACAAAAGTGAAATTTCATAAAAAAAAAAATGTACTATCTATGACACATTTATACAAAAAATTCGCTGGAGCAAAATACACCAAATTAATAACTTCTTGTCTCATCACGCTTACCTGTCAAAAATATTAAAAATCAAAATTCTACTCCTTTTAATTTCAGAGGTATGGGGGAATAAAAAAGCTACTTGATGGCTCGTGTAAAATGTGTCCATCAGAGCCTTCCGAATTGTGCATTTAATTTTTGAAAAGTACTTAGCTGATGCCCTGCAGCGCACATTAATTGTTTGAGAAATATTTTTACTTCTATGTTCTTCTTCTTTAAAATATTTCATCATTTTAATATAGTAGTAATAATATACTAAACTTTGAAATATTTTTTATTATAAATAGTAATATATATATATATTGAGGGTGAAAATCACTAATAACCATGTTCAAGATTGTTTTTCAGTTTCACGTTTGAAAACGATTTTAGTACCCACAGTAGCAAAAGCTCGTATCTAAACGAGACAGTAATGCATAATGTATGATTCACCAGGAACTTTGGTTGCAAATAATTTGGAATACTGTATTGAAAAACCAGCTTTATTTTCTTTCCCAGCAGCATTTCCTTTCCATTATGTTACTTTTCGGCAGTTTTCGACGGAAAATTCTATTAACATTTATCTTGCTACCTTGCTACTTTGTTCACTTTCAGTCTTCATAATTGTGATACAGATGTATCGTAGGTATAAGTTCAGTAAATACAACAGAAATATATATAGTTTCTTTTTAACAATTAATTCTTCAGAACTATCAAATTCTTCCCACAGTAAGTGAGCTACAAAAAGAAAAAACATATCCTTATATTCAGGGCTGGATAAATCCTGGGTGTTTGATTGACATGATGTCCAGAAATCTGCTTTTTATGCCTAGCATTTTTATTAGATTACAACAATTTCCAAAAGCTTGGTTGGTTTAAAAATTCCGCGTTTGTGGAGTCATCAGAGGACGAGTTCGCATAGATTTGACTTTTGTACTTCGGATCAGGAAAAAAAGTTTTGTAATTAAATTTTATACTAAAAATTATTTTCTCAAAAATAACACATTTTTTTATTTTCCTTTTCTTGGTTATAGCATATAAATCAGAAACACTAGTCACAAAATGTTTCTTGTCTAATCATTTCTGATTTTCCTGTAATGAGTCCCCTTGTTATTGAAAACCCAATGGACTTTCAATACAAATTATTAATTAATGGTAGTATTGAAAGCATATACATTTATTAAATAATTGATTTAAACTATTTTTGTTAAATATAATTTTGAAATAACGTTGCTGACGAAAACTATTTGCTATTTTGTAGTGATAAGTCTCTTAACAACTTTATTTCATATTTTCTTTTTTCTACTCTTTTTTCTACTCTTTTGTAAAAAAAAATTATTTTCATGGGGCATTATATTAATGTATCGAAAACTGCAACGTATTACTTGACATAGATTATCCAGCATATAAGTCATAAAACAGTGATTTATTTATCATCAATAAATGATGTCTCAAGAAAAAATAAATCCAGTAAATATATTTGTCTCCCATTATTACAGCTAACTAGAAAATATTATATTGCCCTATACTATATATATATATGTTTGCCTATTCCGCCTATTTTTTTTTCCTTTCAACTAAGTCGACTGACAAATGCAAACACAACTACACTTAGCAATTGAACATGACTTCAGATATATTTAGTGAAAAAAAATATGATCAAAATATTATTTGGAGACATTTTGTTCTTTGACATTGAGCCTCATGTTGGTATGATATTTAGACTGCATAAATGATGAAGCTAAAATCGCGTATGCTTTTATCTTACTATAAAAATCATATTTATCTACACACAAAGTCAGCAGTAGTTAAATTGTATGAAAGTTTTAAACCGAACTCTTAACCATCATGTTTTATACGCTGAATTAAATTGAAATTGTAACACATAATGCCGCTTGTTTGAGTTGTCTTCAAATTTGCTTACAAGAATGTCACGAACACTATGGTCTGGGAATTGATCAGTTATGATAAACATTCCATTCTGATATGTGTTAAAGACAATTCAATAGCTCGACTTTATTATGCTGAAATCGTAGGACCAGTACCAATATGCTTCATAGTCGATGACGTCTTTTTCAGTACGATAACGCTCGTGCACATACAGCAAATATCTCACATGCATATCTAAGAGTTACGAACGTGCTTTCATAGCCTGCCGGATCCCCACATTTATTCCCAATAGAAAATGACTAGGACAGCATGGGACGTCATATACAGGTTCTGTCACAACCATCGTAGACAGCACATCTTTTTCAACAAGTTAAGTAAACATGTCAAACAGTATCCGAAGACTATATAAGACATATATACGATTCAATGCCGCGACGGGTGGCGCAATGTATTGCTAATAAATGAGAGACCGTTCAGTACTAGTATGGCCATTTGAACCATCTTAGGCACAAAAAATGTCTTCTTGTTTTCACTTACTCTGGAAATTTTACCATCTCTTTTTTACTGCCTAACCAGGCTTGTCATAACTTTTAGACAAAACACACTCCCCCTTATAGCGATTTTAATGAGTGCATTACAGGAAGACTAAGCAGTCCCTTGCTGACGACTACACCATTACTTTTCCCGGCTAACGGCCCTACCGTACTGATAACACCGGTTCTCGTTAGATCACCGAAGTCAAGCAGCATCGGGCGCGATTAGTACTTGGATGGTGACCACCTGGGAACACCGCGTGCTGTTGGCACATTTCGGGTGCGGTAGCCCGGTGGTTTGCGCACTGGATTTGCACGCTGCCACAACTGCCGCCGTGTTCATGCGGAGTACGATCACATTAAACATGTGGGTCCGTAAGTCTTTCCGAGAGATTGGTGGTAGGGAAAGGAAGGTACGGTCCCTGTGGATGCCTCCCCCACTGGGTTCCGGTCTAAATTGGGTGGCACTTCCCGGCCGTCCAAACAGTTACCTTACACCTTTCTGGTAGGTCGGACGGTCTGGGTCTCAACAACAACAACCATTACTTTTCCCATACAGGCAGCAGAGCCGGAAGGCAATGTTCCTAGTATTAGATTTTAAATTGCTGTGTGTGTATGTGCGTGTGTTACAACCGGTTAGATTATAATTTTCTCACTTATTTTCGATGATTAATGGAGCTTAATTATGCTTGATTATTTATGCTTCACAAGATATAGCCAAAGTAAGAAGCTAAATATTTAATATTAAAATTAATATTTGAAAAACTGAACTTGTAACATTGAAGTCATTTGGCCAACTCTCCAAGTCGATTCGAAACTAAACGTGTATTGTATCTTTACGCAAAGCACAATATCTCACGCCATCTCTAATATATAGCTCAGTGATTTTAACTATTTTTAACTATACGTCAGAGAAAAGCACTAATGCATGTGCATTATCAAATTGCTAACATAAATCATTTTATTTCAGGTTGTATGGTTCACAGCCATTGCACCTTATGTAATCCTAACGATACTTCTTATCCGAGGGCTGCTTTTGCCTGGAGCAGGCCAAGGTGTACAATATTACCTTCGTCCGGATCTACATAAACTTTTAGACACCCAGGTAAGTACGTAGAGCTACCTATAAATTCGAAATCGAATTATATAGAAAAGTAGTAGTTAAATACGCGAACAAGTAGAAATTGATATTTGCTACGCTAAGTATAACGTGTATAATTAAGTCGAGACTATATACCTATAGTCTCCACATATGGTGTCTGAAGTGGTATCTATATAAATAAAAATGAAAATCTGTCTGTCTGTCTGTCTGTCTGTCTGTCTGTCTGTCTGTCTGTTTGTCACACCATCACGGGAGAACGGCTGAACCGAATTTGATGAAATTTTGTGGGTAGCCCAGAAATAGCCCCACTTAAATTTATATCCGTGTTTTGAGTTTCTACGACCAGTGGTTCTCGAGATATTAGCAAAAAACGAAATTTTCGTTTGTCTCATCGTCACGGAAAAACGGCTGAACCGAATTTAATAAAATTTGGTGAATAGCCTTGAAATATCCCCCCATAAATTTTGTCCAAGTTTCGAGTTTCTAAGACCTGGGGTTGTCGAGATATTAATGAAAAACGGAACTTTTTCCTAGGAGTTCTACTCCCTAACTCCGTGGTTTATCCAAACGAAAAGCTTGAAAATCGTTTGAAAGTGAATTAAAATTTAATCTCTGAGTTTGATGGGAGATTTTTTGCGTTAATTAGTCACTTTCTGAAAACATGAATTGTTTGAAACATGATTTAAAGGGGAAATCTATCTCCATGGTTCATGGTTTATTTAAAACAAGCTTTTACGGAACAATGAGAAGTATAGAGAAATCAAAATCGTTATTTAATTTCGCAGTTTATGTTATAAGACATGACATATTTAACATGTTATAAGATTCTATCTTATATCATGTTACTCAGAAACGCAATTAAATTAAATCTGTCTGTTAATTTTAATAATTATTTTTTCGATTTGAATAATAAATAAATGGATATAAAAATATATTTTAGAAAATAACGATTTGATTTTTCTTATAGCATTTTTGACTGGATAATATCAATTACGGTCTTCAGGTTTAAAAATTATTATTATTTATATTTTCGGGGATTATTGATTCAAGGATTATTGATATTTTCAAGTTATTATGCAATTATTTTATTATGACAAAAATTGTTTAAACTCATATATTGTATGTTGTACGAATCTTCTACAAATACACGTGTATATCTTTTAATCTACGAGAATATAAGTAGTACAGGTATATTGACATATGTTTTGATATATATTGGCATATATTGGAATCAATTACGACCTTCTGGTATAAAGAGTACGGATATTATTGATGTTTTCAATTTATTACGTCATCTGTCATTTTGGCAAATATTTTTGAGACGCATATTGTAATACGGGTAATCTTCTACTAACACATTGGCATATTTTCTGATCTGCGACAATAAAATTAGTACGGGGTTGCATATATTCATTCAATTCCTATTTTTTCTTCTGTAAATTTGCTTACAAAAGGGGGCAGGATGTTTTATTCTTCAGATCTGATCGTGAAGATAATTTTGCATAGTGAGAACATATATTCTTAAACTTCTCTTTAGGAGCAATAAATTTAATATTTTAACAGAATTTGCACATGATTGCGAACTTTAAGTTTCTTTAAATTATACACTCCGTACGAATAACGGGTGTGCTGTTAGTGGTTAATAAATTTTAACATTTTAGTAGGATATATCATGTTGCTCGGCATCACAATTAAATTAAATGTGTTTGTTAATGTTTTTATTATTTTTTTTCGATTTAAATAATAAATAAATGGATAAATGGATATAAAAGTATATCTTATGAATGGACGGTTTGATTTTTCTTTTAATTATATTAATTGCTGACTGCGTACATCAGTTTCATTTATTTTGGCAAAGAGTTATCAAGCTTATATCGTATTTAGCTACTAAACTCATATATTGTGTTTAGCCAATAAAGTCATATAGCCGATTGTTGAAACAGAAAAAGAGTAGAGCGGGTATATCTTCTAATACAATTGTAGTGTTTTCATTTAGTATATTGAAACGGGATAAGAATGTTTCATTCAGATCTGCAAATTCAAAGCTACGAATTTGGAGAGATATCGCTAATTTGACAACTTTTCTTAAACTTTGCCAAATTGACGGAAATGTCGCCAAATTGATATAAACGACACACAAACAGCTGCGGGGGCGCGGTAGCCCATTGGTTAGCGCGCTGGAGTTGCACTCGGTAGGCCCGGGTTCGATTCCAGCCACTGCCAAAACTGCCGCCGTGTTCACGCGGAGTACGATCACGTTAAACATGTGGGTCCGTAAGTCCTTCCGAGAGGTTGGTGGTAGGGGAAGGAGGGTACGGTCCCTGTGGATGTCTCCCCCACTGGGTTCCGGTCTAAATTGGGTGGCACTTCCCGGCAGTCCAAACAGTTACCTTACACCTTTCTGGTAGGTCGGATGGTCTGGGTCTCAACAACAACAACACAAACAGCTGCCATAAACCTTCGGGTTGGTCGTGTGGCTTGGGTCTTCTACATATCAATGAAATTTTTTTTTGTTTTGTTAGAAGAGAGTACTGAAATGATGTTTGGTTAGCATTTATCTGTCAGACCAACCATCCTACTTAGTAATACATTTAGCGAATTTTTAAAATGTCACCAAATTGATAAAAATGTTTTCAAATCTATAAAAATATCTTGAAATTGATAAAATTGCGCTACATAAATGATATTAATTGTTTTTTGTTAGGGGATAGTATTGTGATGATATTTCGTCAATTTGTCGCAAAGTGGAACTGTCAGTTCTACAGTCACACTTGGCGATAAATTTGGCGATTTTTTAAAATGTCGCTAATTTGACGAAACTGTCGCCAAATGTTCCATAGAAATATAACTATTTAGACGATATTTTTTCTACCAATTTATTTGAAGCAAATGATATCATGTCGCTTAGCAACGGATTTAAATCCAATGTGTTTATGCGGCAGACGATTTTTATTAAATCCTTTCCGATTTGAATAATGAAGATATGTATATAAATAAAATAAATTTCATTGCCATTTCATTTTGGACTGGATAATATCAATTATACTCTTCAGGTTTAAACATTATTATTATTGATATTTTCCGGAATTATTGATTCAGGGATTATTGATATTTTTAAGTTATTACGCCATTGTTTTATTGCGGCAAAAATTGCTGACACACGCATATTGTACGTTGTACGAGTAATCTTCTAGGAATGCACGGGTATATCTTCTAACCTACGAGAATATAAGTAGTACAGGTATATTGGCATATATTTTGACATATATTGGCATATATATTGGAATCAAGTACAGTCTTCTGGTATGAAGATTAAGGGGATTAATTATATATTCAATTTATTACGTCGTCTGTTGTATTTTACCAAAAAACATTTGTGACTCATATTGCAAAACGGGTAATCTTCTACTAATAATCGGACATTATAAGTAGTACGTGTATATCTCCCCATATAATTTTAGCACTTTAATTTTGACATATATTGGAATAAATGACTGTCTTCAGATTGAAAGATTACGGGTTTATTGGTATTTTCAATTTATACATGTAATCTACTAATACAGGTTATATTTTCTAATATTCGCGTATATAATTAGTACGGGTCCCATACAATTTTAACGCTTTTATTTTGCATATATTGATTCAATTCCATATTTTTTTTATATTTGCTTACATAAGGGGTCCAAGATGTTTTATTCTTCAGATATGTCCATGAAGATAATTTTATATAGCGAGAACAGAGATTCTTAAACTTCTTTTTAGGAGCATTATATTAAATATTTTAACATAATATTTTGATTAAACATGTCATTTAGTATACTATAAGAATTTGGGCATGATTATGAATTTCAAGTTTCTTTATATTATATACTCCGTACGAAGAACGGGTATGCTGCTAGTCTATATAAATAAAATTGAAAATCTGTCTGTCTGTCTGTTTGTCCCATCATCACGGGAGAACGGCTGAACCGAATTTGATGAAATTTTGTGGGTAGCCTAGAAATAGCCCCACTTAAAATTTAGTCTATAGTTGGAATTTCTACGACCAGTTGTTCTCGAGATATTAGTAAAAAACAAAACTTTCGTTTGTCTCATCATCACGAGAGAACGGCTGAACCGAATTTAATGAAATTTTGTGGGAGGCCTTGAAATAGCCCCCCATAAATTTTGCCCAAGTTTCAAGTTTCTAAGACCAGGGGTTGTCGAGATATTAATGAAAAACGGAACTTTTTTTATAGGAGTTCTACTTTCCAACTCCGTGGTTTATCCAAACGGAAAGGATAAAAATCGTTTGTTTAAAGCGTCAAAGGGAATTAAAACTTTATTTTTGAGTTTGATGCAGGATTTTTGCATTAAATAGTCACTATCTGAAAGCATGAATTGTTTGAAACATGAATTTAAATGGAAAAATCTACCTCCATGTTTTTACATGTATTATCCTCCATGTATTTCTCAAGCTTTTACTCAACGATTAGAAGTATAAAGAAATTAAAATGGTTATTTATTTTCGCATTTTATGAGGAAGATTCTATCTTATATCATGTTGCTCGACAAAGGAATGGAATTAAATGTGTTTGTTAATGATTATTATTATTTTTTCTATTTGTATAATAAATAAATGGATGTAAAAATATATTTTATAAATGAACGGTTTGATCGTTCTTTTAATTATATATATTGCGGACTGCGTACATTACTTTTATTTATTTTAGCAAAAAGGTTTCAAGCTCATATATTGTGTTTAGCTAATAAACTCATAATAAATGAACGGTTTGATTGTTCTTTTAATTATATATATTGCGAACTGCGTACATCACACTTTTATTTATTTTAGCAAAGAGGTTTCAAAGCTCATATATTGTGTTTAGCTAATAAACTCATATATTGTGTTTACCCAATAAATTCATTTAGCCGATTGTTGAAGCAGAAAAAGAGTAGAACGGATGTATGTATCTTCTAATACAATTTTAGTGTTTTCATTTAGTATATATACAGACGGGATATGGATATTTTATTCTTCAGATCTGTAAATTTAGAGCTACGAATTTAGCGGAATATCTCTAAATAACTTGGCAACTTTTCTTAAACTTTACCAAATTAGAGGAAATATCTCCAAATTGATAAAAATGACCCAAATCAATGAAATTAAATTTGATTTTTTAGAATAGAGAACTGAAATGATGTTTCTGTAGCATTTGTCGGTCAGTCCATCCATCCTACTTAGTAACGCATTTAACTAATTTTTTTAATTTCACTACATTGATAAAAATATTTGTAAATCCATAAAAATATCATGGAGACGAAAATGTCGCCAAACCTTCCATGAAGATCACATTATTCAGGCGACATGATTTCCATCAATTTATTTGAAGCAGATGATATCATGTCGCTTAGCAACGGATCCAATGTGTTATGTATCATACGATTTTTATTAAATCTAATAAAAATATGTATATAAAATAAATTTCATTAACATTGCATTTTTGACTGGATAATATCAATTACGGTCTTCAGTTTTAAACATCATTATTATTGATATTTTCGGGGACTGTTGATTCAGGGATTACTGATATTTTCAAATTATTATGCCATTGTTTCATTATGACGAAAATTGTTGAAACTCATATATAGTACGTTGTACAAGTAATCTTCTACAAATGCACGGGTATATCTTCTAATCTACGAGAATATAAGTAGTACAGGTATATTGGCAAAATTTTTATATATATTGGCATATATTGGAATCAATTACGACCTTCTGGTATTAAGATTACGGGGATTTTTGATACTTTCAATTTATTACGTCATCTTTTTTATTTAGGTAAATATTTTTAAGACTCATATTACAATATGTTTGAGCTTCTACTAACACACTGGCATATTTTCTAATTTGCGACAATATAAGTAGTACGTGGTTGCATATATTGATTCAATTTTTTTTTTGTGTGTGAATTTGTTTACAAAAGGGGCCAGGATATTTTATTCTTCAGATTTGCCCGTGAAGATAATTTTGCATAGTGAGAACAGATGATATTTTTAAACTTCTCTTTATGAGCAATAAATTTAATATTTTATCAGAATTTGCACATGATTGCGAATTATAAGTTTTTTTATATTATATACTCCGTACGAAGGACGGGTATGCTGCTAGTATTAAATATTTTAACAGAATATTTTGATTAAACATGTCATTTAGTATACTATAAAAATTTGGGCATGATTATGAATTTCAAGTTTCTTTATATTATATACTCCGTACGAAGAACGGGTATGCTGCTAGTCTATATAAATAAAAATGAAAATCTGTCTGTCTGTCTGTCTGTCTGTCTGTCTGTTTGTCCCATCATCACGCGAGAACGGCTGAACCGAATTTGATGAAATTTTGTGGGTAGCCTAGAAATAGCCCCACTTAAAATTTAGTCCATGTTTTGAGATTCTACGACCAGTAGTTCTCGAGATATTAGTAAAAAACGAAATTTTCGTTTGTCTCATCATCACGGGAAAACGGCTGAACCGAATTTAATGAAATTTTGTAGATAGCCTTGAAATAGCCCCCCATAAATTTTGTCCAAGTTTCGAGTTTCTAAGACTAGGGGTTGTCGAGATATTAATGAAAAACGGAACTTTTTCTTAGGAGATCTACTCTCCAACTCCGTAGTTTATCCAAACGGAAAGGATGAAAATCGTTTGTTTAAAACGCCAAAATGAAACAAAACTTTATTCCCGAGTTTGGTGCAGGATTTTTGCATTAATTAGTCACTATAGGAAAACATGAATTGTTTGAAACATGAATTTAAATGGAAAAATCTACCTCCATGGTTCATCTTTCACAAAATTAACGATGTAAAGTATAAAGAAATCAAAATGGATATATAATTTCGCATTTTATGAGGAAGATTCTATCTTATATCCTGTTGCTCGGCAGCGGAATGAAATTAAATGTGTTGTTAATATTAATTATTATTTTTTCTATTTGTATAATAACTAAATGGATGTAAAAATATATTTTATAAATGAACGGTTTGATTCTTCTATTAATTATATATATTGCGGACTGCGTACATCACTTTCATTTATTTTAGCAAAGAGGTTTGAAGCTCATATATTGTGTTTAGCTAATAAACTCATATATTGTGTTTACTCAATAAATGCATTTTGCCGATTGTTGAAGCAGAAAAAGAGTAGAACGGGTGTATGTATCTTCTAATAAAATTTTAGTGTTTTCGTTTAGTATATACAAACGGGATCAGGATATTTTATTCTTCAGATCTGCAAATTCAGAGCTACGAATTTAGAGGAATATCTCTAAATAACTTGGTAACATTTCTTAAACTTTACAAATTTAGTGGAAATGTCTCCAAATTGATAAAAATGACCCAAATCAATGAAATTAAATTTGATTTTTTAGAATAAAGTACTGAAATGATGTTTCTGTAGCATTTGTCGGTCAGTCCATCCATCCCACTTAGTTTCACATATAAGGAATTTTTTTAATATCACCAAATTGGTAAAAATATTTCTAAATCCATAAAAATATCATGAAATTGATAAAATCGCGCTTAATAAATGAAATTAATTATGTTTTGTTAGGGGATAGTATTGTGAGATGATGTTTCGTCAATTTGTCGCAAAATGGGACTATCAGTTCTACAGTCCCACTTGGCGATAAATTTGGCGATTGTTTAAGTTATCGCTAAATCGACGAAAATGTCGCCAAACCTTCCATGGAGATTGCATTATTCAGATGATATGATTTCCATCAATTTATTTAAAGCAAATGATATCATGTCGCTTAGCAACGGATCCAATATGTTATGCGGCATACGGTTTTTATTAAATCTTTTCCGACTTGAATAATAAAAATATGTATATAAAATAAATTTCATTGACATTGAATTTTTGACTGGATAATATCAATTATGGTCTTCAGTTTTAAACATCATTATTATTGATATTTTCGGGGTCTGTTGATTCAGGGATTACTGATATTTTCAAATTATTATGGAATTGTTTTATTATGACGAAAATCGTTGAAACTCATATATAGTACGTTGTAATCTTCTACAAATGCATGGGTATATCTTCTAACCTACGAGAATATAAGTAATGCAGGTATTTTGGCATATATTTTGATATATATTGTCATATATTGGAATCAATTACGTCCTTCTGGTATTAAGATTACGGGGATTTTTGATACTTTCAATTTTTTACGTCATCTCTTGAGACTCATATTGCAATACGGGTAAGCTTTTACTAACACACTGGCATATGTTCTAATCTGCGACAATATAAGTAGTACGGGGTTGCATATATTGATTCAATTCCTTTTTTTTAAAATTTGCTTACAAAAGGGGCCAGGATGTTTTATTCTTCAGATCTGCCCGTGATGATAATTTTGCATAGTGAGAACAGATATTCTTAAACTTCTTTTTATGAGCAATAAATTTAATATTTTAACAGAATTTGCACATGATTGCGAATTATACGTTTTTTTATATTATATACTCGGTACGAAGAACGGGTATGCTGCTAGTACTGAATGAATCTAGTACGTGTTTACGGCCGTTTTTCTGAGGTTTTGCTCACGATTTCGGCGGTTTTACATACGCTTTTTTTTTGTTCGTAAAGATGTTCTCTAATATCGTTAACGATCTTTAGGCGAAATTTCGAAAATCACTCAAAGCACGCCTCGCACCATGATAACGCCCGCACGTACACAGCCGTTTGTTAGGTAAACAACGTGACAGTCGTATGGAATTCTCCTATTCTCCAGATTTATCAATGTGCGAATTCTTTTTCCTTAGAATACAGATCTGAGAGGCAGGATATTTGTCGATGTTTTCCAGGTTAAAGAAAAGTGACCTGTATGTTAACATTTATACCGAAATAGAACTTTGAAATTATTTTCCAGCATCTCCTAGGAAAATTGCCTTGAGATGGAATATACTTATATTCCATCTCAAGGAAGGTTCTTTGATATATATATATATAATAGTAAATAAAGCATTGTATATATTTAATAGCAAAAATTGCTCAAATCTGATTAAAAAAATAAGCTGTTTATGCAAATAAGTAACGTATTAACTATTATTATGTTAATGTCTCACGCAATATTCATTTCCCATACGTCTTTTGCTTCATTTTTCTAGCTTCCGATATAGCAACACACTTACTTTTTCATACCGAACAAAATGGCTTCGTTAAATAATGAATTTCTAGCTTTGCTGGTGTTCTAAAGAAGGGAGCTTTATTTTTAAACCGAATGAGGTAGATGCACTTTATGCTGCTTATTAATAACGTAACTTATTTTAAAGAAAACATACATTATAAATTAACTTTGGTCTCAGAGGCATTTGCCAGTTTCAAAATCGAATATTTTTGTTGATATTCGATTCAAACGGTCCCAACAATATGCGTCGGTCTATCCGTGTGTTTGTCAGTGGATTTACATCACGATTACTGGGTCTAGAAAGTAGAGGTTGGTCTTAAATGAGAGATGAAGATGTTAAAACAAAAATGAAAATTTTAAAAAGAAAGAATATATTTTTAATTATTTGCAAATAAAGCTACAAAATATTTCCCCAAAACCTGAAAATATTGCCTCATTTTCCGTGGATTTAAAACGCTAATTTTTGTTATACAACTACTGAATTTGTCTTAACTGGGAGATGCAGATCTTGGGATTAAACTTATCGAAACGAAAATTTAAAAATATTTAAATTATTTTCAATTATTTGCAACTAACCGGTATCCTCTTTTCAACCTGCGCTATTTTTACATAATTTTTTGTGAATCAAAGTTAATAACCGGCGCGATCGAATCCTAGATTAACTGTCGCAAGCGTGTCTGCAACAACTATTTAAGTGAGTGGGAATTAATATTATTTTCTGATATACTCTTTTACTACTATTTCTTCTACTCGCACTATTTTCAAGCGGAAGTAGTCATAAGGCATGGTCGAAAAGTTTCTGTTTGAGGTCGTTGCAAGACTGCGCACGGCGTAAACATTGATGATAGTGAAGCCATTTAAAAGTGGTAATTAATCTAGGAAGATAGCAGTAGATTTTTGACACAATTCGTTGTTTATTGAACGTACAGTGCACATATTGATGACAGCATTGATACCGAGTATGTCCAAAGCAGATCAACGTACTATTATTCAGTTTTTGTGAGCTGCAGGAAATAAACCTGCAGAAAGGTGGCAGGCAGTGCGTTGTGAAGCGTGCTTAGCAAATACCGCTATTAAGAAATGCAATCAGCAACTTTAGTAAAGGGGTAGTCTTACTTCAAGCTTCATGGTCTTACTGCACGACAACGAGCTCTTATATGTTGCCAAAAGGACTAATTACAAGCATTTAAATGGAAGACTGAAGCTAGAAGACATTTTCCTTACAGTCCAAATCTCCTCTTTTCATTTTTCAGTTTTTCAAAAAGATGCTGAAATCACGTCGGTTCCATTCGAGATTTCGAATGCAACCGATATCCTTTAATGACGTAAAACAGACTATGTTGGGTTTTCTTATGCAAACAGAATGCTTCTACAGCGGCGTCTTCAACCTTATTCGTAGTGTATATAAGGAGCGAACCTCGCTTTCAGGAACGAAACGTGCAGTGAATTTCAATTGCATTTACGTACCTTGATTGTAACAATACCTAGCCGGCGAATTCGCAGCCACTACGAACATATGAAGGAGTTTGAAAAGGGGCGTGCATTCGGACTGCATGAGGCTGGATGGGCACATCGACGAATCGCTCGGCATTTGGGTAGGCGGATTTTAGCAGAGCATGGCAGATTTTAGGCAGATTTTAGCGGCAAGCGGGCAGCTTCCGCGAACCAGACCCGAGGGTTCGCCCATGGGGCTGAACATCTTGAACAGAAGGAGCATCTTTAACATCTTGAACATCCTGAACAGCGGGCAGCTGATGGCCTAGAGCGACAACAGAACGGAAATATAGAGCGATTGTCAGAGCAGCACGAGATTCGTCGTTATCAACCATCCAACGTGTTACAATCACGGCAGTGACCACCCGGGCCATTAATAGAAGACTACGGGAGCGGCATCTATACTCGCGACGCCCGTTACGCGGCCTACCATTGACCAGAATATACCATCAACAGCGACTGCAATGGTGCCGATCAACGTGGAATTGTTCGGATTGGTAACGAATTGTCTTCAGTGATTGTAACAATACCTCACCGGCGAATTCGCGGCCACTACGAGCAGGAGTGAAAGGAAGGAGTTTGAAAACGGGTCATTATCAACCAGCCAACGTGGGACAATCACGGAAGTGACCACCCGGACCATTAATAGAAGACTACGGGAGCGGCATCTATACTCGCGACGCCCGTTACGCGGTCTACCATTGACCAGTATACACGTCAACAGCGACTACAATGGTGCCGATCAAAGTGGAATTGTTCAGATTTTGAACGAATTGCCTTCAGTGATGCGTCCCGTTTCGAACTGAGTCCCGACGACCAGCTCAGAAGTGTCTGGAAACAGCCCGGACATCGTTAGGATCCTGCTCTTACTGTCTCACGCCACACGGGCCGACTGTCTGGGGTGCCATTTCGTTTGATAGCCTGACCCCTTTGATAGTCCTCCGTGGCACTATCCCAGCACAGCGGTACGTTGCCGACATTCTACGACCCTTTGTATTGCCATTCGTTTCACGACACCCCGGGCTAGCTTTTTAGCAAGATAATGCCAGGCCACAAACGGCGCACCTCTCTATTGATTGGCTGCGTGCTTACGACACACATCCTTGGCCAGCCAGATCCCCAGATCTCTCGCCTATTGAACACATTTGGACTGAGATGGGGCGTCTCCTGCGACCATCCCAGAATGTAGACGAATTAACTCGTCAATTTGAAGCCATTTGCAACGATATCCCTCAGAATACCATCCGGCAACTTTATGCATCAATGCCACGTCGGGTAACAATATGTATCAAGGCCAGAGGTGAACCAACGAC
The DNA here is from genome assembly GCA_951213105.1 of Amaurobius ferox. Lineage (NCBI taxonomy): Eukaryota > Metazoa > Arthropoda > Arachnida > Araneae > Amaurobiidae > Amaurobius > Amaurobius ferox. Next base: position 149,477,287 of record OX578133.1, on the reverse strand, counting down.
ATATTAACGTGCTCATTTTGTGTAGCTCTCTCAGTTCAATAAATCATCCAATTGTTCTGAGATTATAATCAGTTCTTTTTCTGTACATCTACATTACAGTACCAAATTTTGTCTCATTTTCATAATTCTTTCTTGGTGCGTCGATTATTTTGTCTTAGAGTGTATATCAGCATTTTTGGTTCGATCAGTGTCTATCGTTAACTGTAGCTGCTAAAAAATCTCACGGTTAAAAAAATGACTGCTAGTACAGGCGTCGCAATTACCTTTATTATAAGAAATATGTTTACATACTACCAAAATCAGCTGTATTAACTTTTATAAGTTAATTGTATTTATATGCTCTGAAAAACATTTGCAGTATGCACATAAATACAACGACTACAAAGCATATCAGATATCAATAAACGCCCATAAAAATAAAATGCATTTTCTTAGACTAAGTTGGACATACATAATAACCTATTAACAGTCATAATACACATTCCATGTTAAAAAGTCATTAACAATTGCTACATGCTTTGTTTCTAGATACATTTTCTTTCGTAATATACGGCAAGATTTTCAAACAAATTTTAAGACAAATTTTAAGTGCACTTAAGTGAATTATAAGTACAAAAAAAGGCAAAAGGAATAAAAAAACGCAGCCATGGCTGAAGGGTAAATAATATGACAAAATAGAAACGTTTTGATGTTAAAAGCTTTTGAAATTCTTCCAGAACCGTTAGGATTTCCCAAAGTGCTGAGAAATCTTTTCTTTATAAATTTGTTTTCTATACATACCTAAAAGCACGGGAATTCTTTTCAAAAACCATTTTAATATTTCATGGTGGAAGAGTTTTAAAATGTTTACACAATTCATTATTTTGGAAAAACTACAATTATTTTAAAATAATGCAACAAGTACTGAATGCTTATGACTCTCATAACACATACGTAGATATTGATTGTAATTTTATTGTTTAGCTCAAACGTTTTCCAGAAAAAAATATGTATTTAATGTAGGGACTACATATGACATTTGTTTGAATAACAAGAACTGAAATATATACTTTACACATTTTCCAGTACAAACAATATTAGAAATTTTGATTCCAAAGTATTGGACATCATGTTCAAGTATATAAGAAATAATGATTTAAAACATCTATATTCGAAAAATATGTGGTCATTAATAAATTTAAATACTAAAGGATCTCCGAAATAATTTTCTAATATATATATATATATATATATATATGTATGTATGTATGTATATATAATAAAAACGATAAAAATAAATAAATAAAAATAGTAAGACTAATTTAAACATAACCAGTGTCATACCCTGGTTCAAAAACAATACGGAGGAAAATAAAGTAAAGAGGATATGAAAGGAAATATCAGACATAAGGAAAACAATGCTATCATATAAGGCAGAATGATCTTAATTTTAAAATATCAATAATACACATGAATTTATCAACATTCAAGAGCGATATACATACAAATCAAGTTCAAACATCAAAGGATTATCAAAATCTGGAGGCTCAAAATATTAAAATGACAAAAATAAAAATAGAGAAAATATGCAATCCGAAAATATGAAATTGGTTAGAACCTCTGTAGATCCAGCTTTTCAAGGATCTTTGCATCCACAGAGGTTCCAAATGTGTTTCGCTCAACGATACAACCACATGGCCGAAACATCGTGAGTCAGAACTCTTGGGCCAAACTTTAAGGGGTGATAAATCACATCTAAACAAGCAATTTTTGCCATGTAAAGCAGGGTCGTAAGGCAAGAGGTGAACCGCTAGACGTCGCTGACATTGAACGCAGTGACGACTGCGTCAGAACTAGTCAAGGTTTAAGCTGATCCCCTGATCTCTCCTGTCTCGACTTTTTCTTATGGGGCCATATGAAAAGTCTCATCTACGATAGCTCCATCGACTTTGACGAGGGTCTTGTTGCTAGGTTTGCTGTAACTGCCGGCATTGTCCAAGATATGCCGGGTGTTTTTGCTAAAGTGCGCCTCTCGCTATTTTTGTCATACAAAGCAGGGTCGTAACGCAAGAGGTGAACCGCTAGGTGGTAGCTCATGAAATGAGGAAATGATCAATCTCTCGTGAAAAGAGGAAACACAAAAAGGACAGAGTAGGCACGAAGTACGTTTTACTGACAGAAATTGCAGAAAGCATGGACAAAGTTACAGAAACTGCTCAAAAGTGCGACCACCAGCAGTAATGCAGGCTTCACACCTGCGAATTAGCAAACGGCGCACGTTAGCAAAAACACTGGGCATATCTTGGACAGCGCCGGCAACAACAGCAATCTTAGCAACAAGGTCCTCATCGGAGTCGATGGGGCTATCGTAGATGAGACTTTTCATATGGCCCCATAAGAAAAAGTCGTGACAGAAGAGATCAGACGATCAGCTTAAACCCTGGCTAGTTCTGACGAAGTCGTCACTGAGTTCAATGTCAGCGACGTCTAGCGGTTCACCTCTTGCATTATGACCCTGCTTTGTATGACAAAAATTGCTTGTTTAGATGTGATTTATTACCCCTTAAAGTTTGGCCCAAGAGTTCTGACTCACCCTGTATATACAGGGGGTCCAGTGCTATCGGTGTCCAATGGCTATTTCCTCAACCGTTAGTCACAGAAATACACTTCCAATTGCAAAAATGTTTTAGATTTTAAAATCTATTATCTTAGAAACAATTTAAATCAATAAATGCATTTCTGAAAGAAATACAAAATATAAATTTTTATACAGTCCCCCGGTCCTACCAATTATATTCAGGAAAATCATCCTCATACAATTTTATGCAAAATAAAAAAGAAATCATCCTTTTAAGACCAAAATTGACCGACTTATAGCTGTTTAAAGTTGGAGCACATTTTGTGTTGAAAAATGGTCAATACGGTCCCTGATTGGTTGGTTGCCTGAAACGGGATATTTTTATACGTGGAAAAGCGACTTAAGTCATAAAGTTTAATGCTTCATAACTCGGTGAATTTTGGTCGTAAAAAGAAGACTTTTTTTATTTAGCATGACATTGTATGAGGATGATTTTCCTAAATATAATTGGTAGAACCGGGGAACCGTATAAAAATTTATATTTCGTATTTCTTTCAGAAATATATTTATTGATTTAAACTGTTTCTAAGATAATATATTTTAAAATTTAAAACATTTTTGCAATTGGAAGTATATCCCTGTGACTAACGGTTGAGGAAATAGCCATTAGGCACCAATAGCACTGGACACCCTGTATATATATATATATACATATACAGGGTGATTATAAAAAATCTTTGCCGATATATTATCCACTAACGATCATACCGTTCAAGGAAACGGAAAGAAATTTTGGATGCAGGTATTTTAAGGTATGCGCTCAAGAATGCTGTGAAAAAACAACAGTCCTGCCCTAGATTTTCAAATGGAAACACCTACTTTCTTTTTATTGAATGTGATCTTCACGGTAAAAACCATAAATGGCCTTGAAACGGTACCTGCAGCACAAAAAACGCCTGTGCTAGGCAGAGACTAAGAAAAATGTGAAAGCAATTGTGGCGTTCACCAGAACACGAATTTTTGTTCAATTGACGTCACATTCCACACCGTGTGTTCAGCTCAGAACCCAGCCTGCTGAATCTTCTTCGAAAGGAAAAGAAGAGACCAAGCTATGCAGATTTCTAGGTTCGCTGTAAGACACTGTCATGGCTGACGTCAACGCCGTAAGAGAAAGAAAATGCATTGTGATTTGAGTACCGCTTGCTTTCTTGCATTTTGACTTGACCAACATGACGCTTACAGTGAAGCAACGAGGTGAAGTGGTAAAGCTATATTACCTGAACGGGCAAAATACCGCAGAGGCATTGCGTGTCTACCGCACAAACCATCGGCTACGACGTGGCCCGTGTTCTATACAAGCTGTACGGGACTTGATACGCAAATTTTGAATAAACTGGTTGCACATGCGATCGATCTCGGCCTGGACAACCTTCCGTTCTCGTCGAGGTTGTTGCAGAAGTGCATGAGACGCATAAGCGAGGGTCGTACTGCTAGTGCACTCGGTATTTCACGCGTGCTGGATTTGCCGAATTCTACGGTCCGCAAGATTCTGCGCTCTGTTGTCCAGATGTATCCGTATCGGTTCCAACGTGTCCAAGTGTTGCAAGCGGATGATAACCAACTACGCTTAGGTTTTTCTAATGAATTCCTCACCTGGTATAACAATGATAATAGATGTCCTTAACGCATTCTGTGGACAGACGAAGCACATTTCTCCTTGACTGGTAAAGTCAATTCGAAGAATTGCGTGCACTGGGCAGACCAAAATCCCCATGATGTGGTTTCACTTTCGCTACACCAAGCAAAAGTGACTGTGTGGAGGCGAAATAACAAGCACCTTCTTCCTAGGCCATTACTTTTTCGGAGAAGTTACTGCCGCAGGTCTAGGCACGTGTGCGGTAACGAGTGGTCGCTAAGAAGCAATGTTGACCAATTACGTCATTCCCGAGTTGCAATAGCGAAATACCCTATCTGACGTCGTGTGGATGCAAAATGGCGCTCGCCCACATGTGGGGTCATCTGTGAAACGTTTATTGGCGCAACAATTTGGTGACAGAATTATGTCCCGCCATTTCATGTTTCCGTGGCCACCCAGCCAGTTCCTCCGATCTCACTCCAATGGATTTCTGGCTGTGGGGATACATGAAATTCAAAGTGTATGCAGATAATCCGCAACCTCTATTTGATTTCAAAAATGCCATCACAAGTGAGGTTCAACAGATTCCTCTTGCCATGGTAGCTTTAGTTCTATCCACCATCTGTCGCATGCAAAGTGCCATCGTGTGTGAAGGCAGGCACGTGGAAAATTTGTGAAGTATAATAAAGTGTTTTGCTTTTCTGTCGCTAGTCTGTCCTTATTGGTTGTTTTCACTTTTTTCTTAGTCTCTGCCTAGCGACGGCGTTTTTCGTGCTGCAGGTACCATTTCAACGCCATTTATGGTTTTTCACTGTGAAGATCACATTCCAATAAAAAAAAGTAGGTATTGCCATTTGAAAATTTCGAAATTGTGTCACTGTAACTCTAACTGTGAGAGCAGGACTATTGTTTATTCACATCATTCTTGAGCGCATACCCTAAAATACCTGCATCCAAAATTTCTTCTCATTTCCTTGAACGGTATGATAGCTAGAGGTTCATATATCGGCAAAGTTTAATTAGTTCAACGTTCAATTAGTGGTTCAATTAGTGATAGTTTAGTGTGTATTATCACCTCGTAAAGATGAGTCAAACTTTACGAGGTGATAATACACACCAAACCAAGCATTTTTTGTCATAGTTTACCGAGTCTGAAATGAAACGTAAAGGCACCAGTGGGCGCTTAATGGTGAAACCGATGAGGTGAGGCGAAAACACAAGAATGACTTAGAAGTTATAAAATGGCATTTAATAAACAATAATTACAGTAATGGCTCAAAAGAACTACCGCCAACCCGAATACACGTCTCACAGCGGCGATAGGGGAATTGACGAACTCCTCAAACAGACCACGCATTTCGCGCACTTCAGCAGCAGCGACAAGTTCCTCTTCAGATTCAAGGGGAGTATCATAGACGAGACTCTTGAGATATCTCTTTAAAAAGAAGTCAAGACACGACAAATCGGGCGATCGTGGGTGCCAAGCTATGGGACCACTTCACCCAATCCATCGATCTGGAAAAGTGACCACTGTACTATCACGCCTCATCGCGTGGTTTAAAAGCATGAACACCTATAGAACTTTTTCCAGAGGGAGGGGAGGACTGACAGATAAAACGTATAATATCAACTAGCTTGATACCTGTCTTTGTGACTTTAAATTACAGTAAGAGGTCAAGTACTTACCCTTGACCTCTCCTATGGGCACCCATGTAATCAGAAGGTATTTAAGTTAGAAATCCGATGCATGTATTGAAATTTTACATTTTATATATTAGATTATGTGACAAAAGGCGAAATTACACAATTCGAAATAGATATATTTTACCCTGCATAAATTGCATAAATTATTATTTCTATACATTGTAATAAAAAGTTCTATAATCATATTTTTTTCATCAATTTTAAAATATTTATATATTCTACACTCCTAATGAATTGAAGATTTCTCAGGGTTCGTATATATGCAATTAGGAATGGAAAATTATTACATTTCTTTTGCACTTGTTCCATTTGTTAAATATTTAAATTTATATTTAAAATTAGAAACATAACAACGAAATACATAGAAAAATCACGAATAAATTTAACGGTGAAAATATTAGAATAAAATATAAATCCTTTATATCATATTGAATAGTATAAATAAATTTGCTATAATTTGTCAACAATTGACTTGAATACGAATGTACCGATCATTTATAAAAAGCGCATTAGTTTTCTTTCTATTCCTTCTGCAATTATTTAACCCATGTTAACTTCTGTTTTCTATTAGGAAATTTAATTTATCTTGAAACGCCTTACTATTATAATATATCAGTGTATATTGTACACTGTACAGGGTGGTTAAAGCTAAAGTATTGCTATTCACTTTAGAGAGATATCTATCGGGTCAAACAAACTCAGTAGAAAAATCCACCAAAACATGCGGAAGCAACTTTATGAACAATTTGGAGGTACTTAAGAAAGTTCCTAGGAACCCTATAAAGAAATTATTTTCGTTTTGCTTTTCATTTGCAAAGTGAAGTATGGTGAGATATAAGAGTTTTACCTAATTTTTCATTTAAATTATAGGGTATTTGTCATTGTCGACATCATATGCGAATATATTTATTATGATATTTACTTTTTTAACATATTGTATAACATGCGAAAATTGAAACATACTACGCTATATTTAAAATGTAGATTGTGCAACAATTATGAGTTTCCTCCTTGGTGAAACAATTAATGCACGTGCAAGATAAATTGTTTGATTTTTAAAAATAAGTTTGGAAGAGAAGTGAACTGGGAGTGATTCTGAAAGTTGTTTTTAAAAAATGTTGAAGTATGAAATGATTGGAGAAAATGGTTGTATCAGTAGTGTGCCGTCAGGCAAATCAATAAAATAATTTTATGTTATATTTGTGTACTACGTTACAATATGTAAGAAGTTTTAATTTTTAAGAACACAGCTCTCCAGCTTCTATAAGATTTGGTTCAGATTTTACATCTTCAAAATTCTTTTGCGGCTTCATTTTATGTTGTTAAAATTCTTCTCCGGCCCCTTGAATATAATAAGTTAACATTCGAATTGTGTTATGCATAATCTTTTATCACAGTTGTTTTGAGTGTTAATTATCAAGATTTGTTAGTTTCAACGTGTAAAATCAAATTTATTTATTTCAATATTTCAATTGGAGCACACCATTCTTGCGGTCTGCCGGTTAAAAAGTATTCTAGAACTTCTCAAAATCCGATTTACACGGGATCTAATAGCACTTCCGTCTTTAACGAATTTCCGTCTTGCATATTACGTTATAGCATATATATTAATTTTTAGAACCGTAAAATATTTCCGTATTAAGCAGATTTCCGTCTAACACTTATTCTGTGTTATACAGATTTCACTGCATTTTAATATTTAGAACATCTATATATCTTCTCTTTCACTTGAAAGCCCTCAACATATATATTTAAATTTTAAATGCCAGTAGATTCTAAATAAGCTCATGTTTTATACTTTTGTTCACTGACTTTATAATTTTCTCAAACTTCAATTTATTTTTTTATTCTACATGCATATCTAACTGAAACCAATATTAATAAACTGTTCTACATTTTAAATAAATTATCTTTTTCCAATTTATGCAACTCATATTCAAATGATATAATTACACTCAATGTAGTTTGATTTTCAATTTGATGTTCATTTTTAGGTATGGGTTGATGCAGCTGTTCAAGTATTTTATTCCGTCGGAGTTGGTTTTGGAGTTCATTTGACTTATGCTTCGTATAATAACTTCCACAACAACTGCTATAGGTATACATAGTCCACAATTTATGTTCCAGGCATTTATTTTTGCTCATTATATTTTATCATACTCTGTAAGGAATTTTCTATTTCCCACATCTCTCAATCGGGCATATTATGTATGGCTATGATGCATATTTGCATTTACAATAATTTTAGTAACTCAATCGGGTATACATATAAAATTATTTTATATTTTTTTAATATTTAAGATATTGAAATTATTTAACAATAAATTATCTGTTTAAAATATTTGAATATTAGCTAAAATTCATTTAAATATTTAAGCATGTTTAAATTTCGGAAACTGTATCATTAAAATTTTAGATTAAATGATTTGTTTAAATTGCTTAATTTATATTTTAATAATAAAAACAATTAAAAGTTTATTTTAAATTTAGATGTTTAAAAATTCGCAAGAATATAAATATTTTTAAACAATATAATTTCGAATGTTCAAAATATAACTCTCTTTTGCAATATTTCCAGTCAAGAACCTAATAAAATATCGACATAAAAATCGCTTTATATATATATATATATATATATATATAAATCAATATTTCAGAAATATTTAATCCAGATACTAAAAATGAAATTCTTATAGAAAAGTACTCCTTTTTAATTATTAAAATATCATTGTTGTTATAAATATTATCACTGTTTTTTCTTTAAATAGAGATTGTTTATTCACTGTGGCAGTCAACAGTTTTACGAGTTTCTACAGTGGCTTTGTAATTTTTGCTTACTTGGGATACATGGCTAACAAAGAAAGTCTTCCTATATCCGAGGTCGCAACAGAAGGTCATGGTCTCGTCTTCCAGGTGTATCCTGAAGCTATTGCAACACTGCCAGGAGGACCTTTCTGGGCAGTTCTCTTCTTCACAATGCTACTCACTCTTGGCCTAGATAGTGCGGTAAGTTTTATATTCACATAATAAATAACAACCCACTGTATATATGACATCAAGGAGCAGTGCTTTTTGTTTTGTTTATCAAAGAAATTTAAGACCCGGGATATATTGCGCAAAAATTTTGTACGACTATCTCTCGAGAATATTTTAACAAAGTAAAAAAATGACATCTTACGCTTGACTTTTATTATAAATTTCCTAGATTGCATCAAAATATTACATAATGTATATCTGGTTTCAATGTCAGTATATATTTGAAAAATGTCATGTTCATGCAAAAATAAAAGGTATACGTGTGGTATACGTGTCTAAGCTGTGGGATTTGTTGGAGGAATGAAGATTCTTTTTCTCCCTCCACGAGGATTTTCTTTTGTCTGAATCGTTTTATTTCCACAAACATATTATTTATTGTCCGAGAACTCTGAAAAGTAATTTTAAAAGTTGATTGCAAATTTGATTTATATAATCGCTAAATCATAGAGTTTTGACATTTTTATACGTGTGGGATTTTTCTTTATGAATCAGAATTTATACTTTTTACAAGTGAAAAAGTAAAATTTGGTGAGTGGTATATTTAATTTCCCACTTATTTTCCTTGATTTTTATATGCTAATTGAAATAGAGTTTCTCGTGCGTTGTATTTTCCGCATATAACGTTTTCCAATCAGTGTCACAGAGTGACGTCAGCAGACGTCACAGAGTGACCGGGGTTCTACTATAATAACAAAATGTCATTAATGTATTTTCATTGTAATTCAGTTACTATATTTTATTTTATTTGTAGCCTTGTCTTTATTTGCTAATTTTGGTCCCTGGTTTTATGTCTCCCTAAATTATTTATCACACTTCATCACTGATTGCTTCTTACTCCCATCCACGTCTTGCACGAAAATTTGCACTCAATATGGAACCCAGAAAGTCTAACTTCCAGTGCTTGACCTAACTTCTGATTATACGCTTTTTCAATTATACGTTTATTAGTTTTTTTATACTTGACCCTTGAGAAGCGTATTAACGGTGCTTTATTGTATATGTTACACATCATTTATTTCATGCGCTTTTTTTTTCTGTTCCATTTCACAGATGGGTGGTCTAGAATCCGTCATAACAGGTATACTAGATGAATGCAGTCACTTCTTTACAAAATGGAAAATAAATCGAGAAATCTTTACAGCTATTGTTTTGACCACTTCGTTCTGTGTATCATTAGTGAATGTTACAAGGGTAAGTTACAATTTATGTCATATTCAATATTTCATTTTTTGCTGGACCAAACGGAGCAACTGATTTCATAAGTCAGGAATAAATACAATAACTAATATAAAACTAAAGCATCTGTATAGATATTAAGGTTCATATACTTAATATTGCGCTATTAGATCCCTAGCCAATCAGGACCCGTAACGACTTTCGGTAGTTCGGTGTGAAATAACAGGAGAGAATATTGCAAGTTTTAATTAGTACTTCCAAGTTTACGTATTAGATTCCTTCCAATCACCAAAGTTGTTTACGGTTCTTGATGACATACTGCTTAGCAAAAAAATGTTAAAAGAAATATTCTAAACTTGCTAATGGCATCCTCTCATATAGATGCAAACCTGATATTTTTGACAAATCAGTTTGAATATCAATGTCTGAAATATATGACTAGTACAGCAATCCAAATTATCGCACTTCATAGGTATCCAAAAGCCGACACGGTGGCTGGGCGATCAGGGCAAGCGTTTCCTCGTGCTCGCTCGGCTACCGGGTTGTGGGTTCGAGTCCCATCTGCGGACATGGAAGTTGTGTTGTCGAGCGTAGTGTGTTCTTTTCTTACTGGTGCGCCGGAGCAACGTCTTGTGGCGGTTAAATGGTTCACGATTCTGGTCGATGTATAGGCGAATGATTGAATATATCAAGTGCAATTATTAATAAATAAATAAATTGGTAATTAACGAAAAACTTTTATAGCACCATCTATAAGTAACGAGTACCTTCTAGAAGTGTCTTTTAAAGACTGAAAGATCGTTTTCAAAATAGAATGAACCTTTAAATAAGTGGGCGAAAACTGGCGAGTTGGAAATTATCTGAATTTAAATATACTTAAAAACTCAGATGGATCGAGAAAGACGAATTGGGTGGCATTTTATGTTCTAAGTAGATCTTCTATCCAGCAGCTACACTAATTCATCATTTACTGATAAGGGGGCACATAAGACCCTAGGCGTCTGTAGCCGAAGTATTGTGCGCTCCCTGCAAATATTTTCTGGAACCCTGTCACGCAGCTATATAACTTTACAGAATGTAAAATCTCCCTTTCCATGACATCTGCAGGGGCGGTTCTGTTCCTCAAATTAGACGTCACCTGTTTGTCATTTCCCTACAGTTACTTAGTATATGTAAAAGGAAAAGTGATGGAGTCAAAAATATAACTTTCGAACTTTGATGGATCTATACGTTTTGAACACCCCTGCATACGAATCAACTATTTTTTCGGTGATATCTATCTGTCTGTGATTCTGTAGAAACGATATCTACCAATGAATTTGAACAAATCGAATGAAACTCTGTACAGTTATTTCAAATAATGAACGCCTGAAACCTATTAATTTTCGGGAGTGGAAAGCCCTCAATTCAATTTTATTTTCAATATTTTTTTTTCCGAAAGTCTGCAAAACGTTATATAAAGATAATTATGCTGAAAAATGTGACAAAAATAGCGATTTTAGATTTTTCCATGTGTATTTTTTTATTTATTTATTTAACAGCAAATGGCATCATTTGCAGGACATTAATCTGCGCTTCTCTTGGGATATGTTGTACTTTAGTATCTAAAATAAAAAATATCTTTCAAATGTCAATCAAATAAAAAATTTCCAATGATTAAATGCTTTGTAAATACTTTCAAACATAAATGAATTGAATTTGTTTTAGGAGTTACGTTATGCCGTTCGCGAGGCATTAGAGGTTTTACTTTCCGCAATGGCAATCTGCTATCTCTCGAAAGAATCAATCGATTTTTGTAAAATTTGATATGATTAACTTAATCGATGAAACAATAAACGATTCATTTTCAGCGATCTGGAAACATAAAAGATCTCGTTTTTGTTGATTTCCTGAATATAGAAACTTGTTCATTTCTAGAAAACATTATTTGTTTGATACATCATGTTCTTTTTTCCTTCTTTTGTGCTGTTGGGGATAGAATGCGCCTGGCTTTTTACCAACTACCAATAAAAGCTCAACGAAATTATTCTTACAGATACTGTAAGCAAAGATAATCGCTGCATCGTAAGGAATTAAATTTGTTAACATGCATAACTATTAATATTTATTTAAAACCATATGATCTAGGTAGAACACGCCCTAATATCGAATCAATTAATGGTATTCATTCTTTCACTATTTCACATCCCGTATTAACCCTTCCAATAAATAAAAAATCGAATGTGAGCAGCACATGACTTTTCTTATATAATGCAATGACTTTTACAGTTAAAACATAATATATACTGTGGTATATATTAACCACGGTACTGTGGTATAAAAATTAAAATCTTTAATAAATTACCACGGTATATAAATCACGGTACCATGTTTTCATTGTTAAATTGTACATTTGGCGATTTTCCGGATGACAATATGTAAAGCTATTTCAAAATACCCAATTAACGTATATTTCATGCAATTCTAAATAAACAAATATAAATATTCATAGCATTCTCAATAAGCAATATAAGCCATATATTAAAATATTTTAATAATTAATTCATCAATTAGACGTAATTTTCATTAATTTAGCGTCATTTTTGCAATTTTGACGATATTTTTGTCAATCTGGGGCGAAATATCGCCCAGTTAGCGATACTTTGCTCAATTATTCGCCAAGTTCGTCAAATGCATCACCAAGTATTACAGACAAACGGAGAGAAAAGCATTTCTTACATACTAGAAGGTATGCCTTCATACGACGGAAATCAGAATTTACGAAACATTACTTCCCATTTGTCGTCATTTTTATCAATTTAGCGACATTTCTGTCATTTTTGCAACATGTAAAATAGTCGCCAAGTTGGCGACGTCCCGCTAAAATTCACGCACACAGACATCATCTCAAAAACATTTGATTCGTGTTCAGGGATGCTTGAAACGTGCTCTCCCATCGAAAACTCGAATTCGAATTTTCGACCCCGTCACAATACTTTTCCCTACACATTATACTATGTATGTAAGAAAAGTAAAAACCGACAACATCATTAGCATTATACCGGGATGACACCGGGGCCAAATTTCATATCCATAAATGGTAATGTTTAGTATTTCTTCAACCACAAGCTGCTGATTTAGTTTTATGGATGCCGATTCATAAACTCAAGATTTCTTATGGTATAATTTTGACCACTTGCCACATTTTTCCATTTTCGAGAAATTTCTAACTAGCTCTGCTTTAGCCACTTCGATTCTGAACTTCAAACCGCTCCGCTTCTAATATGATAACGACTTAAACTCTAAAAAGAAAATTATGTAAAATATATATCTTCAGCTCTCCGTCCCGAGAGAGCAAAAAAAGGGTAATGTTAAAAGGGTTGGTGCAACCATCTCAAGTAAAATGCAATTGCATTTGGACTCACTTCAGTTTTACTTATCTGAAGGATTATTGTCAAAAATTCGCTTGCAAATACAGTAACTCTAGAAGGATTGAGGTCATCCAGAATAGTTTCTTGAGATATCTTTTTTATAGGAAAACTGGCATTAGTTGTTATGCATTGTCTTCTGCTTTTTTGCGTGGTTTGTTTGGTGTTGTAAGCTTACAGAGAAGAAGGGATTTTATTCTGTGTTCTTTTTTCAAGAGTTTGTTTCGTGGCCGGGTTGACTGTTCCCATGTCTTGGGTGGGATTGGTTTTCATGTCCCACAGTATAGAACTAGAAGCTTGAATTTATTTGCCATTAGGAAGTTTGGGTCGAGTATTGGCAATAATTGTGCTATAAATTGCTTTTCTAAATTATACAATGGTTTCCCTGATTGTCTTGATATTTTTTATTCTTCTGAGAAGGATTTTAAAGAGCATTTGTTGTGAACATCTTGTGTTTTATTACATGTATTCTTGTGAAGTGTTTTTTAATTTTAATGTTTTAACTTTTTAATGTATTTTAACTTTTTTTATGTATGTCATGGTATTTTGAATGAGTTTTGCTCCTGCATGCTGTAACTGGGACTACGTCATGTTGCTTGCAGTCTTTGTAAATAAATAAATAAAATAGACGAAAAACGCCAATTATAAAGTTGTAGAGAATTGTTTAATGAGTAGGAATCGACACCAGGAACGCATGAACCACGTATATGGAAGACAAAAAATACGTGTCAGAAAGTCGTATTGTCAGGGATTATAACACAGTGGCACCTATAATTCTTGTCAAAGTACGCTATAATATTCCTTTTCGAATTTAAAAGTACATTGTTGCTGACAGAAAGCATTTTGAACAGGCTGTACATTAGATTCCTGTGCATGTAAGTGTTATTTATTTTAGCTTTCCTGAATAGGACAGCCATTCGCTAATAAATAATAATATATCTAATTTTAAAGTAATTTTATTGTCGATTCCTACTCATTAGGCAATGCCTTACAACTTTGCAATTGGCTTTTTTCGTCTATCTCCCTTTGTTGCCTAGTTTGTAATCCTAAATTTTAATACTCCGCTAAGAGCGCTGTAATCCCTTTCATTCGATCAGGCATGGTCACTTTACTATAGATAGATGGTCACCTTACTATAGATAGATGGTCACTTTACTATAGATAGAGGGTCACTTTACTATAGATAGATCCAACGTGTACACTCACAGACCTTTCGTTACAAAGCTATTGGAGTGTTTAAGAACTTTCGCGTGGAATCTTGATGATGTGTTTTAAGTTAAGATCTGCATATTTTTTCAGTCATGATATTTTTAATCGATAGCAAATTTTATCTACCCTATATTAAAAAGCACTCCTTATTTTGGTGAATTAAAAGGTACACTAAATTGAAAATTTAGGATCATGAAATTATTTTTCCTCAGAAAAGTTTCATCAAGTAAGCAATTTTAAATCTCGCGAAAATCTGTCTACGTGTATGTTATGCAAAAGCAAAGCATGTATAAAGTAGCTTTAAATTCACTTGGTGAAAAATGCGCAAGAATGAAGTATCAACATGGTTTTTGGTTTTCAAAAGCTTAGATCTGAGATAAAAACGAAAGGTTTCTCCATTTAAAAGATTTTCCAAACTCACGATATATATTTATGCAATGATATTTATTATCCCTGTGTATAACTGTCTAACGTGTTTTGCATTTTCAAACCCTCCAGAAACCCCTCGGTGATCTAGAAGATGCATCTATGGATTTACCCCAAGGGGGGAGGAGAAAATGGGGAGGGTTAGAAAGTCTTTCCAGACAATTCAGAAGATCATCAGTTGACCTTGAAGGCTAAATTTTTGCACTCTTATAGTATCAACTACGATACAGAATCTAACAGAGACGAAATTTTGAGTTACCCTCTTCCGGAAGCGTATAAAATGAGGGATCTCGAAAAGATTTTTCAAACATTCCAGAAGTCCCCTGGTAACCTATAAGGAAGAATTTTTGCGTATCGACAACAGAACGTAACGTAGTCGGGTTTTTGCTCCTCCCCCCCCCCCCCCGTTCCCAAGGAGAAGACTATGGGGTTTTTTAATGTCTTTACAGACCCACAAGCAGCTCTCAGATAGCATAGAAGGCTAAATCTACCACTGGATCGAACCATTCGATCTCCACTTCCGGTTCTTTATCCATATCCGGTTTAAAATCTCTCATTTTATTTGAAACGCATATTTCTTGATTGGCTATAGATAGAGCTTAGATGATAACTGTTATGAATTTAGCATTGAATTCCGGAGGGGATAAGAATATCACTAGGGATTTGCACTTTCGGTTCCAGAGATTTCACTTCAAATTCAAAAATTTACATTTTCCTTGAAACATCCATTTCTGGGGATATGCTAAAGATATAGCTTTGATTATGAACGATATGGGTTCAGTATCAAATTCGGAAGGAAAATGAACGTTAACTAAGGATTTTCAAAGAAAAAATTCTTGAAACACCTATTTTTAAAGATTGGTTATAGATAGAGTTTAGATGATAACTGACTTAAATTCAGCAATTAATTCCAAAGGGGATAGTCGTGCACTTCCGTCCTTTATTTCACTTCCGGTTCAAAAAATTTCCTTGAAACATATATTTTTCAGGATTGGTTATAGATAACGCTTAGATGATGACAGATCCCAGTGGGGACAGGGATGTTCACTAAGGATTCCAAATTCCGGTTCTGAAGATATCACTTCGAGTTCGTATAACTGTACGAAATAAGTATACCAAAGAGAAAAAACATGCTTAATAGTTCCATCAAAAATGAAGCGGCATTTATCATTATATGAAAGTTCCTTCATAAATTTCTTGTTTGTATTTTGAATAAATGTACTATTAATTTTCTCTGTTTTCAATTTTAGTTTCATTATTTTTCTAAGTGGGTCGTACATATCAATATTCTGTATAATGTTTTTTAGAGGATATAGTACGGAGCATTGAGGATGGATCTTTTGAGTCAAGGGTTTTGGGGGCCCGAAAACAGTTTAAGAACCACAATTATAATACTCAATCATGAGTGGTCCTCATCGAACATCGTGCTCATGTGTATGAAAAATGAAATTCTTAGACTGCATTATTATATTATTTAGAAAGTTTACGCATATATATTTAATGTCGCAAAATTTACCAATTCCTTATTATTGATTTTATAACTCCTCGAATCATTAATTTAGTTACAGAGTAAACGCTGGTTAGTTTCCACATTTTGAGTTCAAACGCTTAATTTTCCATATTATCCAGGAATCGACTTTCATAAACAGACACCATATTAATTAATGAGTATTCATTGCGCTGGTGCAGCAGATATCTAATTATCCAAATCGATTTCTTTTTTTTTTCATTTGGAATGGAATCGATTTGTGAACCTGGTTAAGTATCGACTTAAGCTACCAAAAGTGCGTTTTCTCTCCAATACACAGTGTGCTTATTTAGTTATTCCTCCCTCCAGGCTCTGAAATTTGAAATTAATTAAAGAGACTAAATTGAAATGGGGGATAGACCTTAAGACACTGTATGTCGATGAACAATATTTAAGGTAAGGAAAAATTTAACTGAATAATTGCGCACAAATTATTACGCAACGCAGCATGCAGCTGCTTCAAGGATATCCTTCAATGGATCCTTCGTGATATACTTTTGCACATTGGATTTCCTTCATGATTCTAAGCAAACCAAAAAAAAAAACCATATTAAGTCAAAAAGACGAAATGGGCCATTTAACTAATAAATTAATTAATAAACTAAAAAGTTTGCTGCTTAATAAAGTAAAGAAATTTCAAAAATAATAAACATCATTTTAATGAATAAATTTTTAAGTATATGAAAATTGATTTTTCACCATTTTGAAATTTTTTCGGCAGTCAATTATACCGGGTACGGCAAAATGATCTCCTGATTTTGAAACGTTAAAAAAAGCAATAAATCCTAGTCAAAAAAAATTTTCACTATAAAAAAGAACAATATCTGTCATTTTATTTTATTGTTTTTAAAGACTATCGTCTTAAATGCTTATCCTTACGAGCACTTCTGAAACCTCACTCTGAAATTCTTCGAATATTGCAAAATTTCAAGAGGAGACATCAGCATGGACACCCATAAGGGAGGACAAAGGGGCGTTTGCAACCTCCTGGAGATTCAAGGTTACAAAGACTGGCATCAAGCTAGTTCATAAGTAAAGACAGTGACTTTCTTCAAAATCAATACTGGTTTTCAACGTAAAATGCAACGCAAATCAGGATAAATAAGCAAACATGAGTTTCGAAAATCAACTGGATTTCCTTCATCAGTACAGGAAGTTTGGACCTAAATACCCAAATAAACGCAAGGCAATATCGGCCAAACTGAATCACATAAACATCATCAAACTATAGGGGCGCCACCTAGTGGAACGAAAAGAAAATATAACAAAAAATATTGGAAACAAAGAAATATGAACATGAGATATAAACAAAACCAAATATAATAAAAATAAAAGGCATGAAATATAGACCAAATATAATAAAAACAAAAGGCAGAGAATATGAAACAAAAAATTAAATATGATCAATCCATACCTCGAAGAAATAGGGAGTCATTGACAAATTATTAACTAGATTACTGGAATTTTTACTAATTTTGGATTTCTTTGCAGAAAAAATCCAAATCGAAAAACTGAAGAGCACTTTTGAATAAGGCAGAAGAAAAATAAAACCAGTGACTAATCATCCAACAATGATTAGCGATAGAAGATTTATTGATTTCTTGATTTTTTATATAATTTTTATGTTCTTAAACGGTACTTTAAGGTTTGGTTTATAATTAAAGTACCGTTCAAAAGAACATCAAACTTGTGTAAAAAGTCAAGAAGTTAAGAAATCTTCTATCGCTAATAATTATTGGATAACTAGTCACTTATTTGATTTTTCTTCTGCCTCCATCATTCAATAGTTCTCTTCCGTTTCCGATTTGAGTTTCGTTGAATTTTTTTAATATTAATAAACATTCCATTAATCTAGTAAATGATTTGTCAATTCCATATTTCTCTAAGGTATGGCTTGACCACATCTAATTTGTTGCTTCTTTGAATTCATATTCTCTGCTTATTAATTTTTTATTTTTGTTTTTGTTCACATCTCATATTTATATTTCCGTGTTTCCTATTTTTATTGTTTTAATTTTCCTTTCATACTACTACATTGGGATATCTTTAGCCATTTCAGTTTGGCCGACATTGCCTTGCGCTTATTCACTGATGAAGGAAATTCAGTTGATTAGTTCACTGATGAAGGAAATTCAGTTGATTAGTTCACTGATGAAGGAAATTCAGTTGAATTCCGAAACGTAAGTATGCTTATTTGTCTTGATTTGAGCCGCATTTTACGTTGTAAACCAGTTTAAGCTAGTCCATATTGCACGTCTTATCCTTGAGATTGCTCCCTTCTGGAAAAAATCCTATGGGTGTCCTGTTCATGGGTTTAAGAAGTGTGTAGCTCATAATCATTTAGACGATCTGGACTTTGAAAGATAGCAAAACAAAGCTTCAAATAGCGTTCTTTCTCATAGTAAAATAAATTTTTGAATAGGATCTATATTGCATTTTCTTCACGTTCCAGAAACGGGAGATCATTCTGCCGGACTCATTGTAAGATTATTACATCTAGAAATTTTATGTATTTATCTCAAGTAACTGATATAATAAAACTTCCAACATAAGTCACATAAAATTTCCAAACATAAGTCACATTTTGAAAGTTTGTTATATGTTAAAGATGGACTATCCCCCTAAAATCACCAGTAACCCAACGAATTATCAACTACAAAAACCTAGTTTCTTCTATTCAACTAATTAACGGAAGGTATAGTAACTTTTACATTTGGCCTTTTTTGCAATAGAATCCGTAAAGAGCTTCTTTAATGATTTTCTACTCTCAATTTTATTTTATTCTTCAAATTACAATTATCTGTTCACGACCAACCGGTGAAGAAATAAACCTGCGATACAATTAATAGTAATTACAATTACTTTGAATCCATAACTTTAAAATATTTAATGCGTCCAGTCTGACTTCGTGTGCAGTTTAATAAATTTCAATATTATTGGAAAACAATAACATTAATTAAAGCTTTATACCTATATTGCTGAAAATCGATATTAATTTTGTTGTCGCTGATTAAAATAAGCCTACCAAAACTCATAAATGTAACTGCTGTTTTCTTGAAATATCACAACAGTAAAATTTCCATTCTCGAAAACGATTCTTGATAGCTTCTGAACAAATGTGTCCATTTATAGTTTGTTAAAAGTACTTACTTATTGTGTACGTACTCTGAACCCTATATATATATGTATATATATACATATATATATATATATATATATATATATATATATATATATATATATATATATATATATATATATATATATATATATATATATATATATATATACAGGGTGTATATAAATTGATGGTCAGAAATATAAGGGGTTATAAAACTCACCAAGACAAACAACTTTCACAATACAATGTGGGTTCGGAAAGCACCGCTAGAGGGCGCTTTCTCTGGGCGTGGATGAAACTTCGTGTCAAATAGAGTGAAGTGAAGACGAATACAGTGAAGACGAATAATGGAAATTTATTGACAAAATGTTTAGAACAAATGCTCAAATGAACGACCACCAACTGCGAGACAGGCGTCACATCGACGAAGGAGTGAATCGCGTACACTTTGAGAGATTCCTAGCATTTCACGAACGTCTGCAGCTGCGACGTTAATTCGGGAGACAAGGTCCTCTGGTGACTCGATGGGCGTCTTGTAAATGGCGCTTTTTAGCTGTCTCCAGAGGAAAAAATGCAGGCAGGACAGATCGGGAGATCTGGGAGACCACGCGACGGAATCACCACAGCCAATCCATCTGTTCGGAAAAGCAATGTCCAGGTAGTTAAGCACAATCCTGATGTAATGTGCGGGCGCTCCGTCGTGCTGGAACCACATAATCACTCGATGATTTGCTGGTACAACATGTAGTAAATCTGGCAGCACCTGCTGGAGGAAGATGAGGTACTTCTGTCCGTCTAGGCGGTCTGGTAACAGATACGGGCCAATTAATTGGTCGTGGATAATCCTTGTCCACACATTCACGGAGAACCTTTGCTGGTGGCATCTGGAACATGTAGCATGCGGATTTACTGTGTTCTCCATTTTGACGCGACATTTCAGCCACTACAGAGAAAGCGCCCTCTCGCGGCTCGCCGGTTGCTTTCCGACCTAAACATTGTATTGTGAAAGTTGTTTGTTTTGGTGAGTTCTATAACCCCTTACATTCTGACCATCAGTTTATATACACCCTGTATAGTATATATATAGATATATGTATATATATATATATATATATATATATATATATATATATATATATATATATATATTCAGATTTTGTTAGATAAAAATTTTATAATATCTCGAAAACAGCACATGTTACCGTTCTGTAAATATTATTTTTCTCTATATTAAAAAGAAGAAATCATATGAATTTGGGAAACTACAATACGAATAGATGGGTAAATTTACAGATCTGAAACTTTACATATTGACTAATATGAACCCGTAGATGTACAAGACAGGTTTAAAATTTTGATTTAAACCTTAGTTTATTAATCATTAATTAATAAAAACTTTACATTGCCAGTATGAGAAAAGATTTGATGGATCGAGCCGACTTCCGACTTCAATGGAATGGGTTGCTTTTCGTTTCTCGAAAACAAATATTCGAAAAATTGAGCGCCTTCTCCTGCACCGATCACCCTGACTATCAAGAAGTCTCTGACATTCTCCAATAGAAATAATCCTGTCAAATTTAATTATGTTATCTCGATTTATCCAAGAAATATCGTCTCAATAGACACACAGACAAACTGATACACAGACATCATTGAAAAAATGGTTGATTCGAATTAAGGTATAACCAAAACTGGTAAAGCCATCAGAATTCAAGAGTCGGCTTTTTGATCCCCATCACAATATTTTTTGCCTTACATAAACTTAAGACGAGCCTTTCGAAAACATTTTAAAGGTTCTCTTCTTAAGAACGATCAACCCAAGAATTTAACGTCAAAAGAAGAACATCAAAATTATGTTAAAAATCTATACATGTATAGGTTTCCTAGAATAAACTGTTTGATGAGCAGCTATCGATTTGATTTTACTTCTGTGTGTATTATTCAAAATTGTTTACCAGTTTTTATCCTGCACTTCAATCAATAAAGATT
Source organism: Amaurobius ferox (assembly GCA_951213105.1). Classification (NCBI taxonomy): domain Eukaryota; kingdom Metazoa; phylum Arthropoda; class Arachnida; order Araneae; family Amaurobiidae; genus Amaurobius; species Amaurobius ferox. The sequence continues at coordinate 149,455,498 of OX578133.1, read as the reverse complement.
CACATCACTAAACGTTTCAATTATCTGGTAAATAGTGCCATATTTCACACAGTTATTGCTTGGCCGTCTTTATTTATTTATTTATTGTTGCTACCGTATCTCTTTTTTTTTCGTGTCAACTTTTTCAGCTTCATCATTCTGGTTTCCGCACTCTTTTTTCTGTTTCTATTCTATTCGGTCTTCTCTTTCTCACTGGCTGACACTGCAGTAGCATTTAAGTAGTCCTCAGCACCTGAAAAACTGTCGACTGGCTTACTCTGATGATGAAACCCAGTAACTTGTTTCCGAAACGATCAACATGCTTTTAACATTTAATTTGTGCAGTATTTTAGGATGTGATATATGTATTGACTCTGATACAACAGTTATTGGCGGCGAAAATTTTACAAGACTATTGTTTTCACCAAAAAATAATTTTTTAATCATCTATTTCTCAGAATTTACTATAAATAGTGCTTAGATAATTAATAAGAATTACGAAGAGATAAGAATTAAGAATACGCTGATTGATAAAAATTCAGACACAAATTCCAAAAGGGGTTTCAGGGGACTTCCAACTCAAATTTAAATTTTCCTTTGCAACATATGTTTTTCAGGAATAGTTATAGATAGAGCTTAGATGATGAATGACAATGATTTGGCAAAATTTTGCGGAAGTAAGGGGATTCACTAACAGTTTCCATTTCTGTTTGAAGCATTTATTTATTTATTTATTTTATCAGGAGTGACTATAAATAGAGCTTACATGATAACGGATATGGTGTCAGCATCAAATTATTTTTGGAGTAGGGGAAGAATTTACACTTTCATTTCTAGATATGTCACTTCCGATTAAAACATTTACATTTTTCTTGCAATATATATTTTTGAGAATTGACTATAGATAGGGATATGGATTCAACATCGAATTTTGGAGGGGGTTGGGGGGTTCCACCGAGGATTTCCACTTTCTGTCCTGGAGATTCAACTTTTGATAAAAATATTTACATTTTCATTGAAACGTCTATTTTAGGGGACCTGCAATAGAAATAACTTAGATAATATCACTTCCGGTTTCTTCGAAAATTCGTATGACTATACGAAATAAATGTGTAAAAGAGAATAAAAATTCTTAATAAAGTGCTCATAAATTTTTTGTGTGATACACTGCATCTCACAGAAATCTACGTGATTCTTGATTAAGCCATCTTCCTACTTTGGGAAACAAGAAATATTCTCTCTTTTCGAAATTGTTTATTTTGATAGAAACCTTAATGCATGCAAAAAGGTTTCGAAGTAAAACTATTTTTTTCTCTATTTTCTTCAGTTCACTAAACTAACTCCAACCGCGAAAAGGAATTTCATTCCCCACGTTGCTTCTGATCCAGGAATTCCCGCTGATTTAAAACACTGGAATAAAAACGGGCTTACGGTTATAAAAAAAAAGACGCATTTCTATCAACGCAGAGAGCAGTGAAACAAATTTGCGATTTCTAGCAGCTGTTCCGAAAAATCGAGTATAGATTGCATTCGAGAGTCGTATATATTGCGATTTCTAGCTGTGAGCGTTATCCTTTTCTTGTATTTTTTATTGTTGTATATTTTACGTGTTTCAATTTCTTTTCAGGGTGGTGGATATATGATGTATTGGTTCGATACGTATTCAGCTGGAATTTCTTTGTTATGTGCTGCTCTCTTTGAAGCTATAGGGGTAGCATGGATATACGGTAAGATATTTCAGTACCATTGTAGTATATAATATAGAGCTCAGGAGCAATATTTCAGCGCCACCTAGTGTGATATTAAGAAAATATCTGCAATTTAAATACGTTATTGTTAAGAATACATAAAATGCTTTTGCGGCATATTGCCTATCTCCTCGATGGTTGCTTAGCGAATTTGTCGTGCAGGACATCTTCAGTCTCAACTTCTGGTTCTTATCTTCATGCTGTGACATTATTTCATTGACCCATGATATGGAGACTCAAAGTTTTTATTTACTATTTTATTATTTTGACATGGCTCCTAGTGTGACAGTTTGTTGCACATTTAGGTTTAGTCAGTTTGGGGGGTTGATGCAGCTCTGAGGGTTACCTAGCATTTTGGCAGTATAAGGATTAAGAACATTTTTTTTTTAAATTTAAAAATATTGATCGCGATTTTTAATTAATTTCAGATGTTGGGGAAAGGGTTACCTAGTTCCGGTTTCTCAAGGTTAAGTACTGCACGGGGTCTCTTACGAGATTTGGCCTTGCGATGATCATAGTCTTGTAGACTGAATTTCAGTCTTGTAGGCTGAATTTTGTTTGTTCATTTGGAACTGAAGGCAGGTTGTAGAATTTTAACGCTAGCTTTTTAATTTGAGCTCTCACGGTTTTTATTTTGAAGTATTTTCTAATCACCGAGTTTCCTAAATATCTAGGGGCTTTCCTGATACACCTTAGGATTTTATTTTATTTTGTTTCTAATAAGTCTATGGTAGTTTTACTGGCATATCCCCAGACGGGTGCCGCATATAGCATTCCCGGGCGGATGACCGATTTGTATATTAGAAGTTTGTTTTTATTACTAAGATTTCCGTTTCCTATCATTGGGTATGAGGCTCCTGTGGTCATATAAGCTTTATTGATTATGTTTCTTACGTGCAATTTCCCCGTTAGGTGGGAGTCTATCGTTACGCCTAGGTATTTGGTTGATTTTTCCGCTCATAGAGCTTGGTTGTTTATATACAGAGGCGGCGGAGGTTTCGTTTCCTAGAAAAGTAAATCCAATGACATTTATTGGGGTTTAACTTTATTCGCCATTTTTTCAGCCATGTTTGGAGTATGTCTAAGTGTTGTTGTAGCTGTCTGTGCATTACTGAGAGATAAGGGTGTTTTGCCAGTATCGCACTGTCGTCTGCATAGAATGCCAGCTCAGTGTTTGGAGTCCTGGGGATGTCGTTCAGATATATGTTAAAAAGTGTCGGACCAAGGATGGATCCTTGTGGTACACTACTTTTTATGAGCTTGGGTGTAGATAAACTATCTTTTACTCTGACTTGAAAGTGTCTGTTATTTAGGTATGAGATTAAAAGTTTGACTAGTGCGTCAGGGACTTTTAGAGTGATCAATTTGTATGCTAAACCATAGTGCCACACTTTATCAAAGGCTTTTTGTATGTCCAGGAAAATTACAGCTGTGAGTGTCTTAGTATTAAGTTCAGAAGATATGTGCTCTACCACTCTCAGCAATTGAGGAGTGGTGGAGTGTTTGGGCCGAAATCCAAACTGCTCCGGAATGATAATGTCATTCTCACTAAGGTGCGTGTTCAGTCGCTTAATAATTATTTTCTCAGTAATTTTACTAAGTGTCGGCAGTAAGCTAATTGATCTGTAGTTGGCTGGAATTGTGGCATCCTCTCCTGGCTTATAGATCGGTATAATTATCGCTTCCTTCCATTCTTTGGGGAAATAGTTTAATTTTAATATTTTATTTATTAAAATGGTCATGAAAATTATTATGTTTAAGGGTAGGTTTTTGACCGCAACGTTCCTGATTTTGTCGTGCCCTGGGCTTTTATGGTTTTTAAGGTTTTTGATAATTTCGACTATCTCTTGCGAGGTGACTGGGTTAATCTCAGCCGTGACCGGGGAGTTTCTGAAGTTGTTTAGAGTTTGTCTAACCATTTTTAGGGTATCCTGACATATTAAGTCGTGGTTTGGTTCGAATTGCTTTTCGTAATGCTTTGCAAGCGCCTCGGCTTTCTCTTCGTCTGAGCACGCGGTATTATTGCCATCTATTAATGGCGGGAGTTTAATTTGCGGTTTTCTAAGTCTTTTAGCGTAGTCCCAGAGCAATACGTCTTCTGGGTTAAGGGATTCGATTAACTCTTTGTACTGTTGCTGCTTTTCCGCAACGATTTTTTCCCTGACTTTATACGTGAGTCTGTTAAGCTCCCTTTTAAGGGTAGGGTTTCTATTAGCCTGCCATGTCTTTCTCATTCTGTTCCTCTGTCTTACTAACTGTCTGACATGGTGGGAGAGTGTGGGTAACTTTGGTGACTCACGATGTGTTGTAACAGAGGCAAGTGCTCTCTTGATTTCTGTTGTGAGTGTGTGTGTAGCGAAGTCAATATCTGCCGTGCTCATTATGTCAGGTACTGTTAAGTGCGTCTCGAATAGTGTTCTCTTGAATACTTTCCAGTTCACCCTCTCTTGTTCCAGAGAGGCTGGAAGAGGTGTGTTCAGATCAAATGTCACTAGTACAGGTAAAAAAATTTAAAATTTAAATTCGAGCGGAAAGAACATCAGATATTTTAAATTTACGCCATTACAATATAAAAATTTTCAGCACGACGTTTTCAAATAACACTATAGATGGCGCCACCAGCAAATTTAAAAGCAATCGAAAAGTTTTTCGAGTCTGGCGAGTGAAAGTTAAGCCCGAATACGGCCAGTGAGATCACTGAAAATTTAACGCTGGGTCGGACCCTTTGGATTTAATTTTTGTCTTTATCAATAACTTGTACGATGAGGCCCCTTTTGAGCTGTAAGTAAAATCTAAAACGAGTTTTAGGAGCTTAGATGGTGCTACTGATCAAAATTGGCTGCTGTATTGGAATAGGAACGAATTAAATTATGTTTTTAATTTTTAAACTGATTCTAATTTTTAAAAAATTTCGGCGAGGTGTTTCATGATTGTGAGTCGTTTAGATTTTGCGATACAGATAACACAAACAGACAGACATCTTCTTTTATTATAGACTAGAACGAATTAGCCGCCGTTTCCCGTATCGTAAGTAAGCGCCCGCTACTTAAATAATATATTTACAGATAGCATAGCTCGATTTCTAAATCGAGTTATGCTACGGTAGATTTTCTCTTCAAACGATTCAATGAAATTTTTTCAGGCAATAAAACTCAGTCTAGGGAGTATTTGATATATTTTGTCCTCCTAAATGTATCCGCGGAATAGCAGGAATTCAAATACCAATTTGTACTTTTGTGTAATGACCACTTATAGCTTGGAAGCGCTTCCATTGATTTATATAACTTTTCACTGCTTTGTCAAACTTGAATTGTGCAGGTTTGTGAATAAAAATATTTCCGATTTTGTACCGCGTTAATTTATAATTTCGAAAATAGGTTTGCAAGCTAAATATCTCCTGAAATATGTGATTATTTAAAAAAAAATAAACTTTTTTTTCATGATATAGCGATACGGAATACAGGAAATGCTTTGATATAAAGTTTATTCTCCTACACCTATCCGCGATAACGAAAATTAAAATGCCTAATTTTGACTATCTGTAATGACTGTTTATAACTGGTAAGCAGTTCAACCGATTTATGTAGTTAATACAAAAATTAGCTTGGATACCTAGACTGAGTGGTCGATAGTGGTAATCTCCGGAGTGTAAAGAATCCGTATATTGATGTCCGATTTATCAAATCAAAAGGTATTTTTCGGTAGTTACTTTAGGTTTCGCGTGAGTAACACAAAAACTAAAGGTATTGCCGCATAGTACGTAAGTGTATTATCTGTGTAAATTTCGGTATATGTAAAAGGTACTAGGAGTACGGCTTAATTTGATTATGTCTAGCAAGAAGCTCTGTATTCAAGTTAATAAAGATGTTTTTAGTCTTTAACAATCTCAATGTGTATCCTTGACTGTTAGGAATTGAATTATTTGTTATTTCCAGAATCGCGTTTTTAACTTGTAACCCTTTTGTTTTTACGATTTTAATAGCCTATCAGGCCAGTATTTTACAATAACACCCGAACAAGGATTAAAATTCTTTACAAAGTTATATACTAATTGTAAAATGAGAAAAAATCGCATCCCCGCTTCAAAAGTGACAAAACTCAAAATTTGAAACTTTTGAGTTATTGCTCTGCTTAAGTTGATTAGTCTATCAACCAGCAAAAGTGTATTTATTTAGCTTTATAATTGGTAATTTAAGCTTTATAATATATTTAGCTTTATAATTAAGAAAAGTTGGACGAAAATAACATAAATTAAGAATGTGATTTTAGAAAAGACTTGAGTCTCGGCTTCAATGTTAGAGGAGGGAATTTTGCGATTCCCTCTTTCCCGGATAAATTAGTAGCTCTCTATCTAGAGGTCGGGGGGGGGGGGGGGTTCTAATCCTTCCCTGAGCAAGAAATAATCAATCACATTGGCTGTTTTAATTAGGTGCATGTAATTGAAAAAAAACCTCATGTTTCTCAGAATATTGGTAGCAAAAGTTTAGCCATATTATTATTTTCTGGAAATATTTTGTCTTGGAACATCTATCTCAGGATATGTTGTAGATAAAGCTTAGCTGATGGCTGATATATGAGAATCAAATTCTGAAGGGGACAGGGGTTTACTAAGAATTTCCATATCCGTTACTTTTTCTGTTTCCAATTAAAAATTTTAACTTTACTAGAAATATATATTTCTCAAGATTGGCTATAGATAGAGCTTATATGATAACTGATACGGAATCAGCATTAAATTCTGGAGGATGTAAGGTGGTTCACTGAAATTTTTCTCTTCCGGTTTCTATTCCGCTTCTGGTGCAAAAATGTTTCTTGAAACATCTATTTCTCCGGATTGGTTATGGATAGAGCTTAGATAACGACTGATATGGATCCAGTATTTTATTCTGGAGAAGGTTACGGAACTCAGTAAGGATTTCCACGTTCGGTTTTGGCGATGTCAGTTCAGATTCAAAAGTTTATAATTTCTTTGAAACATCTGTTTTTCGTGATCTTCTATAAATATAACTTAGATGATAACTGGTATGGATTCAGCATAACATTTTGGAGAGGGTAGGTGGTTATTAAAGATTTCTACCTTCGGTCCAAAAAATTTTCTTGAAACTTCTATTTTTCAAGAGTAGCTATAGATATAGCTTAGATAATGATTAATAAAAATTCAGCATCGAATTCCAAAAGGGGGTCGGAGCTTCACTAAAAATTTCCATTTTCGGTTCTGGAGATGACACTTTCTGTTTTTCAGAAAATTCATATGACTGTACAAAACAAAAGAGTATAAAAATTCTTAATAATTGTGTCAAAAATAAAATGTACGCACGATTTGCCACCATATGAAGACTTCTTCAATAATAATCTGGCAATTATAATCAAGTTGAGTGACTATGAGAGTAATACTAATTTTCTCTGCATTAATGAAGTAGCAGGTAAGTAATTTATTTAGTGACAAGCAAGATAATTAACCTTCTAAGATGATATTTCATTTACAGGACTAGATAGGTTTTGCGACAACATTCAGGAGATGATGGGATTCACTCCAGGAATGTTTTGGAGGTTATGTTGGAAGATAATAAGTCCATTTTTCTTAGTTGTGAGTATTTAAATATTTTAAATTAGATTTATTATCATTATGTAATTATTTATTATTATTATTATTATTATTAATTATTTTCCAGTATTTTTCATCCATGAATTTAAACTGATTCGATCTAAAACGCAAACTTTATAAATCAGTTTAGTTGCTACTTTACATTGTTAGTACAGTACATGAGGTCTTATTGAGAGGATTATGTATTTCAAAATTCATTGTAAAAAAACAAGCATCAATTACAAGCACAAGCTCATACATGTAGTCTTACTAAGTCCTTAAACACCCCAGTAATTTTGTAAGGAAAGGTGCAAGAATGTACACGTTAGGTCTATGTATAGTAAAATGGACATGCCCGATCGAATAAAAAAGATTGCAGTGCCCTAGCGAAGAATTTAAAAAGTTAGCGTAACGAACTCGGACACAAAGCGAGATAGACAAGAAAAGCCAATTATAAAGTTGTAGAGCATTATCAAATTAGTAGGAATATACATCAAGAATGCCGACACGCGTATACGAAAGACCATAAATACTTGTTATACTTCATCGTTGTTAGAAGAGCAGACACAGTGACACCTGCAATACTTGAAAGAATAGTAGGCCGTAATATTCTTTCTCGAATTCAAATGTGTACTGTTGCTGATGGAGGCTAATTTGAGCAGGCTATACGTTAGATTCCTGTACAAGTAAGTGTTATTTATTTTGACATTCCTGAATAGGACAGCCATTCACCGATAACCATATTGTATCAAATATAAGCATTTTGTAACAGTTATATTATCAATTACTATTCATTAAACAATACTCCACAACTTTATAATTGGTTTTTTTTGTCTATCTCACTTTATTGCCGAGTTTATTAACCATTTTTTTTATTCTCCTCTAGGGGTACTGCAATCACTTTAATTCGATCGGGCATGGTCGCTATAGATAGTCCTATAAAAACTTTAAAACTAACTATAGATTTACAATGCAAAGACCTAGCGTGCACATTCAGGAACCTTTCCTTACAAAGTTATTGGAGGGCTTAAGAACTTTCCTAGTAATCTTGTAGTTTAGTGTCTCTGATGGCGTGTTCCATTTATACTACGGAGTTCGCTTAAAATGAATCTCGGAATACCAAATATTATTTAATTCCTATATCTCTACTCCGTTATACCACATATACAGAAAATTGCTCCATTGTATAGAACCACTTGTATAGAAAATTGTTCCAATGTATAGTTCCAAAGCATATAAAATTGTTCTAATGTATAGTTCCAATGTATAGAAACACATGTATAGAAATTGTTCCAGTGCGATACTAAAGGACCTGCTCAAAACTCCGTAATAATATATTATTCTCTGTAAGCGAACTTGATATAAACAGGATCCACTGTACATAAGCAAATCTGAAATGAATTGTACACTACACATAAAATATCTTTTCATCATGAATTTGTATGCGTATGATGTTTGAATAAGTATGGTATTTAACTTCAGATCAAAAATATCTTGAAGGACAATGTTTTATGTATATATAAGAATTGTCCAGAATTTATACGTAATATAAGCATGGCATATGCTATGCTCTTACCAGATTTATGTTTTACGTGAATAAGCATAAGTGGTAAGTACATATTTAATTCATTATTTCAGGCTGTCATTGTATCTGCCATTATCAGTAATACTACACTCCAGTATCAAGATTATGTTTATCCTTCATGGGCCGTGGGACTAGGGTGGGGATTCGCTCTGTCATCTGTAGCAATGGTACCCATCGTCGCCTCTTACAAGCTTGCAAAAGCTCCTGGAAATACATGTATAGAGGTAGGAATAAAATTATATTTCTTATTCACATAGCAATTCCATAGTTACTGATGTTATATACACTACCCGACATAGAAATTGCAACACCATGAAGCATTGACCGGATAATTATGCAAATTCCGAGATAAACGCATGTATGCAAATGACCTGAAATGCAAGTAGGTCACATGATTAGACCGTTGGATAAACGGGATGGAAACGGTAGATGAGCCAACAGTTGTTACTTCTTCTTCTTCAACCCAGACCGTCCGACCTACCAGAAAGGTATAAGGCATCTATTTGGACGGCCGGGAACTGCCACCCAATTCAGATCGTAGCCCAGTGGGGGAGGCATCCACAGGGACCGTACCCTCCTTCCCCTAACACCGACCTCTCAAAAGGACTTACGGACCCACATTTTTAACGTGATCGTACTCCGCGTGAACACGACGGCAGTTTTAGCAGTGGCGGGAATCGAACCCGGGCCGACCGAGTGCAATTCCCGCGCGCTAACCACTGAGCTGTCGCGCCCCCAAAACAGTTGTTACTGTCTGTCACCTCCGGAAACCAGTTTTCCGAACTTTTTTTTTCGTTTCAGAAGACACATGATATTGAAGAGGTGGCTGGCCGACGCCGCAGAAGTCCGTTTTAGCATTTGGACGATCGTGAGATGGGATTCATTTTAGGCCTACTTAAGGCTGGGTGGTCGTACCGTTGTATCACCGCTGAAACACGCATAAATGCGTCCACTGTGCAAAGGATTTAGAGTAGATGGATTGAAGAAGGGCATGTTAATCGCCGCAGTGGTACAGGTCCGTCCAGACGTACGTCAGCACGCGTTGATCGACGCATTCGAAGGTATGCGGTGGCGGCCCCACAAACGACGACTGTCAACATTCTGCAGAATTTACAGGGTACATTGGATGTTCCAATATCAGCGAGAACAGTTTCTCGACGATTGGCCGAAAGCGGCTTGCACTCGAACCGTCCTTTACGGAGGCTGTCATTGACGACAAGACACCGGCGGGAGAGATTGCAATGGTGTCGGGCCCGAGCCTCTTGGAGGAGTGAAAGAAACAGGATAGTGTTCAGCGACGAGTCTTGGTTCTGTTTGTCGAATGACAATCGCCGTGTGAGAATCTGGAGGCGATGTGGAAACAGATCCAATCCTGCTACCACTGTTGAACGCCATACTGCTCGACAACGCGACATCATGGTTTCGGATGCCATAGCCTTATGCCGGTCACCTCTGGTTCGTATTAGGATCACAATGACGGCATAACGATATGTGGAAGAGGTGCTGCGGCCGGTTACACTGCCCTACATTCAGAGATTGCAAAATGCTGTTTTCCAGCAAAATAACGTTCGGCCGCACACAGCAACCATCAGCAGGCAAGCCTTGTAAGGTATCCAGGTGCTTCATTGACCTCCGCTGTCTCCAGATCTCTCACCCGTCGAGCATGTATGGGACGTGATTAGATGTCGTTTGACTGTTCGGCCCCGCCTCACACAGAGGACGACCAGTGGAGGATGGTTGTAGGCATATGGTCACCCATCCCTCAGGAAACTATCCACACGCCCATTACATATGTTCCTCGAAGGGTTGCTGCTTGTATCGCCGCAAGAGGTGGCCCTACTGCCTACTGATCACCCTGTCTATGCCATTACTGTATTGCATTATCCTTCTGGAATTAACATCACTCATTTATATATGCCATCTCTGTCTGTGTGTCTTTTATCATCACACACTATTCGCTCTTTCATGGTGTGTGCATTTTCTGTCTCGGGTAGTGTGTGTATGTATATATATATATATATATATATTGGCAACAGTAGATCACTTCTTTACTCTTTAGCGAATGGCAACATTGGTCTACTCATTTTTTGCTCGTCATGGTTGTACATTTGAGGTGTATTTCAAGGTGTTTATGTTTCCTTGCTATTTTTTCAATCTTTATTCTTATCGTCCTAATAACACTTGTTTATAGATAAAATCTATCTTGTGTTTTAGAAACACGCATTTTTGTGTTCATTTCGATTAAATATTAGGACTTGAAAAATAATTTTCTCGAAATGAACTATTCTTAAGCCTAGAGCTCTTCCACGTGCAAGCTTTAATGCTTGATTATTTTTGTATTCCTTTTTTCGATTCCTCACCATTGACATTTGTTGATTATCTTTAGCTTTCTGAACTGTAATATGTATTATAATTTCCTCATTATGGTTGAATTTCATTGTATTTTGTAAGCAAATATTAAGATAGTGTATTATGAGTTACTACTTCCATTCTACCATTGGATTTACAATTTTAATATTATATATATATATATGTGTGTGTGTGTGTGTGTGTGTATACACGCACTGTGGTATCCTGAAGCATCTATTCCTATAGTGCTACGCACTTAATGTCCAGATGTCATGCTTTTCTAGAGCGGCACGGCCTTAAAAATCACCTAAATCAGAATGTTGATGTCGTAATTATTGATGTTATATATACACACCCTGTGATATCCTGAAGCATCTATTAATATAATGCTACGCACTCTATGTCCTAGTTTCATGCTTTTGTATCATACAGCCTTAAAAATCTCTTAAATTATAATAAAGCTTTCAAACTCACACTAAGATAATAATGAAGTGTAAACAATAATGTGTGATCACTACCACAATAATGTGTGATCACTAAGACAATAATGTGTGATCACTAAATATAGCAACTACTTTTATAGCAATCGGTTTTGTAGCAAGTGTTGGCGCAGAACTCGCAAAACAACAAAAGTGGGTCTAAATTCAGGAGTAGGTCCATTATGGAGTAGAAAATATAACGTGAAAATTGCATCAAAATCGGAGCAAGAGTCACTAAGATATATAAAAACGTTTATTTAAATTTGGGACCGCCTCCTTTCCCAAGAGTCAAAATAAGAGTGAAAACTATATGCACGCATACTCACACAGAGAACGCTCACTCTGCACTCAAGGATCATTTTTTATAACCCTGCTTCATCGCGACTGAAAGAAAATTCATCCGTGAAAGATACTCTTTTGAAACATGTTCAACACTTTTCAGTAACCGGAGAGACCAAGGTCAGGGAGAGTAACCTGAGCACATTTTTCTCGGACATGATACGAGGAACGTGTGTGTGTGTGCTACGGAGCTTTTAAATAAAAACTTATTGAATCCTCAATTTAGTTGTAAAAATTACCAATAAAAAGAGTTACATGTTTCAAAAGCTAAATAATTAGAGCTCATGATAACAAAATTTTAAGACCTTATCTCGAAAAATGCTTGCCTGGCGATAATTTTAAAAAGACCAATACACAAAATATTCAAATATATTTGAAACAACTTCAAATGAGGCATGATCGTGGGGGCAAGAAGAAGCATTCCCAGTATTTTGGAATCTGCTGCGATTCTCGGTTCAGAGAATGGCAGTTGGGCCAAAAAACTTCGAACGTGTAACTGCGGATGAAAAATGCTTGTAGATCAAAGAGGTAACAGGCGAGTGATACGAATCGTCTGTGGCAACAAAAGGGCAACAATATGGCAAATTGCCGCTCAGTATAACGCAGATGCACTAAAAAGCATATCCGAACGCAGAACACGACGGACTTTGTCCCAGATTAGTTTTTACAACAAGAGACCATCAAGGATGCCTTTGCTATCACAAAAAAACAGGAAAATGCGCCTGTTGTGTGCCCAGGAGCATCGCAATCTGACACTTGATGAGTGAGAAAAAGTTGCATGGTCTGACAAATCTGGGTTCCTTATCCATGCTGATGGCAGGATCAGAAAATGAAGCAAGCAGCACGAATCCATGGACCCGTCTTGCCAAGTTACAATCCTACAAGCGGGTGGTTGTGAAATAATTATCTCATGATTGTTCTCCTGGGACACACTTGATCCCCTAATACTCCTGGAAACATCTCTTATGCCACGAGCTACTTCAATACTGCTGTCGACCAGGTACACCTGTTTATGGCTACAGCGTTCCCGGACGCAGATGGCCACTTTCAACAAGACAATGTGTCTTGTCACAGTACTCGATTGATCTCTGATTGGTTCACTGAACATGACTCTGAGACCCAATTTCTCCATTAGCCGGCTCAGTCACATGATCTCAACTCCATCGAGCATTTGTGGGATGAGGTGGAAAGATCAGGTCGAAGCTTAGAAACGCCACCCTCCAATTTGAACCAACTAAGGCCTGCTGTTGTATCAGCATGGACCAATATTCTTGCACAACGGTTCCAACACCTTGTAGATCTATGGCTAGAGGAATTACGGCTGTGATCAAAGCTACAGGAGGACCAACTTGTTATTAGTGATATCTTGCACCTTCTGGTAGGTCAGATGGGCTGAATCCAAACAAACTCGTTATTAATATGGTGTCTCTAATAATTTGGCCACTCAGTGTATGTTACAATTATAGATTATATAAAAATCATTGTCATGGATTAAAATTATCGAACAGATTATTATCTCGCCTTCGCAGTCGTAAGTATTACAAAATAACAACTTGCTCTAATTAATATTCTATTGTAATAATTTTGTTTGCTTGTTTTATTACCAAATACTTTTTAAATACTCATCTCCTATCAAATTTAAAGGTAGTTTGATGATTGATAAAACGGTTAAAATTCTGATTGATTTATTAAGTTTAAATGTCAGTTGTCACATATATTTTAATGCGCTGTTCTGACTTTTCAGACCAATATACTGAACACACTAAAATGTGAAAGTTAGAAAATGAGACTTGAAAAACCAAAAAAAAGTATTTCCATGACTATGGACATTCTCAAGGGCCAATGTAATTATATTAGAAATATATCGCACTCTGATTCCATTCATTTAATAATTTTTATCTTTCTGTTAGAAATTGGCATACACAATTACTCCTGAAGAGGAAAGAGAGGTTCAAGAAGAAGGGAATGTCAAGCGCTTCAAGGTATTGTAATAATTCCATGTATAAGCTTATGATATAGCGAAACTATAAATATATAACTTGAAACTGTAATTTAAGAAAACTCAAAAAGTAAATCATTTTGCGCAAAAGATATTTATCAAAAAGTAAAAACGTTTCGTGCAAAGGATAAAGTAAAATTACAATGCTGCATACAGATGTTCCGAGAATAAATACGTAAGATCGCCTTCGTTACTACTAAAAAGATCAACAAACCCAAACTCAATGAAGTAATTACGTACAAATCTAAGTATTAAGACCAATACTGCAGTAAAGATGGATTCAGAGCTTACTCTTTTAAGCGTATCTCTGTTTTCCATAGGACTCTCCATCGTATGTTAAACTTTAAACCGATAAAAAAAAAACTTGTTAAAAAAACAAAAGTTCAAAAATATGATTTAAATGAAGAACTGTTTCCAAGTCTATAAAACTTCATGAGTAAAAGTATAGAGAAGAAAATTTATTAGATATATTTCGTAATAAACTTCGCAAATTTACATCTTTGATACAAAGAAGTGTCTTGCTGCAATGAACTTAGATGAATTGAAAAGAGTTTAATAAAACATAAACTATGTATATATTGCATCTCCATAACATAGTTATTAGGTAAATTTGACATGTTACGAAATACATCCAATAACTTTTCCTCTCTATATTTTTCAATCATGAAGTCTGATAAGTTGGGCAATAGTTCTTCACCTAAATCATTTTTATGGTTGACACATTTTGTAAATCTGAAGAACTTGGCGTTATTTTACAAATTTGTTATTTATCGTATATCAGTCCTATTTGTAAATTTTTGTTTATTTCTTCAGCACACTTGAAGCAGTCAACAAATTACATCGCAACTGCCTCTTGTTAACATGTGTTCTGCAGAACTGTGCTTGTCAGAGTCCTCTTTTGAGAAAACAAAGAAATTCGCAACATTTTGATCTGTCCTCAGAATAACTTAAAATTTGAAATCTTTAAATTTAACAATTTTTCCTATAATGTTATCTATATAACAATCAGCATACCAAATTTCAACTGTCTAACTTAAACACATTTCCCGTGCAATTTTGATGCATAGTGACAAATTTTGAAAAAAAATGCAGATTTTGACCAATCATTAAGACATATCGAATCAGACATATCGAATTTCAACTGTGTATCTTAATAGACCTTCTGCAGAATTTCGATTTTAAGTCACCCTTTTTATGAGAAAAATTTATAAATACCACATTTGCGAATTTTGGAATTAAGTTTTCTTAAAATTTGAAACTTTTGAGTTTTATAATTTTCTCTTTATAGATTGCTACAGGACAGACACACCGCATACCGAATTTGAACTGTATGCATATCTTTAACAGATTTTCTGTAAAATTGAAATTTCAGTCATTCGATTTGAGAGAAAAACTGATAAATACGAAATTTGTAAGATTTTAAATAGTCATTACGATTATTTGATATTGTATAAGTGACAAATTTCAGTGTTTTTTCTTAGAAATATCAGTAGAATATTTTGCATGCCGAATAATTAAAGTTCCAACGTTATTAGTACACTTTAGAGTTTAGAGGCAAATGTGAAAATTTGATTGAAAAACAAATTGTACGCATTTGACGCATTGATACAAAAAAATGGACTGGGGTAAAATAAGCCAAATTAATAACGTTATGTCTCATTATGCCTACCTGTCAGAAAATTAAAAAATTGACATTCTGCTCCTTTCAGTTTCGGAGAAACAGGGGAGTGAAAAAGGCACGTCATTTCTTGTGTAAAAGGTGTCGATTATAGCCTTCATCATTATACATTAATATTTTTAACAGAACTTGGGTGGTGCTCCCTACGTTTTTCTTAATTCTACTGTGGATGTTTTTCGATTCTGAGATTAAATATCAAAGTTGTTATTGTTGGTCGTAGTTTCTCTACTAATATTGTTGATTCTAATATTCGGAAATTGTCTAAACCTTCCAGCAAATTTTTTAGAGATATTTTAATAATACCACCGTTTAACAATTGTTTTCCAAAATTCAGTCTCAAAATTGGCAGCATTCTTAGAAAATTCGATTTCAATACTTTGTTTACACTAGTTGATAAGCTTGATTTTTTCAATCCTAACAATCCTATAGATATTTCTAGTTGGGACATTAACAGCATTCTTTGCAAGTGTGATTTTCCATATATTAACCAAACTAAACGTGCTTTTAATCTTAGTTTTAAGGAATATTGATACTATGCCAAAAGAACAGGAAATCAATACATCTTATATTTCTTAACAAAGTTGAACTTTCGGAGATCATTTAGATGGTTATATCTATTGTGACTATAAGTGTTTTTGAAAATATTTTTTTGTTGAACTCAGATAAAAATATTAATTTATTTCAATAAAAAAACATGTATTATATATATTAGCATTGATTTTGTGAGACCAGATACAGTATTTTTAAATGTTGTGGTATTTGATCTCACAGATATTAACGGTAAAAAATAGCATCTATTAAATATTTTTCTGGCTATACTTGTGACTGAGAGGCTTACTGGCATTCCATGTATATGCCTCTTGTAATTGATAAATAGCACAAGTTGCAAAGACTTGAAAAAACCTGTGTATGGGAGGAAAAGGATTGGGAGGAAAAGAATTTTCAAAAACTTGAAATTCCCGAACGGTAAAAATATTTAGCATTATGTTTCTGTTGCTTTTTATAATGTAAAAGCAAATTAATAAAATATGTGTGTCAATAAAATAATTAAGTAATTTTGAAGTCATGATTGCGCTGCAAAATATTTACTTATGATTGTTAATAATAGTTAATATTAAATATTATAATAGATTGTTAATAATAGTTAATATTTAAATTAGTAAGCTTTTGAGGGGGAAGTCACAAAGTGTTTGTTACAAAGATTTCAGCTATTTAACTTTTATGAATAGCATGAACACATATAAAACTCCAATATTAGTTTCTACCCATCAGTGTCCAATAAAGTTCCATGTTTTCTCCCCCAAAATTCCCAGGATTTTTTCAACTCAAATTTTATATTTAGAAATCCATGTAAAGAAATATTTCATTGTATTTAACCTGCCCCTAGCATATTATGTCCCATCAAATAATGTATATTGAAGAATCTTTTAATCCATTAAAAATAGTATTATAATATTGAATAATTCAAATTATAACACTTTCCAGTGGAAACATTGGGTCTACGTTTAATTTGAATCCTTCAAGTTGCGGAAGACGTATTGCCTCCATCAAAAGCTAACGGATGCACCTTCTTCAGAAACAAGGTAAAGAGGAACCATAAAGGCTTCAGCTTCAAGAAGGACATTGCAATATTTTCTGCCGATGACGATTATCAGAAAAAATACTTACATATATATTTAACATATTACTTTTGGCAACTGGTGTTTCTTGGAGTTTACTGTTATACCTTTGATGCACTGTTCCAAAAGCTTGAGTCAAAATACACTCAAAGATGTTAAATGCAACCAAGATGGAGAAAAGGGTGATCTTAAAAGAATTATTTATTACTCTGAATGTGAGCAGCAAAATAAACCATTTTATTTATGTGCATTTATGAAAGCTTTGTGTATTGTTACAGATAAGGGATTTTATTTTGACATTAACAGCTTTTCTGTACAAAGACTTCAACTCTTACTTCCCAATGGCTTAGATATTTATAGTTTTACTATATAGTATGTATTATTAAATAGGATGGGCTCTAGTCTCGTTTGGGGACAATCGATAATCGTAACGGAATTGCATTGTAAAGGAATAGTAATTCCAACACGATTTTCCACGTAACGAGACTAAATGCCGATATTTTATTTGTGTTGTCGTCAAAACATTTTTCTATATTTATATTTCATTTCTCCCTGTTTTATCCTCATAACATTCAAATACATTTTGCATTAAAGTAATGCTTTAAAAATAAATTTTTATAAAGATTTTATTAGAACAGTGTTCGTAGGAGATTTTAAAAGTATAACTTTATTATTATGTGCCTAAAACAACGCTATTTTAAATATTTAATGTACTTATTCAGCATAAGAAATAAGTACATTTGATTGATTTTATATACAATTTTGAAATCAAAGTACATGTTAATAAAAAGCAATCTGTAGAGCTAAAAATGCAAAAAAATATTAATTTCATACAAAAATATTTCTAAAAATTATATAGATAACTATTTTTACTACAGAATGATATTTATATTTTGCGATTGATTTAGATATTTAAAATTGCGGTCAGGTATTCCATTTGAATTACTGGGCGTTTTCATTTCTCCCGTTTTTGATAACTTATACCATCTTTTCATCATCATTTGTTATTGCTCATTAAATGAAGCATCGGAAATGAAATCTATTCATTGAATGTTTAAGCCATTGGTCTCTATTTTTAGCATCTGTATTCTAGTCATAAAGATTTGTTCCATATTTGTGAAAGAGCATGAAAATGTATGAGCGTTCATATATTCCTACATGTATATACTCTATACATATTTCGCATCTAAATATGATAAATATATCTAATGACCGTGTTTCTCTATACTCCGCAAGAAATGATGTACGAAGCAAGTGAAACGTCCTGAGCATAAAAGCTGAACTGAACATACAACTGTAATTCCTTTTATTTTTACTTTTAGTGGGAAGCGACAATTTTTGTACTGATCTCCACAGTTGACACAATCTGTGATTAAAGTGAGCCATTTTGTAGTTAGATGAAAATTTTGTTTTGTGATTTAAAAGAGTGTTCATTCATATACATTGTTTTTATATAAAATCATATAGTTTCGATTTTGTTGCCATAAAAAAGAACCAATTAAGTTCTATTGCATTTCACACCATGCGAATTTTCTCAAAAAGTTGGCTAGAAATATTGCTGTCACCATTACTTTTGATTTGACTCTCCTATATATTATAAGCAAATGCTTTATTTAAATTTATTGGAGCCGGTAGAAAAGTAAGGCCTCCTATAATTTTTCTCAATTCCTGGAAAAATAGTTTTTACATGAAGAAATTCTCTACCTTTATTATAAACATTACTGTTCCTTTTTTTTCATGTAATATAATCCATACTTTCTATGCATGTCCGCAATGCCGACCCTAGATGTTCTACCTCCTGAGACTTAAGAAATTCTGTTGTCCCATTAAATAATATCCTAGACTTCATCTTTACAAAATATGCAGGAGTTTGTATCTCCGACTGCTGATATTGTGAGACCACGCACAACACATACAACACGTATTCACATACAGCATCCTGAGTGAAATTCATATTCAGACAATAGCCTAGTCATTTGGCTATTCCAAAATGTAGCCTCAGCTTACTTAAACAGTTCATTAAAAATTAAAGAAAATAAATGCAATTCTAAATTTTTAGGGTTTATTAAAAATTTTTAGCCCCATTCTTAAAGCGCAATTAAATCGAATACTTCCCCCGACATCGAAATATGTCTCAACTTTTATTTCAGCAATTGAATTGAGATTCCTCTCATACATAATGCCTTATAATAGCTCATTTTAAAAATTATAGTCTTCATTTCAACAGAAAAGATATTTTACTTTCGAGCTGTCGCAAAACTCTAATAAAATATTTTACTGAATCGCTGCAGAAAATATTTGCAACATTTATTCACATATTTTATTCCCATTTCACCACTCCTAAAAATTTTGCTTCCCAAGACCTGTGCCTTAAGTACTCGCCTCATGAGCCGACTTTGCATGTTCGCGATTTCTGTATCAGATGCTTATTTCAGTCCCGTAAAATTCTATATCTATATTTCAGCTTAGTCCAGTCCTCTAAAATTTTATGCTTCAGCTTACTTTACTCTCATAAAGTTCTGTGCTTCAGCTTACTCCAGTCCTGTAAAATTCTATTCTTCAGCTTACTCTAGTTCGTAAAATTCTATGCTGCCACTTACTCCAGTCCCGTAAAGTTCTTTACTTCAGCTTACTTCAGTCCTGTAAAATTCTATGCCTCAGCTTATCCCAGTCCCTTAACATTTTATGCTTCAGCTTACTTGAGTCCAGTAAAATTCCATGCTTCAGCTTACTCCAATCCCGTAAAATTCTATAGTTCAATTTGTCAACGGTCGCTTCGAAGCTTGTCCACAATGTTCACTCACCATACTGTCAACATAAACATTTTTGAAACGGTTATAGAAGTCGATAATCAAAAGCGATTATTGGCAATCCGAGTTAGAATACAGCATCTGAACTGAAATAGTGTACTACTCTGAGATGAAAAATCTGATGTGGGCAGCACCTGACTTTCCCAACAGACACAAATTAGTTTATTATTTTTATCTTTCACAATTCGTTAAATTAGGCTTAGTTGCACAACATAACATGGATAATTATTTGAAACTATACTGAAATCGCAGTTTTACTTCAATTTTCATTTTCATTTGGTGACTGGACATATTTTCAAAGTCGGCGTTGCAAAAATGTGAAAAACGTAAATATCTCGAGAACGGTCAGTCATAGAGTAATGGAGTTGGTTTCATTCATTTCATCATCAAAAATTACTTATAAAATAAGCATTTAATTGATAGATTAGAGCATTTGTAGTCTTTTATGTCAGATTTTATTGATTTGAGGGCCATTTCGCCAGGGTACTTTTTTTTCCGAATCGTACCAAAATCTACTCAGCACCAAACCCACAAGTGGCTTATATACCATTCTGTAAAATTTTGTAGATTACTTTCTAAGCTAGAATGGATACATTTATTGCTCCGACACACACACAGACATCACTCTAAAAATATTTTTTTCCTGTTCTAGAGTGTCAGAGACGTCAGTCGAAAACTCGAATTCCTATTTTCGACACGATTCCAATACTTTCCCTGTACATTACTATATATAGGGAAAGTTTAATTATTAGGAAAGCATAAAAAAATGATAAATGTATAATAAATTAATTTAACGCATGTAGCGAAGTGGAAAATGTACAAAATATGGTGGTAAGTACATGTGAAAATAACAGAGTGTTTATATTAATGATTGAGAATTACTTCCTGTTAAAGCCATATTTATGCGAATTAAATTTTCTGAGAAATAAATAGGAAGCATTACTTTTGTTCCGGTTTTCGTACGTTTTGAAATATATTTCAATTTTGTAAGTACTTTACCAATAAACATATTTAACTATGTTAAGTCACAAGATTAGAGAATATGTATAAAGCCTTTTTAGTTACAGCATATCAAAAATCTTCTTTCAATACTTCAAAAAATCCTGCTATCCATTTCTTGTACGTCTAGATTCTCAGAACCTTACTTCCCCAAAATCTACTTACCAGATACATTATTATTGAATCCATTGTTCAGAGCAAAAAGTTTTGTGGGAGATTTTGTTCCAAATAAAGATAATTCATCCTCAGAAAGAAATTTGATGTAGCAATTTCTTAATTAATTAATTATCTAATGGCGCAGATTTCTTCGAAACGAGCCTGCATATACAATGATCTTATTTGTATCATTATTCTTTGTCCCTATATGTGTGCATTCTGGAGTCAGAGCAATTCTTTCAGGAGCGTCCAGAAGCATAGCCGCCTACAGGAGGAGACGGATACCACTCGAGTAGGATAGTCCGGACACCAGAGGGGGCCCCTTTTTTTTATTTTTAAGGGAGCAAAGACATGAAAAATTTAACAAAAACGGGGACATCAAATATAGAGGGGGTTCGTGATAAATGTTGTGGGTGGCCTCGCCAACAGCATGTCTTTTACTGCGCAAAATTTTCAATACTTTTTAACTCGAAAAATTCAAAGTTTCTCGAAAAGTAAACTGAATTAAAAAAAAAAATTTCCTATTTAGAAATGGCTTATATTTCAAACTCCATATTTCCTATGTTCCAGTACTCTCCAAAATAGAAAATAACATTCATTACAGCCTGCAAAATCTGAGAAGGGGAAAAGTTAGCACTAACATTTATGACTTTGCTAACGCTTGAAATAATATGACATGGTATAGTAATCTGGAACAGATGGAAATCTGTGATATATATATATATATATATATATATATATATATATATATATAATAAAAATAAATATAATGAGGCTAATTTAAAACATAAATAGTGGCATACCCTGGTTATATATATATATATATATTACCGTGTTAAGCATTTTCATTAATGGAGTAAGAATTGCTGAATTGTTTTGTAAAATCGTGTAAAGAAATGTATACAAAAAATTGCAAATTCGAAGGAAGCGCATTTTTTTTTTTTTTTAACAAAAGTAACAATTTAGTAAGAAAATTTAGTACAGAAACAATTTAGTATGAAACAAAAATATGAATGGCGATATAAGTAAATTTCTGAAATGGAAAATATTATCCAGTGTATATAAAAGACATCTCCAGAATAATTTATAGATTCTGTTAGAAAAAATTTTAAAAAAATTTACCATAAAACTCATCCCAACGCAAAAATAAATCTGAACTTTCAGCAAAAAGTTAAATTTAAATATAACTATTTAATGCAATTTTATAACAGTTTTTCATATCAAAAGACAGTGCAAACATTAAAAATATATGTAAATTATAATTCTGGCCTGTTGAACGATAAATGTTTACTACGACTTTAAGTTTTTAATTGTTATATCTAAAATTACAAGACTGACGTTTTGGATAATTTCCAAATTTTGAATAAGAAGCAAGAGATACTTCGATGAAAGTAGAGTATGCTCCTCTACCTGCGCCCTGATGATTTTATTTGATTCTGTATAATTCGAAACAGGCCTGGGCGTCGTTCGCAGTAAACCAAAGGACCATCTAGAAATTCTGGGATAATCATTTTTCATTTCTTTCGACCCAGACCGCCCGACATGCCCGAAAGTGTAAGGTAGCTGTTTGGACGAAAGGGACAATGCCACCCTATTTAGACCAGAACCCAGTGAGAGCGATATCCACAGGGATCGTACCCGCCTTCTCCTACCTCTAACCTCTCTGGAGAAGAAGGGGGTAATCGCTTGAAGTAGTAGAAAAATATAGAAATTTTCAAAAAATTATCAAAGTATATTTTTATCAAATTCAAGTTATCAAATTTGGAAATGTAAGCCGTCTTGGAGAGGAAAAAAGTTGTACTGCTTTCCGCGATTCACAGACGACAGCTTAGAATTACGTGCAAGAATAGCAGTTAGTAATTATATACCGAACTTTTCAAAAGTAGTGAGCAATACCAATCAATACGCATTGCAAGTCTTCCTCCACAACTTAATGAACTTACTGTATTCCACTTTAAATTTATATTTGATACTGCATTTTTGTTGTTTTTTAATGTTTTATATATATAAAAACATTTATGATCGACTGTTATAATTATTATGTTTTTTATTACACTGTAAAATATATATGGTTTGACTGCGGCACTGGGAAAAAAATTAGAAGTGGCTCTTTGCCTGGCCAGGCCTGAGTAAGGTACACTATTGTGAGTGAGCAAACCTTCTTACGAGCGGGTTAAAAATAAGACTCAATTCATTTCACAAATTTGAACGGACCAATTTCGCAAATGGCCATATCCTACTTGTAAATTTTATTAATTTTCATCTTGGAAGACGCTATTTTCATTGAGTAATAACAATTTAACATTTATTAAGTTAACATTTTACACAACGCAAAACTGTTTTCAAGCTAATATTCCCATCTAAATCGTAGTGGCGCCATCTTTTGTTATATTTCATCATGAATAACTAGTAATTTTTGTGACTTTTAAAAAAATAATATATATTTTAATGTTAAAATAATCGTCGATTATATTACACGAATGACAATTGAAAATAAGTTACCTTTTTTATGTGGGAAGAAGATCGATGGTAAATCTGATAATATGAGAGCATTCAAATTGTCTTACTGACTGTGAATGTATAATAACAATTGTTGTCATTGCACTGTAGATTCAAATTAAATATGTTGCTCAAAAGCATAAAACTATATTATCGTTCTATAAATTTTATAAAGAAGTTCAGAGTTTTAATTATGTCCGTTTCTGTAACAGAGGTGAAATAATTTGATGTCAAAACTGGGCAGAAAGATTAGTCGTCTGCATCTGTTTGTAGTAGTGCATATTTGTACTTAATTGTTTTCAATGTATTTTGCTAGTGTTCTACTAACGATGAAATTATATCAATTACGTGTGCCACAGTGTACTGTACATGTTGATATTTTCAAACGCTTTTCTTCATGTTTCGTCAAAAGCTTTTATGTATTTAATTGTATTACTGGATGAGAACATCAGGCGAAATAAAATTGGTGCATATTTATGTTGTACAAAACGCTAAATATGTGTAATAAACATTTAATTTAACATTTATTGTTCATTTATTTATGTACATTAATATTCGGACATACCACCCTTTCCTATAACAAAATTGCAATAATTTTTTAAACTAATTTTTATAATTTTTTTCAATCTCTCCAATTTATTAGAAAACGGACTGTATACATAAGAATAAATACAAAATGAATCATCCGTTGGACGTTATCTGGTTGTATAAACATAATCTGAATAATTAGTAGTCGTAATCAGGATGATCCTGTTTACGTCCATTCAACATACATTTCATGTCGCCATGGGCACCCATAGGGGAACGGCAAGGGGAGGCACTTGCTCTCCCCTTGACATTCAAGGTCATAAAGGTAGGCATCAAGATAGTCGATATTGCACATTTTATCCTTGAGTTTGCACCACTGACGTTCAATATTCTGTAAATATTATTTTATTTTTGCATAATTACACTTTTAATTATAATTATAATGTAATACACTTTTAGCGTTTCAAGGCGTTCACTTTCTTTATACTTTATACGTTCTTTATACTTTATTTATACTTTATACGTTATATTTCGTTAGACTTTATACGTTCAATAATCTGTAAATATTATTTTATTTTTGCATAATTACACTTTTAGTTATAACTATAATGTAATACACTTTTAGGTAAAATGTAAAGTAAACAATTTTAAAATTTGTAATATACATTTTGATATTGTGATTATTTTTATTTCTACTCAATTCATTACCCCTATCCCCATGTTCTAGTCAATTTCAACCAATCGAGTTATTAATCTTCTTATATAAAATTTTATTGTATGATATGTGGTATTTTTTTGTCCATTTTTTTTATCAAAATTCAGAAAAAATGAAATATTGACGTTCCTCTTTTCCAACGAATGGATTTTTTTTTTTTATTCTTAATACGTCCTGTTTTTATTACCCCACTCGAAAGTCATATTGTTTTATTTCTACCTTCCCCCCCCCCTTTTTTTTTAATTAATTTGGAAGCATTTGGGTATTTCCCTGTGTTTCTGTTGGCCATGTATCTACCTCTAAATTCTTTTCAGATGTTTTCGTTTATTATTTTTTGCCAAAATTACTAAAAAAATTTATTGCGTTTTTTACTGCCTTGTCCTCCAATCTTTGCAAATATGATCCCCCCCCCCCCCCTCTTAGTTTTGTGATGCACTTTATCTTTTGGCAGAAAAATAGAATATTTTTAATTTGTACTCCCCTCCCCCTTTCCATCCTAATTGTTGTCCCCTTTTCTATTCTATGTATTTTTCGTGACTTTGGATTAGGTTTTGTATCCTCTAATATTTTTTATATATTTTCATTCACTTGTCACAAACTCAGGGACATTTTAAACATTACATTTCTATCGTCTTCACCGCCAGTGAATCTATAATAATAAAAAGAAGAATCTGTCTGTTTTTGTTTTTTTTTGTCAGCAATGCCGCGCGATATCTACCGCAATGAATTTTCTCACACAGTCGCATCTATACCTGAACTAATGCGTCTCGAAGGCCCATTCCAAAATTTAAAATAGATTTTTTACCGAATTTTTGAATTCCAAAATCAGTTAATCTCCAGCTACCGATATGATCTAGCAGCTATATTCACGATTTAACAGTTACAGAACCTTCAGCCTTCGATATGATCTAACAGCTACCCATATGATTTAACAGCTAAACGATCTAATGCCACGTTCATCTCCTAGAGGTTATTAATCTTTCATTCATTTATTTTTTGCATTACGGAGAGCGTATATTTCCTTTTTGCTTTGCGGATAGAGTACTGGTAATTTGGCGTCGGTTTAGGATTTGAAAAAAATTGAGTAGTGTTATCTGCAAATGTATTATTAAGTAGTGGGGGTTTAATTATGCCCCAGTCAACACTGGACAAATCGTTCCAGTGATACAATAAAACAAATGTTAAATTCGTCAAGGTGTAAAATTTTCTTGTAATTTGGCTAGTATTCCATTATTCTGTATCTATATCCCTGCAGTATTTGAATCAGATTTTAGAAGGGCTACAATGGATAGTAACAAACAGCTTTGAAATAGGATTCCAGGTTTTTATCTGCGAAATCAGAAACGCAATAAATTTAAATATTTTTGCGTTTTTAATTTAATATTTAAATAAATTGCTGATAATAACCTGCAAAATTCTGAATTGTCCTGTCATATTATATCTTAGCTTTTTAGGGATTGAAATGCTTTTCCTTCATCTCTCCTCTTTCCTAATTTATTCATGAGATCATTTGTTTGATTTGTTTATAATGTTTTACTGCTAAGATGTACAAATAATTCATAAGATTTGTGCAATTACAAATTCAAATTTTATCAAAAAAAAATAATAATAATGAGTGCAACTTTCATGACACTACATACAGTAAGTTACTTCTGACTCCTGCAATAAATTCAGAAAGATATAATCAGCTGTGGCTTCAGTCCAATGGAGCTGAAATTGTTTTGCGTGAATAATATTTTGTAAGATAAATTTCCAGTAAAGTTTAATAAGTTTATTCGATTTCTTTAGATTTATTTGTTTCGTTTGCAGGCTTGCAAAGCAATACAAATTACTCGCTAACTATTTATAGCTAGCTAGCGCTTTTAGTTTTCGCCCCGATTTCATCTGAAAACTCCGACCATAGACTCGACTTTAATATATTCGATTATTTTACTAACTTGATTTGCGGTATAAAAATAAAACTTACTGACGAAATTTTGCATTCTAGCTAATCTATAAACTTTCCTGGCGGTACCTAAATACGTACTTAAATATGTATATTTCCACCAATTCTGTCCAAACCTCACCAATCATTAAACATCTTTAGAATCCCTAAGTTCATTTAACTTCTTAATTTATTTTAAACAAAATATCTCGTGCTTGTGCACCAATATTTCATTAAAAAGTAAGTAACCAAAAGGAGCTGCAACAATCGTGGCATTTCAAATATTACAGCTTTCCCACCCATTGGAAAACTTGGATTTTGAAGTATAATGGTTATAATTTCGATATGTTAAAATATCGAAATTATAACCACTATACTTCAAAAACCAAGAAAATGACCCAAAAGCCAAATATATACACTTGTAGGATTTTTAAAGAGCAATAAATTCATGTTTATTGTTTATAGCATCACTTATAGTTTTTAAGATACAAGCATTACAAACTTGAAAAACGTCAAATTTCCAAACTTCTTTCAAACTTTCAAAAGGCGATTACTCGAAAACTATAAACGCTTTTTTAAATATACATATAAATTTAGAAACTGAATTTCCTCATACATATTTTTGTCGCTTACTAATTATATCGATCTTTTCTATTTTCTAAGATATTTCGAGTGAAAGTCTGAACCATAGAAAAAAAACTCATTTTTAAGTTTTAAAATTTAAGTTTTTCTTTCCCCCCCCCCTCCCTCTAAAAAAAAAGTTTGATCCAAAATTCAATTATATACACTTGAAGAGTTTTCAAAGAGCTTCAAATTCATGCTTATTGTTCAAGGCTAGATCTTTTAGTTTTTGAGATGTTACAAACTTGAAAATTCGAAAATTTTCAATCTTCTTCAATTTGGCAAGGCGATTACTCAAGAACTATAAAAGCTTTTTGTAATAACAAGTATTGATTTTGATACTAAATTTCTTCGTACCTATTTTTGTCGTTTACTATTTATATCTATATTTTATAGTTTAAAATACAAACAAGAATTAAAAAACACTCGCTCGGACAGATACTTTTTTGTTTTCTAAAAAAAAGTTCTAAATATTAAAATATTGAAATTATTATTATTAACGTCCAAAGGGTTTACATTTTTCGTAACGCTTCGTTTTCCCTCCATAGAAATCCCAAACGTAGATGTTATTCACGTAATAAAAACCACTTATATCCACGTTCTAGAATTTATTTCATAATAATATTAGCAGTGCATTAATTAACGTAAACAGAAGTGTATAGCATTATTGAACAAAACAAAATTAACTTGTTTTCTTGTGAATGAAACGCGCTATATGCATATATGAGAATGTCGATAATAGATTTATCGTATACTCTTTTATTAATTTTATGCATCATTTTTTATCCATGTATTCAAAAAACATGAAATAACACAAGAACGGTTCATGCTATCGTTCTAAAATAAGTTCTATTTGATTTCTAATGAAAAATTACATATAACATGATTGTTCATTTAATATTTTTGGATGTTCATTTAATATTTTTGGATGTTCATTTGGATGTTTTTTTTCATGATTTAAAAGAAGTTTGAAAATTTGCGACCTACCAAATGTTCTTTTCCCTTTAAAATCATAATTTTTATTTGCTTCATTCCATTCGTTCTAGAAATTTTGTCTCTCTAGACTCCTATACGCACCTATACATACATTACACTCACATACGCACAGACATCGCTTTAAAAATAATTGATTCGGTTTAAAGAATCTCCAAAATGTATATTAATCCGTCGAAAATTCGAGTTTTCGACCCCATCAATATTTTTCCTATACTTTACTTGTGTTCAGGGAAATTACAAATAAAGTCCAAAATTCAGTTATACAGGGTGTCCCCGAAAGGTGTAAGGTAACTGTTTGGACGGTCGAGAGTGTCCCATCAAGATCGCCCAAACTCTGCACAGCCAGATTCATCGCTTGGAATACATAAAAATTGGCCAAAGAACTGTACGTCTACGACCCATAGTTTTCGAGAAAAATGCGAGAGAAAAGTATGTCGTGATATCCGGTGTACGAAAAAACAACTTTATTGGAAACATGAACATCGGTATTTGCATAGGTTTGCATAGGAAGATGTTCAAAATGTCCACCGCGCATATCGAGGCATGCATGCGTGCCCCTTGGAATGACGTCAAGCCGTCGCACACTGGTGCCATGGCGGAAAAAACCCCGAAACCCGAAAATAATATTTTTCGATACCAACTACTATTTTTTGATAGGCAATGAACCGAAGTATCTTGCCATGTAAATAAATGTATTTTATTCAGTATAACTAGAAGGAAAAACTGATCTTAAACAAGACTTCCACATTCTAATTGAAATCTTGTTTATTCTAACTAAAATTTCAATATTTTTTCCAAAATTTTTGTGGATATTTATAATTATATGTCTCACGTATTTTCAATATATATAAACTCAGCTTATTTCTGAGATAAATACATTTCGTAAAAACATAGCCAAAATCATACTACAAAGCGTAAAATATAGATATATAAATTTTTTTGTTTTCCTTCATTTCTTTAAGCCTATAAAAAAAGCTACACGTTCCTACACGTTCTGGATGAGTTATTTCGAAAGGAGATACTATTATGCAACTGTTCTGTAAAAATTAGCTGCAACTTTTTGCAACCTTCGCTGTTTCGGCATGCATATAAAATCTTACTTTTAATTTATCTACATGCGCAAAAAGTATGCAAAACTATTAAGAAATGCATAAGTTGTGAGGTTTTTTCCGCAAATTCCTCATTTGGCACCACTGTGCGTTGTTTGAATCGTATTTAAAAGGCTGCATCTAGTAGCTACCGGTAATCTTCGCATGGTGATAATGTATTCCTTACCTGAATATTGCGACATGTACTTTATCTTCGGTCAATGTAATGGTAATGCCTTACGAACTGTTAGGAAATATGCCCGTCGCTATCCATCACGTCTGTGTTAGTGTATGGAGATTGCACGCGGATCACAAAAGTTTGATTCCCAGCTCTGCCCAAACTGTCTATGTGTTCATGCGGAGTACGGGAACGTTAAATATCTGGGCCTGTAAGTTCTTCCGAAAGATGCAGTCCCTGTGGATGCTGCCCTCACTGGATTCTGGTCTAAATTGAATGGCACTTCCCGGCCATATTCGAGTAGGTCAGATGGTGTGGGTAAAAAAGTGAAGCCTCCCGAGCCCCTATGCAAAGTATTCTCATGCCTTACCTATCAGTGCCTCTGTACTTGGCTGCGGTTTGAGAGGTATGCAATACTGTTTTAAGTAAATTTTTCGGTAATAACTGAATTACAATTAAAATAAATTAATGACATTAACAAATTTATTGAAGTGAAACCCTGGTCTTTTTATACAAACATTATATGCAGGAAAACAAAATACAAGGAAAACTCCATTTTAATTAGAATATAAAAATCAAGGAAAATATATAAGAAAATAAATAGACCACTTATCAAGCTTTACTTTTTCATTTGATAAAAATTTAATCAAGAACAATTCCAAATATATATTCGTATATTACATTCAAGATTGATTTAGTTTCCATAAGAATTTTTTACCTTGACCTTAATACATAGACTTGTAAATTTCTTTATCATAAACAACTATGCTACTTCTAATTTATACAAAAAAATTGTAGCAAATAATAAATAAATATCAAAGAATGTAAGGTGAAATTGAATAAATTAAAACATCAGGATATTTGAGATGAATGTCTTATATTTTTTAAAATATATCAATTCCGTATGTCGAGTTCTCTGAAAAATTTCGAAACAACCCTATAATATCAAAACATCTATTATTTAGCAATTTCCCAAGTTAAATTTCCTATTAACTATTAAGAAAACAGCCACTTCCGTATAGCTTAGACATGTCTATCAAAGACTTGCTGTAGCTCGAGTATAAATTGCTTACATATTTTCTTTTAGTTCCATTTCCAATGGAATATCTTCCAATGTGGGTAGAGACAGAGAGAGATTCGTCACTACTAACAATCTCGCTTGACGCTTAGCTTTACTAGACAAAGTAAAAATGCTTTGTTTATTTACACAGAGAATGTTTTATCCATTTTGTTTGGATAGTATAT
Source organism: Amaurobius ferox (assembly GCA_951213105.1). Classification (NCBI taxonomy): domain Eukaryota; kingdom Metazoa; phylum Arthropoda; class Arachnida; order Araneae; family Amaurobiidae; genus Amaurobius; species Amaurobius ferox. Next base: position 149,424,380 of record OX578133.1, on the reverse strand, counting down.
AATGAAAATAAAAGTAACTTGATCTCAAATTATTTGGATAGACTCTATCTCCCTTGTCAGCCATAAAACCAAAATAAATAAAATATTTCTACAAAATTAACTCTTTATAAAAACTTAAAACAAAATTGTAACATGTTACATATATAAACGTACAAGGTTACTGAATTAATTTTTAAATGAAATGATAAAATCAGAAGTGTATTATAACCAGAATGACCAAGGATTTTCTCAATCGATGTTATGTGATCACATGATACACAGAACACGTGTTTTGTTTGAAATGTTGTCTAGAACCGTGCAGAATAACCATGCTGTTTTTTCTGTTGTGAGTGACCTGATAACTGATAAACAATTGTTAACGAAGATGAGCATTCAATTAACTTTTCAAACACACCCTTGTCATGTGCAAAAGTTATACAATAAAATAATCAATGTGCAACTCATTGATTCTTTCAAAGCTGGATCAAGTATTGTTTAACATAAATGATAACAGAAACTAAATATCGCAACAATATTACTTACTTCTACAAAAGAAAGCTTGTTGAATGAAAATTTGTCCAAAAGTACATACAAAATTAGTTAATATATATTTCTATATGTGTGTATGCCTGCATTCTGTAACTATTTATTACCAGGCATGGAGTGATTTGTGTTGAAGACCCAGACCGTCCGACTCGTCCTGAGGACTAAGAGCAGCTATTTGGACGGCCGGGAAGGTGGAGTGATTTGTGTAAAAAAAATGCTTGTATAAATTGTTATAAGAATGGCAAATAATTGATCAGTTACACATGCAATATAATTTTTACATATAGATATCTTTACAAATTCTTGGCCAGAAAAACTCTGGAAAGCTTGCTGATATTTTATAAACAGCAGAAACTTCATTGTGTTCATCTAGCCTTTTCGACATATGCTGTCTTTTAGCTTATACTTTTATACACGATTGATAAGGGGCGCGGTAGCCCATTGGTTAGCGCGCTGGAGTTGCACTCGGTAGGCCCGGGTTCGATTCCAGCCACTGCCAAAACTGCCGCCGTGTTCATGCGGAGTACGATCACGTTAAACATGTGGGTCCGAAAGTCCTTCCGAGAGGTTGGTGGTAGGGGAAGGAGGGTACGGTCCCTGTGGATGCCTCCCCCACTGGGTTCCGGTCTAAATTGGGTGGCACTTCCCGACCGTCCAAACAGTTACCTTACACCTTTCTAGTAGGTCGGACGGTCTGGGTTTCAACAACAATCAACAACACGATTGATAAGAATTTGATATAAAACAATCTTGAAATGATGTTAGATTATTCTTAAAAGGAAATCTGCGTTGTTATACATATTAAAATATAACATTTACTTGATTGATACTTCGTTAAAATATTATATCCAGAATAATAACCATAATAGCATTATAGTGTAAAGAAAGAAAATAGGATATGCGAGAAGCGAAGTGATGTTTGGGTTCTACGTCACAATGCTCCCCCCCCCCCGCCCCCCACATAACCGCCCATACTCAATGTGGACACCTTATATCAATATATGGGCCTCTGTTACCGCCCATACTGATTTTTGACATCCTGTATCAATATACACTTACTTACAGCAAGACATTACTTATTAAACCATGGAATTACTTGTAATTCCTATCTTCAACAAAATATCATCAAATGAACAAAAAATCGTAATCGTCACCTGAAGCCATTAAAAGGGTTATCGTTTGTAAATAACGTGACAGATAATGTAGTAATTTTAGCTTACAAATTTTTATGAAAAGCGCGTTAAACATGAATTTTAATTCGCTTGCTATATTTATTATTTTCGGTAGTTCCATTAACTTTGTTGCTGCTGCTTTTCTTAGCGATTCTAATGGTAATGACATTTCATCATACCTTTTTTCTTAACATGTCTTTACGTCAATGCGTAATTTATTTAATTAATGGCTGTTTTCACTCTATCAGTTTAATTTAAAATTGATATTTTTATTTACATATGCAACATGCAATGTTTTAAATGATATGTTTCCTTTTTGTTTGTTTGTTTCATTTTGAAACAGTTTCCAATTTTGAACAGGAAACATTGTAAAGGTTTATGTGGACTTTTAGTATTTGGTTTGAACAATAGCTGAGAAATGAGTTCTAAAATAACAAGCCGAACTAAATAGAATGCATATATTTAAAGATTAATAGTAAATAAGGTGTATGGATCCAGTTGGAAATTACAGATGTGTTAATAATTGTTTTCTGGTGTATTTTTTGTAATTATATATATATATTTTTAATTTTGACACGGTTCTATATTATATATATATATATCAATTTACATAATACAATATACAAGTTCCACATGTTATGAATTATTAATAATTAGGTATACACTCAAAATAAATTAATTGCCAAGTTATTTTGCACTGCTAAAGATATTTTGTATTTTGATTGAATCTATTCAAAATTAAGAAAAAGTTATTTATTGAATTACATAGAAAGACAAATTACCATGCAAGTGCATTAAAAGATGAAATAAATTTATCTTTTTGACAGGATTAGTTAAAATAGAATAATATTCACTAATTTTGTTTAATCACACAAACTTTTAATCTGTAGCCAATTAAAGTATATAAATAATTTAGCTGATTATAATGGGAAACTTGATAATTTAATGAACTCTTTTTAAATGTTTGCTGAATATATTGCTTAAATCACAGAGTGGATTGTGGCCTTTCATAAATGATAATTTTAAAAAGCTAAAGATCTTTACATACATTTTATATAGTACATATATGGCTGACTATCTGATAATTGTCAATTTTCAATCTCCAAAAAAAATTTTTTTAACGTTATAATTTTTAGAATGTTTGCTTAGAATAAGTTCTTTAGAATATCTTAAGATCACTAATGGATGATAAAGCTGTTTAACATGCAATTTAAAGCCATATTCATTGCATTCATGTGACACACATCACTGTGTCATTTGCATATGTGAAAATGGAATGGTCGGTAGTAGAATGAAGACTAAATGATCGGAAGTAAAATGTAGTGGTCAGAGGAAATTAAATTAATTCAAAATGTATGCATGGTTGTGCATTTATCAGTAAAAGAGGTATAAAATAAACTATTATAAAAATGCTACTTTAGCGTTATCTAAGATGACAGAACAAACACCTTTCACTATTTCAACGGAGAACGTGAAATTAGCAAATAAACAAGTAACATTTAATAAATTAAATTGATTCTAGTATTCCTATGCTTAAGTAATATTTAAGTGCTCTGTTCACCCAACCATTGGATGTGCACATTCATAGATATAATGGTCAATAGTCGAATAGGGTCCTAATAATTGGCTACCTACTGTCTTACCGCCACAAGAAAGTCCCCCGACATCAGACGTTTTTGGTGGCGGTCTCTATGGAAACAGGTTATTCCACTGCATTTTAGGTGTGACAGAAAGTGCTTCTTTCGATTTGGAGCAGATAGAACCGACGAAAGTCTCATTTCGCTTTGTACTGGGGTCAATGGTAGATGCTTGCATTCTGTGATTTTTAAAGCTGTGAAGTAACTTGTACTGTGTTGCACACATTGTGGATTTTGTCTAGTTGAAAAATGACTACGTTTAAAAGTGGAAAGACTTTGCATTCGCAAGCACGTGCAATAGTCCTCAATGTTACGGCATTTTTTGAAGAGGGAAAAAAACGCAAATTCTCTAAAAATACCAATTTGAAATGCAATAAAGAGAACTGCGGAAGCAACAGGAGTTTCAGCGTCATCAGTTAAAAAGATAAAACGCGAGGGGAAATCGCTTAATGACACAAGTATTTTATCTATTTGAACAATTTACAATTACTGCTTAAAGAAGCTATTTTAAAAATATCACAAAATGAATGGAAAAAACACTGTAAACAAAGACATTGAAAAAATAGAGAATATTTATTGTGGACTGATAGAAGATATTGCTGCGGAAGCGACAGGAGTTTCAGCATCATCAGTTAAAAAGATAAAACGTGAAAGGAAATCGCTTAATGGCAATGAGATAAGTATTTTATCTATTTGAACAATTTACAATTATTGCTTAAAGAAGCTATTTTGAAAGTATCACAAAATGAATGGAAAAAACACTGTGAAAATAGAGATTATTTATTGGAAGAAAGATGAACTGATAAAAGATATTGTGGATAAATTAGTGATAAATCTGTCGGATAGCGATTCAGACTCTTCTTCAAATAAAGACATTTCAAGTGATTAGGACATAATAGTTATTCCAATGAATGTGATTGAATATTTTATAATTGATTGAAAAATATGAAAGGAATGACTATTTTAAAGTCATAATTTTGCTTATTTATCATTTATTTTTTTAAATAAATAAGGAATAAAGGAAATACTTATTTTCTATTTGATGTATATTTTTCCTACAAATTTTCTTTTATCAAAATATAAAAAATTTTAGTGTATATATGTTTTAGGTACAGATGGATAATTCTTTGACATGACCTTCCGATTTTTTAAAACCCGTACCACATACATGCATATTCTTAGACAACAAATACTTTGCAAGTACAGGAGAGATAAAAAATCTATCCAAATACAAAGTGTATCCTTTTCCTAAAAGTTCACTTAGAAGTGTTTTCACAACACGTTCTCCATACCCACCATCAGAGCTTGATAATTCTGTGTCCTTTCCAGTATACACAAGGAAATTCCATATATAGCCTGATTCCGATTCTGACAATTTATATATTCTTATTCCATATCTGGACCTTTTTGAAGGGATATATTGACAAAATCCCAGCCTTCCTTTCCATGAAAACAAAGATTCATCAATGCACACATTTCTTCTAGGAGTCTATATAGATTTAAATTTTGAAACTAATGCATCTAACACAGGTTTCAATTTATCTAGTTTTTTAGCATTACTATCAAGAGTAAAATGAAGGTATCGTGATATTCCTAAAAATCGATCGCAACTCATAACTGAATTGAAAAAAGGAGTACTGATAATAGGATTCTTAGAAAAATACATTTTAAGATTTAGTTTTTTGACAATGCTTGTCAAAACTACTTGTCCGAGAAACACTCGAAATTTGTTTCCTGTCACAGGTGTAAATACATTTGAAACAGGTGGAGTCTTTGATGTGGAAGGAGAGAGGAGATCTTTCTCCGATTTTCTCTTTGCAAACTCATTAGTTGCTTTTACAATAAATTCTACTAGTTCATCATAAAAAAATATGCTAAAAAAAATAAAGTTCGTTATCTAAATTAGGCAGCATGATATTGTGATTGATTCCAGGTATGTTCAAAAACTCAAACGAATTCAGATCTTTCAAATCACTTGTCCAAACATCATTCGAAAAAACAGCTACTGAAGCTGGCGGCGTTGTAATAATAGTATGCTCAGAATCTGAAGAATCAATTGCATTTTCTGATTCATCTTCAGAAATAAAACAGTTCCACGAATCTTTACTATCTGTATCACTTTCATTACTGTCTAGTTTGTTTACCATACGAATATGTTCTTCTACAGAAAGAAAACGTCTCAGCCCAGCCATTCTTTTATCAGAAATAACCTAATCATTTCATTGCCACACACATTCCTCTAAACCCCGTCCCTCCCCCCTCAAAAATATACTCTCATATTCCTATAATTCACAGACAAAATCATTAAACTAAAATCAAAACGAGACCCGAAACTCAATTATAAAATTGTTGATGCTGCGAGAAGTGCTCTGTTTGTTTATATTACAAAATCATGTTTCACTGCTCCAAATGGAGAAATAATTCATTGGATCCTCCCTATGCCAAGGTCAAGTATCTGCAAAATACATTGGAGTTGCTCCCATGGACATTTAACGCCATCTAGTAGACAAATAAATTCAAATAAAAACGTTCCATATAAAAACGCACTGATGTGATCCTCGTCTTTTAAGGTAAGTTTTTCCTCGACGTGGATATGTGACAGTCGTCCTTGAATGCAAGTTCACAGCCGACGCTAGGGCGCGTCAACCAACCCGAAAGGGATTATCCCTGTCCTGTTGTGTCAGTAACAGAACAAAATCCAAGAAAATGCTCCTTTATCTCAACGCTTTTCGTTGAGGGGTATAAACAAATCTAAAAACTACTGTAAATTTTTCCACATGAGTAATGTCTGGAGTACAATCTAAAATAATAGAATAATATTTAGAATCTCTTTGAGTGTTAACTATAGTTTGTTTAATTTTTTTGCCTATTACTGTGAGCAGTTCATTTTGAATCTTAAGACCTAGGTAATGAGGCATATTGCGGTGTTGGGCTTTTTCAATGGAATTAATGTACTCTACTGTAACATCAAAATTTGAAATACTTTCTATTAATTTTAAAAAATTTCTGTTATCTTTTTGAAACAACTTTTCCATATGCCCTCTAAAAACTAAATTTTGTCTGGCTAAAAACTGAATGACTTATATAATTCTTTCAATAACTGCTATCCACCTCTTCTTTTCATGATCCCTTTAGGCCTAATTTATGGAATTTACAGTTTTTCTTTCTCTATATTTTGTTTTAAGCCCACACCTTGTGTCACACTTTGAAAATGTGCTACACTTTTTTCATGTCATTCTACATTTCTAGATAAATGATGCCAATCTTTGTAACCTATTTTATCATTAAACGCATTTACAGAGGTGTTGAATAACTTGCAATGAAAACAGAATACACAATTGCTAGATTTTGAATAAATAAGCCAGCCCAGTATGACTGTTTCGTTATTTCCTAACTTTTTAAGAAAATACGCAGCTGAAAAAGATTGATTTGAATCATCTGCTGGAAACGTAAAATTTTTAATTTGTGCAGGCCCTATTTCGACTATTGACAATTTCATATTATCTGAAATCACCAGTGGCCAAAAAGCTAATCTGTGAATGCATCAGCACTAAGAAGTGGCTGCAAAGTATCAGTGCTAGAATCAGAAAGTTCAGTGACTGAGACTGCTGCTGTTTCTGATGTCGGCTTCATTGCTGAGATTCCTTTAGTCAGAGTACCAGTAAAAGTTTCAGTAATATCCACTTGGTCTTCCATGTATGCATTGATTAATTTACCATTTTCAGTTTCTACTGCAATAGTATACAGTGTGTTTGTGCAAATTCAAACTTATTGTGTTTGATGTCTTACAAAGTTCAGCTTTTTCTGGTGGGGGTGCTGTACCATGTCTATTCAGGAAACCAATATCTAAAATTCGCCATGAATGTTAAAAGATAATAAAATAGTATGTATTAACACAAATCAACCTAATTTATTTAATCAATCCATTTGATTGACCTGTTAGGCTATTACCAATTAATTTATTTTTTAGAGAATTGGGAATATTTTGCAAAAACAACTTTCATACTAAAGTTTAAAAAAGATACGTTTGTTTTTTCTTCTTATACTGCTTGTGCTTCAAATGGTAGTGTATTACAGTATTTTACACTAAATCTAGTTATGCTCAAATTGAAATCCTTCAAACCATTTCTCAAAGTACTAAAACAAATTTATTTTGTTTTAAAACCTTCAATTATATAGCAATGTCAGCTTCAAAAAGGAATTCACATTTAGGATTTGTTGTGAATTTAGATTACACTCTACAAGTTTAATGTGCCATACTGCTATTAACTAAAATTGGAATATATTTTCCAAATATGAGCATGTTTCTACAGACTGTTCCCCTGACCCAGTAGCGTGCATACCCATATTAGTGATAAATTAAATTTAAAGGCAGTACTTCTTATTTTTAAAATGCTAAAATTTACAACTTTTATATTTCACGAATATTAGGCTTTTAAGTTTAAATGCAAACAATATACCATTGATGGCTTCGCAGTTTTTATTTTAAGTAAAGTTTATTTTTGTGGTGATCAAAGAAGAATGAAGGTCTTTGCCAACCTTCGGAATCTTAGATGACAGTTGAGTCTGAATATATGGAAATTCACCTTGTTTAAATTATACATTAAATGCTGAAAATTAGTTTTTGAAAAGCTATTATTTTGTTTATTAGTTTGTTATTTTTATTTTATTGTGAAACACTAGTTTCCATGAAAGACAATTAAGGAAAAACTGTTTATTCTACTGCTGGAATAACTGATGGAGTATTGATAGGGCATGCAAATTATTTGCCTGTGCCGACCTGATAGTGCTAATCTGCCCCTGGTACCATCTTAATAGAAAGATCTAACTTAGCCAAAAATTGGTACTGACCTGCCCCCAACAATGATAGTCTGAACCCGAACTGATATTAAAGACATTTTTCAATCTAAAGTGTGGTCCTGACCCAGCCTGAACATCTGAGTTTCAACTCGCTCCCGTAAAACTGCCCTTTTTTAGATTTATCTACAATCTTAAATCCAAGCTTCTACGTACTGAAAATTAAAAAAAAAAAAAATAGATTCATGTTTTCATGGTAGATGACAGCATCCATGGACAGGATGTTCCCGATAGGTGGTTTTGTGAATATGAACAAAAATGTTGTTAGAAGGTGTAAAAAGCTTTTCTTCCTTATTCTTGAAATTATATATAATTTTTCACATATTTTGCATTAATTTTCATTTGTAACTTTTCAAACCATAGACCGTTCAGCTAAGTAAAGTCAAAACTTTTTGGAACTCAGGCGTAAGCCTGGCTCGACTCAAAACTTTCTATGAATAATGTGGCATGACCCATCTCTGGAAGTATATACGTAGAGACTTATTGATCAAGTCGATTTCCAACTTTTTGGGATTGGTTGCTGGTAGAAATATCACAAAGATGGCAGAGGACAATGATATATGCCTTATTGTTGATTCTCATAAACAGTGTTACTATTGCTGTTATGAATAATTACGATTTAAGTGTAATTATTATTACAGTTAGCAATTATACGAGTCAGGCTTCCGGAAATCGCCCGTCCTTGCCTGGTTAAAATTCAGCGAGGACAGCTTTGAGATTAGATTCCGTAAAAAAAAATAAATAACAAATTGTTGTCATCGCAAAATTATGGCGAAAGCCGCCATTTCCCGTGCCATGAATGAAAATTGAAATGTCGCCCCCCCCCCCCCCCCATAAACTTAGCTAGTGTGCATTATCAATGCCTTCTTTCTAGGCGAGCCGTCAGATCCGCATTGTAACCACAGGCGCTAGCTATTTTCAATCCCCTCATCCTCCACCCAGTGATTCCGATAACCGAACGAAAATGCGATAGTGCACTCACTATCAAAGTGACATGTTCTGTTCTCCTTTTCGAGGTGTACATGTGCCAAAATTTCGGATTTTAACAAGACCGACAATACCAATGCTTAAACCCGGACCACGAAGATAACTGCGTCTCAGCAGACCCGAAATGATTGAGTGCCAATGAGGTTTAAACCGCCTAGAGACAAGAGGATTTATATGATTATTTATTTACCACGCCTTCAAGTTACCAAACATTGGAAAAAGGAGAGATTCCTTACATATCTTACCCCTCTGCCCCCACTGGAATTCTGCCGGTCTGGTCCTTTATCGGAGACTCCTTGTCGGCGAGTTTGATTGCGGCGATTAAGCGCTGTGGGGGTCGTGTATGAATATGCAGTTATCGCACTTCATTGTGAGGCAGTTGGTTTTAATTTATTATTGTTGTGCGATGTATTTAAGCACATATATTAATGAATATAAAGTGAAAAAAAAATTCTTAAGAGGACAGGTAAAAAATTTCGATGACGAGTAAAAAATTTCACTAGCCGTCCTCGGTGACGGGCTAGATTTTGCCAATTTCCCGAAGCCTGATACGAGTATATGTCATATGGTTGATTCTGATAAGCAATTAAAGTAATTATAAAAACTAATTTTCCATGATCCTGATTATTAGAACTTTTTAGCATACTAGCTGTTTGTTTAATTTAAATAATTACCTGATTATTAATATATCTCAAATTAGGTTCTTTACATTATTATAAAATTCTACCAAGTGAAAATGATCTTATCGAACTAGTTATGAAAATTAAAAATGCTGTAGAGCTGCTGGTAGGCTATCTGGTTTAGGGATGGTAGTGAGCTTGTGTGCCTGCTCATAGCATTTGATACAGCATATTCAGAACTCTGTCAAATAAATATTGAGATAAGAGAATTAATTCTTAGAACTCTACAGCTTGATAAAATTAACATTTTTATTGAGTGTGAAATCCCTTCTTGGAAAAATGATTAAAAGAGGTTTCATATTATCAGGTATTGCATACATTTTTCAAATCAATATTTAAGTTTATTAATTTTGCTTTTAATTTATTACTGGTTGGTTTTCTTTTGTATAAAATTTTAAATTTAATGTTTCTAAATATTTTTAATCATATTTCATTGTACTGATATATACTGTGTAATCACTATTTAAAATATTTATATCATACTATTATGCTTTTTAGATACTTTAGATACATGCATTCCCTTTGTAAGTTGTGCCACTTGCTTTCATAATGAAACATATTATTATTGTCCTTCAGGTAAGTTTCATTGTTTCAATACTGTTTTTGAGTTAGGAATAATTAAAGTATACTGTGTACATACCTTGGCTAACTGAATATAAAGTATGCCAAATGTTCAGTTGACCAGGTTAATGAATTATCAATTTCCATTTCGATTCTTGCCAATTAGCTTCCTAATTTAAAAGGCTCAGAACTTTTAATGCTTTTTTGAAATTTTAAAATGCAGTCTATTATTCCTTCTCCCAATGCTCTGCTAAGATTGGCACCTGTACAACAATATTTTCTCCAAATGCCTGCTGATTCTTTAAAAAATCCTAAAAAGTCATTTAACTCTGGTACAAAATCAGAAAAAATTTTTAAGAATCTAAAGATAATATATGAAGGCTTTTCTATAAACTACTTTTTTACTCATTAAAAGGCTTTATTTTAAGTTTTGCAAAGACTGCAACTCTACAGATCCAGCTTTATTTTAATACTAGCCGCCTTTGGCGACCAGCCTGTTCGCAACCCTTGAAAATGCTGATCGTGGCAAATTCCAACCGTGGCAAACTCGTTGGCGCGACCTACCAGAAAGGTGTAAGGTAACGGGTTGGACGGCCAGGATGTGCCACCCAATTTAGACCGGAACCCAGTGGGGGTGGCATCCACAGGGAACGTACCCTCCTTCCCCTACCACCAACCTCTCGGAAAAACATACGGACCCATATGTTTAACGTGATCGTACTCCGTGTCAGTGGCGGAAATCGAACCCGGGCCTACCGCGTGCAATTCCCGCGCGCTAACCACTGGGCTACTTCGCCCTCCGCGACAATCTCCATAACTTTCTTTTTATTCACCCAATTTAGACCGTACCCTCCTTCCCCTACCACCAACCTCTCGGAAGGACTCACAAACCCACATGTTTAACGTGATCGTACTCTGCGTGAACGTGGCGTAAGTTTTGGCAGTGGTGGGAATCGAACCCAGGCCTACTGAGTGCAATTCACGCGCGTTAACCACTGGGCTGCCGCGCCCTCCGCGACAATCTCCATAACTTTCTATATATTCACCCAATTTAGACGGGAACCCAGTGGGGGAGGCATCCACAGGGGCCGTATCCTCCTTCTCCTACCACCAACCTCTCCGAAGGACTTACGGACCCACATATTTAACGTGATCGTATTCCACGTAAACACGGCGGCTGTTTTGGCAGTGGCGGGATACGAACCCGGGCCTACCGCTAACTTCCCGCGCGCTAATTTGCAATTTAAAATGATCATATGCTTAATTCCATCATCCTCATTCCATTGTTTCATTGTTCCATCATTTAAAATATCCATAAAATTAAAATATCCATTTAAAATATCCAAAAGTTAAAATATACATTTAAAAAATCCATATCGTTCCATCATTTAAAATATAAATATAATAATTTATATGGAGTAAAGGAGCTCTATTCAGAACCGTGACGTCACCTCCACCTTGACGTCCCCACCCACCACCTTCCCTCCTTCTGCGGGGGAGAAACGCCGGTTAAGAAGCAGCACGCCGAGAAATTGAAATTCGGAAACTTTTAAAATCCCGATCCTGTAGGCAATACGTAATATTTCCTGACCAGATTGGACTTGTAAGAATGCCAGATGTTTGACCTTTCTAAAAATGTAAATTATTAGTCGAAATTATGAGTACTTTTTACTATGCGAGAATTTAAAAACCAAAAATACTTTTTTTGAGCAAAAAGTGACTTTTGTTTTAAAATCTTTAAAAAATATTAGAAATCGAAATTCATATTTGAAATTGATATATTTTTACTCGCAATTGTCAGCTCTTTCCGATGGTGTGATTTGTTTTTTCCTACGATGTCCGGATCGTGGGAAAAAAAGGGCAAAAATGGCAAAAAACGGTCGAAATCGCATAAAACATTAAATAACAAAAAAAATAATTAAAATTTTAAAAATCGGTTTTCACGTGTCCCCTTCCCTCCCCCCCGGGTCTCCGATTGCCAAATTTCGTAGCTCTCCGACGCGCGGTCGCGAAACGTATAGTGTATAAGACACACAGACATTGCCTTTTATTATTTAAGATTAAAATCAACTTTCTGGATGATGTAAAAGAAATCCCATAATAGCATAGTAAACTTCTCTAAATGATAGTGTCGTGTAAATAATGCAGAAATATGAGGAACTCTCTTGTCCTAAACACAATTTCTGGTTTTATGGGATGTAGTATGACATGACATGAAGGTGGGTAGCTCCAGGAGAGCCCAGCACATGGACCAGAGGTCTATTTTACTACATACTATGTAGTATACAAACTGGGTATCATAATGTCATCAAATATTTTGTAGGTGGATGGATGATACTTGTGTTATATCTCTTGAAATTCCATAATATACATATGTAGATTTTAATAGTAAAAATAACTGCATCCCACAGCTAAATGTTAGTTTAGTTCATTAATAAAGTACAGATTAACCCTATAACATAGCATTTTTCAATCTGTACTGTGGAATACTGATGAAATAGGTGTTTTGCTATGACAATAAAAAATGAAACAAATAATTGTTCTTATGTATGTTCTAAATTTGGTGCAAATGATATCCCTTTAGAGTTTCACAGATTATTTTGCTAATACCTTATGAGTTCTACATTGGAAGTCACACTGGACCAACATGTTCTGCATTTGGCTGGGTCTGAGTGGCTTGGGCTCAGCATATCATTCAAAATACTGCATAAAAGTTTTAATGTATCTATAATATTAAAAGCTGGTCATTCATACATGTATGTAAACACAAAAAGCAAAGCTCCCACTCGGCCTAGAAGAGCACGTTTTGTTTTTAAACGTAGGTATGAACCAATGATAGTTTGAGACTTTCAAAATTCATAAAATTTGATAGATTTTTACATATTTGTAAAAAGCCTCATTTTAGAAGGGTGTACAGAAAATATTCAAAAATATGAATTTTTGATAAAGTCGGCAGTATTTCTTATACAGATCCAATAGCAAAATGAAAGCTCTAAAATTGTATGGAAAGATATACCCATACTACTTATAGGGTTCATCCTAGGTGTTTTTCACAGGGCGGCCCACCCTGCTGTCCTCAAAAATTAGAAAATCCACCCTGCATGCCCCAGTATTATAATTTTGTGCCCTGACATCAAAAAATGCTGCCCTCCCCCCTTTTCAAAAATTACACCTCTCCATGTATTCTCAAATTTTCTAAACATCGAGAAATGTGTGATATTTTTTTTTCCATTCATTATTTATGAAAGCCACGCAAAAATCACAGCAATATTTACAGCCAAATAATTGGGGAGTGTACCAATATAACTGGACACCATTAGCGGAATCCTTCGCCCCCACAGGGTGAAATCTCATCCCTCTGAGCTTGACCACTAAGATAGGCGATACACTCCATGTTATCGTAAAGGGTTTTTGATTGTTCCCCATGCCTGGGTTGCACATTCATTTCTCTGCAACCCAGCATTAAAATTTCCACATCGGCGATTCAGTTTAAAAAACTGGTGATTAACGAAATCATTACTGGCCAAACTCTGTAGATATTTCGTCTAATATAACTGCTTTACATTTTATATCCGTCTTAACTCCATCAATATTTAGGATTTCTGTGCCATACTCTGTTATAGCCTAGAATGACTTTAATCCTAAACAATCCCTCCTGTGGAGCGAGAAAAATCTATCAACAAACACTACCATATTGCTACGGCTATTAATTTATTGCACTTGTAGCTAAGAATAAGTGCAATCCACATTCCTATTTCTTCCTCTCGGTAATCACCAATGTGTTTTGATACATGCCCTGGCGCAGGACATTCTATAGGAGATAGTGATTCTGTCCTTTGACCCCACTAGCGCCCTGCAGAACTTTACACACTGTACTAATGGGACTTTCATCATTTTTACAACTGCCCCAAATTTTGAAGTGTTTCCGAAAGCGGATGTGTAATTGGAATGAAAGTTCCGCATAAAAATTAAAATGTTACACAAAACTCACACCTGCTAGTTTCGGCTTGTGAATTTATTTATTGGTTAAATATTCATTATAACATATTTTGCATCACGATAAATTTAAAAAAAATTAATCTATATGGAATAGTTTCGGGTATATGCTGCAACTGACGGAGCCAAATGCTAATAAAGGGCATCAACCTTGGGAATGTAGGGGGAGGCTTTTCTGACATAAGTTGCCGATATTGCGACAACATATTGTTGTTCTACTTTAACCTGCATACGTACTGTCCATAAACAACTATATCATAAATATGAAGGAGGGTGGCAAAAATAGCACGTTTAAAGGCTACTATTCCACCCAGCCATACTTTCTATTAATTTTAAAAGCTATAGATTACAAGAATTTCGCATTTTTTAAATTTTTGGTGGGCGACAGTTTATCACTCAGAGAAATTTCAACAATTCAAAATTAAATTGATTTGATTTTTAACTTACCCAAACACGCAGACAAAGTTGGTTCATGTCCCTTTCCCATTCTGTTGATTGGTAAAATTCGAGTAAATTAGTAAAATGTTGTATATGTTTAGCAATACAAAGTAATATTTTTTTAATTCATAAACGTCAAAATATTAAGACAAATCAATTTACTTCAAAAGGATAAAGAATTTAATTGTTATGAAATAAACAAACATATTGAAAAATTTTTACAATAAAAAGGGTTGCTAAATTCATAACGTCTGATAATATAACGGTAAAAATGACCGAAATGTCATAATCGCAGCGATTTAAAGGTTACAGAATAAGTGATCAAAAGGTAGAAACAAAAATGTAAATTAATTAAAATTCGCCAAAACTCATTGGTAAAACCACATAAAGAAAAATTAGTGGCCGGCCTTCTTAAAAATAAAAAAGGAACAAATAATAATAAATGCTTTAGCTTGGAAAAGTAAAAAAAAATTTAAGATGAGAAAACTTTAAGAAACAGGCATATTCGGAAATAATCTGTAATTTTAGCAAAAAAATTAAAGCTGAAATAATCTTGAATAATAAGTCTTATATGGGAGGGGGAAATGACATTAAAATTGCCCCAATAAATATTTGAATGTTTCATGGTAAATGAATTTTTTTTTATGATGACCTTGAAAATAATTGTAAAACACCTAAAGAGACCTATAACAAAAAACATTAGTAAGATTTAAAAACAAGGTTAATCAAGAAAGATCAATCATGCATAAAGCATTGATTGACACACTTTCCAACTACCGGCCATCCATGAAGTTGCTCTATGTCTTAGGATGAGTCGGATGGTCTGGGCTTTCGACACTTTCCAACTGAGGGTGCGGTAGCCCAGTGGTTAGCACGCTGGAATTGCACTCGCTAGGCCCCTGGTTCCATTCCAGCCACTGCCAAAACTGCCGCTGTGTTCACGCGGAGTACGATCACATTAAACATGTGGGTTCGTAACTCCTTCCGACAGGTTGGTGGTAGGGGAAGGAGGGTATGGTCCCTGTGGATGCCTCCCCCACTGGGTTCTGGTCTAAATTGGGTGGCACTTCCCGGCCGTCCAAACATTTACCTTATACTTTTCTGGTAGGTCGGACGGTCTGGGTCTCAATAACAACACTTTTCAACTGAAATGCAATTTTATTTAAACATCTCTAAAATGCGATACATTCAGTGGTAATATTTTTAAAATTATCACAGTATAACAGTAATTTATTATATTTGAAAACTTCATCGAAAACAAATGAACTTTATTCAAATAACGTCATCGAAATATAAATCGCCTGGCTCTCTATATAAAAGCAGTGAATATTTCATTTATAAACTTTTTTCCATTCCTTTCATTCAGTGGTCATATTTTTTAAATTATCACAATACTACAATAATTTATTTTGCTTAAAAATGTAAAACCATGAAGGTAAAATTACTTGCTAACTCCATGCTTAAAACTTCACACAAAAAAAAAATAATATGAAATCGTCTGCTTCTCTATGTAAAATCAATGAATGATTAATTCATATCAGCTATATTGCAGAGTCCAGAGCTAAATAATTTTGCATTAAAGAAATTCAGGAATTCTTTTACAACAACTCATCTTACAGCTTTCTGTATTTACATTCTCCATATATGAAAGTTAGCCTTCACTGTAGAAATTATTAAAGTGTGATGATCATTTAAACTCCAAAATATTGTAATTGCATTGGTACAGTATATAGATGCACAGAAAAAAATAAAGCTATTTTAGGACGGATGCAACACTAAATACAAATTAAAAAGAATAAAAATCACGATTTTGGCACAAGATGGATGCCATATTTTATTTTGAAGTGGGTCACGTGATCTTTTTATATAATATGGGTGCAATTATTATTTTAATTTTTATTTAAAAAACTACCAAACATATTTTCCTGAAATTTTTTTATATATTTTATGGGATAATTTGAATATTTCCTAAAATTTTCGAAGCAATTTGTGAATTTTAAATTCACTTTAAAAATGTTTGAAAAATTAGGTCCCATAGGATTCAATGTATTTCATTTTTTCAACCCGGATTCAATCCGAAGCTATTTGGGCGATACTATTCATTTGCATTCTCATATGTCCCACTGACCGTCTCAGCAACATACTAAAATTTCATTTTGATAAAGTCATTTTTACGGTAGTTATGCAAACGGACAGACAGAATGAATGAACAAAGTCATAAACACTTTTCAACTATGTTGTAAAGTGTTAAAAAATGAGTAATAATAAATGTTTAAAATATTCAGGAACTGGATAGATGAAAAATCTAAATTTTGAAAGCTTATAAGAAATGAAAAAGATGGGGATACTGAAAATGACTTACAGAAAACTTAGATTTAGAAAAAACACCTAAAATAAGTTTTGAAAATTTATTTAATGTCAAAAATGATAAGATAGCAACAATAAATGCATGTTGACAATATTACTCATTAAAAAATTAAAATATTTCTGGGAATTTGTCTGTGTTATCAGAAAAAGTTTTGTATTTTGCCAATCTCTTAAATTTTCTCCAATTTTTAAAAATTCTCCTTCTCTGCCTCAACAGCCACATAATAGATTTTACAAAAGTAGATCCTCTAAGGGAAGTTTTCCTTGCTAACAGACATAGTTGTGCTGTGCACTTAGTTTTATATAAACATATAAAATAGAAAAATTATCTGTATCTGTTTTACATTCTACGTGTGGGCCACATTATACAATGCATCCTTTAGCTAAAATTTATAATTGGGCTCTTTTTAAAATGTGCCCTTTTCATATGTAATGTCAGACTCAAATATCTGAAACACTGGAAAGATTACTCAAGGTATCTATCTTGGGGCGAACTTAACAGTAATGTTGCTAGGCATCCTTATTTCTGTATGCCACCTGATGGCATACATGTCAAATTTACGTTTGATAAGCCTTATGAAATTCTTGTCCCCTCGCGGGATGATTGGAAGAGGACTCCTACCTACAATAAACTGAAATGTTTTGTATGGTACACTGATGGCTCGAAGATTGGCACAAGTACTGGTGCTGGTGTCTGTTGCCCTGATGATGGCACTGAGCTATCTTATCCGCTTGGCAATTTTGCTACTGTCTTTCAGGCTGAAGTATTTGCCATTCTTATGTGTTGTAGAATTTGCTATGACAGAAAGTATGAGAATAGCCAGATTTTCATTTGTTCTGACAGCCAGGCTGCTCTTATGGCTCTGGGGAAGTTCACTGTGACATAGCTGCCAACCGTTCCGGATTTTCCGGATTCGTTCCGAATTTTTACGTCTGTTCCGAAAATCCGAATTTTTTCCACAAAATCCGAATTTTTGAAAATATTCCTGTTTTACCCCATTTTCCCCCCTCTGCGACCATAAAAGTTACATATGAGCCAACTCTACTGAATTTGGCGGGAGACTCCCGATTTTTGAGTGTTTATCCCGATTTCCCGCTTTTGAAGACACATCTCCCGATTTTAACGATTTTTTGAAAAAATCCCTACCCTAAAATCCCTAGTGGGAAATTTTTCTCTATTTGATCAAAAGTACGCTCATAAGATTACAGATCAGACGTGAAAAACTCTCTGGATTTGGGGCGGAAACTCCGATTGTTTCATTACTTCTCCGGCCTCCGGATTACTAACGAAATTCTCCGGCTTTTTTTATTTGAAATTTATCAATTAACCAGACATGGTATAATTCCTCGGAAACGCCGATTTTCGCTTTTTTAGCACCGATTTCTACCATTCCCGGGATCATAGCAACTCCATAATAAAATGCAGGGTAATGCCAATCAAATTAACGTAGATTTACGGCCGCGTGTAATGTAAATTAAGATCTCGATCGCTTATTTTATGAAAGTAATAAATATACTTCTTCAAAGGTTGGCTAATTCAGCATAAATCGCTAAAATGTTATTTTGTTCATTAATTTCGCATAAACATTGCAATTGCACAATTCAGTTTGTTCTCATGAATGGCCGAGAGTGCAATAATATCTTTTTCCATCCATCTCAATTCTACATATTGCATTTTTGATTGACCAAACTAGCTTATTTTCATATTCTGATTAATTATTATGGTTAATTTCTTAATTATTTTCGCATAAACAGTGCGATTGCGCAATTCAGCTACATCGCATGAAATACCGAGAGTACGTTAGCATCTTTTCCCATCCACCTCCATCATTTAAATGTTACATATTAGATCGACTAAACTAGCTTATTTTCATATTCTGATTAATTAGTACTGTAAATTTCTTAATTATTTTCGCATAAACAGTGCGATTGCGCAATTCAGTTACATCGCATCTTTTCCCATCCATCTCCATTTAAATGTTGCATATTAGATCAACTAAACTAACTTATTTTCATATTCTGATTAATTATTATTGTTAATTTCTTAATTATTTTAGCATAAACAGTGCGATTGAGCAATTCAATTACATCGCATGAAATGCCGAGAGTACGTTAGCATCTTTTCCCATCCATCTCCATCATTTAAATGTTACATATTAGATCGACTAAAATTTGGAAAACGTCCGGATTTTGGATGTCCGGATTTTCGAGGTTGTTCTGCATATATTGTATCATTGGATTTTCAAATTATTTTTAATATATATATTTATATATGTGTTTGATTTCTATTGAATTCCTTTGAGGCATAAATTCTACAAGTAGTTACATTTAAAAGTACAAGTAGTAACATTTGTCTTCATTTTGAAAACTGTTTATTGATTAAACCTAAAACTTGATATTTCGGTACTATTTTAATAAATTTTCCAGACTAGACTATGTGCAATATATAAGTAAAAGAATAGTGTTTTTCAAAAAATATTTTGAAATATAATTACATATAATTGACCGACATAATTAAGTAAAGTCAGGAATTTATTTTGGTAAGTCCCCAAAAAGTCATGAAATTGACTTTTAGAAATTCTGTAGACACCCTGTTCTTAATTTATCTTTGTTTTACATACTTTGTAATAGTGTATTTAAATTGTGTAATGACATTTTTTTTTTCAAGTATGAAAATAGTTTAATTTTACTTTTAGTTGAATATTGATGTATTTAAGGAGAATAAATATAGTTATAATTTTATGGGTGTAAAAAAATTATGCATTTCATGTATGTTTCAAAATTCTTATCTCATGAGGTCTTAATTTTTTTTATTAAGATTAATTATATAGTATATATATATATATGGGTTTCACCAACTTTCCTTCCAGGGGGGGGTTGCAAAATCACTGTCAATACATAATACATTGGCTACGAAATACTGACATGCTAATTTCAATGGGGTGGGGGGGAAGCAAGTACTCCCATGCTGGAGATACCCATGTATATATATTTCGTGTGCAACTATTGCGTGTCATTTTTCTTGCGTACAGTGTTCCTAATTTTTTATTCTCTGGGTTGGCAGCTATGCTGTGACGTCTTCCCTTGTCTGGGAATGTTATAATGCTCTCTGTAAAATTGCTAGTAATAATAGTGTCATTCTGTACTGGGTGCCTGGTCATTCGGGCATTCCTGGCAACGAATTGGCAGACGAACTTGCTAGGAAAAGCTCTAGTACTCCTTTTGTGGGCCCTGAGCCGGCCTTGGGTATTCCCAATGATCTTATCAGAAGAATTGTCTATGACATCTTCGGGAAGCTTCAATGTAAGAACTGGCGTGACCCTAAGGGACAAAGGCAAGCGAAAATCCTCAACTGCAATTGCCCTAGTACACGTCAAAAGGAACTTTTCAGGCTCAGTAGAACTGGCATCAGGAGAGCTGTTGGGCTCCTTACTAGGCACTGCACCCTCAAGAGACATCTTAATATCATGGGTGTCTCCAAGGATTCGCTTTGCAGAGGCTGCAATTACAGCGAAGAAACTGCAGCTCACATTCTATGTGAATGTGATGCCTACTCTGCTCACAGATTCGAACACATTGGTCGCCATGTGATTGAACCCTGGGAGCTGAACGACATTCCTGTCAAGTGCCTGCTTATTTTCGCATCGGCTACTGGTCTCTTTTCTTAGGGATCTTCGTTTTCTTTTTGGGGTAGTACAATAGACCTCTGGTCGATGTGCTGGGCTCTTTTGGAGCCACCCACCTTTATTTCATTCATTCATATGTAATGTACTACTCTTTTTTGGAAGGTAGCACCCTGCCCTTTTGAAATCCTAGAATGAACCCTGCTACTTATACATTCTCGTAAAGTAGAAAGTATACCCATGTATTAGTAGAAGATTACCCATACTGCATATCCATTCTTCATACAGAATATATAATATAAAGAAACATAAAATCCACAATCATGTGCAAATTCCTATACTATTTATTCAAACATTCTATTAAAATATTTAAGATAATGCTCCTAAAAAGAAGATTAAGAATCACTGTTCTCACTATACAACATTTATCTTCACAAGCAGATCTGAAAAATAAAACATTGTGGTCCCATTTGTAAACAAATTTACAAAAACTATGAAATTAAATCAATATGTGCCAAAACGAAAGTGCGAAAATTGAATGGGAAGATATAATGTACTAATATTCTCATAGATTAGAAGATATACCAGTGTACTACTAGGAAAATACCCATACTATAATATGAGTTTCAACCACTTTTACCAAAATAAAACAGATGACATAATAAATTGAAAATATCAATAATCCCAGTAATTTTTAAACCTAAAGGCCATAATTGATATAATCCAGTAGTCAAAAATGCAATTTCCATAAAATTTATTTTATATACATTTCTTTATTATTTAATTTTAATTCAAAAAAGATTTAATAAAAATCATCTGCCGCATAAACACATTGGATTAAAATCCGTTGCTAAGTGACATATCATTTTCTTCAAATAAATTTACTAGAAAAAATATTGTCTGCATAATGCTATGTCTATGGAAGGTTTAACTGTACGTTTTATTTAATAGCTAAATAACCCCTGGTCCTAGAAACTCAAAACATGGACTAAATTTTAAATGGGACTACTCCAGGGATACCTACAAAATTTCATGAATTTCAATTGAGCCGTTCTCCCGTGATGATAAGACAAACATACATACAGACAGAAAGACCAGATTTTAAATTTTATTTATATAGAGTTTTAAAAAATTAAAATACCCAGGATTTTAAAACGAGATAATGCTGAGAATCAAAATTGTCAATAATTAACTTCTCGATGTAGGGTCTTCAAATTTTGTCTTAATTAAGTGTCTTATCTTAACTCTGCAAAACATCAATGCCTTTTGTTGTAACTTCATTTATTACTTTTTTACAATTAAATTCATTTTTTGATAACTTCTTTCATATGAAAAGTCGCTGTGTCTTCTGCATGCTTTTCAAGGGTGGAATGTAGTCAGTCAAGTTACATGGCATAGTTTCTGGAGTAGGAGGTGAGTGGAAAACAAGATAGAGGCAGTTTTTGTTCACCTGAAGATCTTTTAATGGAGTAGCTATCACTTTTCACTTGCTATGATTTTGATGCAATTTTCATGTTGTATTTTCGACTCTGAAATGGATCCACTCAGCCTGCTCATATTCAATTTGGAACCAATTTTGCTGTTTAACTTTTGCGCCAGTGTAAAAAGGGGGATGGAGGCAATAAATTGGTATGTTAGTGAATGGCGGGAGCTTTTGCACCCCCTGCATGGATGCAGAACTTGTTAAAAAACTTATTGCTGCAAACACGGGTTGCTATGTATTTAGTGACTGCTAGCTGGCAAAGCCTATTAGTATTAACAAAAGGTCTGAAGATGTTCTATTTCTATTATGTAATAAAACAAAGCTTTGAAAATTGGATTTTTACATAAGTTTTAAGTGCAAAAGTTTTCTAGTTTCATGGATTTAGATATAATTTAAAACATTTAGTTCACTTGGGCTCAATTTGAAATTATTCAGGCTGCTTCATTTAAGGAACATGTTTGAAAGTTAACAATATTAATAAAAAATATAAAAGGATATTCAGTAAGTTTTTTGTATTTTAATTTCTATATAATAGAATATAGTGTAAAGCTAAAATTAATGATTGTTACAATAATTTGTCCCAGCTGACTTACTTTCATTGTTTTAGATATAATTTGAAAAAAAGAAAAAACCACACAGATGTTTTATTTAAGATTTTTGTTCTATTTCCTATTCCCATGTCTAATAATATTCTAAAATTAAATTATATTAACTAGTTGTAAAATAAGATTTAACAACTATTACTACAATTGATAATTTTTAAAAAGAAACTAGAATTCTAGCTGTTGAAGATCAATAAACTTTGACTTGCTTAATATACATCTATTTATAATGAAAATTTTACAGTTCGTGAAAAATTTGCTACACTGGAGGTGTTGAATATTTTATTACAATATTCTCATATGTGTAATTTTCTCATATATTTGGGTATGGCATCCATTTAATTAAATTTGCACTAGATAAATTTGATGTCACAGTTGTGAAAGTCCTACTAATGCAATTTTATTTGAGTTAATTTATTTTAAATTTTATTTGAGTTAACAAAGTTAATAAATAAGACTACTGATTTTTATTGATTTCTCCAAGTTTAACAGTTTTTAATGACAAATTACCTGGTTTTTGCCAATTTTTTGAAAACTCCTAAGTTAGGGATTTTTCAATGAAAATTCTCTGTCAAATGGAATTTCAATCGAAGTTGCTGCCGCCATTTTGTTTCTTCCTTGCATGAACATAGCACCAACAGTTGTGTCATTTTCACTTTATTGACAATGCTTCGAATAACTGTGATATTGTACATATAGATAACATTCTTGCATAATGATGAAACGTCCTTTTTCATTCATGTTTAGTTTCAAATTATGAGAAATAAATAATGCACAATATTTATTTTTTTGTACAGTACAGGATCTATTATCCGGAATGCTTGGGACTTCAGGCATTCTGGATAAGGGGTTTTTCCGTAATTCGGAACACTTTTTCTAAAACTTACTGGAATGGTCTCAAATGTCGTTATAGAAAATTATAATTCATTTTAAAAACATGAATGTATTATAAAAAAGCTTTTTTACAATCTATATGGGTTAACTAAAATGCAAATTACATGTAATTATAGTATCAAATTTAGTGATTAAGAAAAATTTTGAAAGAAAAAAATGTCTGAAAAAAGTTGATTATTCAGGGTAGTTATTAGAAGTCTTTTTTTTTTTTTAACATTTCAACTAAAGTGGGCCCTCACCATATTCATCTAACATTTAGGCAGAAGCACGTTTGTTCATATGTTTCAAAATATTTTAAAGTACTTTTAATGAAATTAAGATGAGAAAGATGTTCATTTTTAATTGAAATGCGATTATTCAACTATGGGTGCAAATATATCAAATTCTAATTTATGCTCTTCAAATATAATGTATGTCTTCAAATGTTTCTAATAAGCCTTATAATTCTAAATGCCTGCATAAATAAAACAATTTTAATTTCGTTATCCTAAACATATATTTCCTTTTCACCAATAATATGTTTAAAAGATAATATCCCAGCATAAAAAGTACAAAAAATATAAAAATATTAGTGGATGGAAGCAGATTGAAAAAATGGAAAATATTTAAAAATAAAACGAAATATACCGGCGATCGTGTTTAATTCGCGATAAACTGTCTTCTATAAATTACTAATTAATAAAAGAAACACGTAAACCCATGAATATACTGCAATGGAACTTTTTGCTAGTCAATTTTCGGTCCAAAATAGCCATTTTCATCCAAATAATAGGATTTAATTGAAAATGGTTTTGATCTTGGAATTCCATCAACGTTTTTTAAAATATTGAAGATGTTTATATTTCCACGGAGATGAAAAAAAAAAAAAATAGATTTTCCCGAGAAAATGGCAAGTTTATTGCTTAGGTTAAGTATTTAAAGAGATCAATCAGAAGGCCCTGAATAACATTTTATAGCTGCTATACTTTTCTCTGCATTTCGGCAAAAGTTAACTCTCATTAATTTCGGAAATTCCTTACTTAACGTACTTTCTATCATCTCGTAAATGCGCTGATGACTCTCTTTTTTTTTCATCTTTTCCAATAAATGTTTATTAAATTGTGCAAAATAGTGTGAATTCCGCGTGGCACATCGCGTTTGAAGGATTTCGTAGGATTTCTTTAGCGATATCGGGATATATCTAATGAAAAAGTTGGAATGCTTTTACCGAAACTCAAAGTCCCGGAGCAAAGCGCAGAAAAGAAAATGTAACGCATTCGGAAAAATCAAAACCTTTGTGCCTAGTGTGCTCTGCCCTATACACCGAGAAAAAAATGAAACGCCATTAAAAATGCACCTTGCAGCGACTTGTCCGTAACTAACTCCTGTATTATACTATACAGGAGTTAGTTACGGACAAGTCGGAGACTTATCCGAAACTAGTGAAGAATGGAATGACGCGTCTCGCCGTCAATGTGACGGTATCGCCCGTGCCGGATCGTCACCTCCGAGAGCTACTATCGGGGGTGACGGCCGGATGCAGCCGCTTTGGAAATGTTTGGGGAAAACGGTTCTACTTCGGATGTTTTCCGGAAAAGAGGAATTGTGGAACTTCTCGGAAAAAACATGATCCACGGAATATTTTCATTCGCTATCGCGAGATTTCCTCACGTTCGTTTTCGAAATTTAAGAGGAATCAGCGGCTGCGAGTGCGCATGGCATTTTTTTCTGCGCGGGAATTTTGAACTTCGTGCGCGATTTGCGCGTCCTATTTCAAAATCCTCTAAAATAGTATGTTTCAATGCATTTTTTTTTATTGATATTGCTAATTAAAGCAAAAAAGCATTTGGCGGGATTTTAAACAAAAAATCGCTATTTGGTGCAATATTTAGCAAATAATCGCTTGTTGGTGCAGAATTTGGCATTATTTTGTCGTATTCCGGTTTTGGGAGAGTCCGGATATTGGAACGCCGGATAAAAGATCGCGTACTGTAGTATGTTTTATTATTAATTAATATGTTCATAAAATATTGATTATTTTTTTAAATGTGATTTTACATATATAGATTATTCTCGTGTAATTTTGAAACATCCATTTCCATTCGTGTTTAGTTTCAAATTATGTGAATTAAAAATGTTCAACATTAATTTCTTTACAGTATGTTTAATTATTAATTAATATTTTTGTAAAATATTAATTGCAATTTCGCACGTATAAATTAAATTCCCATATAATTTCCCATCCATCTTATTCTTGGACAGAATCTCACATTGGGCGAACAGAACCTTTATATTTTTGCAGTTTACATAAAAATTAAGGATTGTTATCTTTAAAATATACTCAAAATGAGAAACAATTCAATTGAATTTTTATTCCTTTATTTTCTAAGCAATGTAGTCCCAAAAGCATTTTCCTATCTATCTTCATCTAATTATACTACATTATAATTAGAGAACTGAACATTTTCTGTTTCCATTAAATGTTTCAGTGTGTGATAGCCTGCACCAGTATCTTAAAAATATTATCTTAAGATTATCTTAATAATCTTATTATCTTAAGATTATTAATTAAAGTTTTAAAAAACCTTTTACATTACTTTTTACAAATTCTAAACTAAACTAAAATTTTTCTTGTTACTGATAAATATTTTTCTTTACACTACTATAACCCTTTGTGGATGGTGGCATTCTGGAACTGTTGTTGCTCAAAAGACGAAGCGTTTCACTTCCAAACTGTTCCCAAAGTATGGCTTATTTTTTGCTCAAAGCTTAACTCTTGAGAAAAATTCACTAAAAATTACCCATTCGCCACATAGTTCTACTTTTTTCAGGAATAAAATAAATACTTTTTTCCATTTGATGTTCCACACAAATATCTCACATTAAACATTCCACACAATTTGTAAAAACATTAAACATTTAAATGATTGCTCAACTTAATTAAAATAGTTATGTTATGCAGGGAAAATATACAAATGATTGTGCTCAAAATTTTTATAGCTATTAGAGACTGTACAATTTTTTATAATGAAAAAAATTGCTATTTTCACTAATTAATACGCCTATTACGTTAAATATATTTCAAAACATGGAACCACACACAGACCAACATTGTAATCTTTGCATTCATAAAAAATAGTCTGTTCGCTCATTAGAAATAACAAAGTTCCACGAATCTGCATTACTTTCACTACTTTCTGGTTCAGGCTTCGGGAAATCGGCAAAATCTAGCCCGTCCGTGAGGACGGCTATTGAAATTTTTTACCCGTCCTCCTAAGAATTTTTTTTTCATTTTATATTCCTTAATATATGTGCTTAAATACATCGCACAACAATAATAAATTAGAACCAACTGCCTCACGATGAAGTGCGATAACTGCATATTCATACACCACCCCCACAGCGCTTAACCGCCGCGATGAAAGTCACCGACGGAATTCCGATCTATGGGTGGGGGCAAAGGGGTAAGATATGTAAGGAATCGCTCCTTTTTTCAATGTTTGGTAACTTGAAGACGTGGTAAATAAATAATCATATAAATCCTCTTGTCTCTAAACAATTTAAACCTCATCGGTACTCTTAATTTCTAGGGAATGTAGTCAATCAAGATTAAAATCTTCTTGGACTAAATAGATGTTTCATACTTTAACTTCAGTTGTCAAACAACTGGAACAAATGCCATGAATGAATTTTAAACGTTTTAGTTTTGAAGTGGGGAAAAAAGTACCAAAGTGGGGAAGAAAATAAAGCACTTCTAGCTGAAACTAGAAGAATCCATTCCAAAAATTCAAACTTGTTACTTACTCCCATCTATTACAGCAAATGAAAATTTTATAGTTTGGATTTTAAAGAGTTAAATGGGGATTTCGGCTTAGGCCCGGGCTGGACTTGAGTTTCCTATTGTCTCAGGCAGGGTTGAGTCTTCTTTTTTTTTTTTTAAACGTCCGTTACGACCGAGCCGAACATATTTCTTTTGAAAATTTTTAAAATGGATTTAAATTGAATGCATCAACTTATTGCTTTTATTTCAGCTATGTAAAGATAAATGTTTAAGAAAACAAACTAAATTCTCCGTACAAAATTTTGACAAATTTATTTTTAACATATTTGAATACAAATCATTTCGGGCCTGCTGAGACGCAGTTATCTTCAGGCCGAGTTCATTCTACATTTATAAATTTCTTCGGGCTTGGTCTGGATTTCAGCATTGGTATTGTCGGTCTTGTGAAAATCCGAAAATTCCTCACATGTAGACCTTGAAAAGGAGAAGAGAACATGGCACTTCGATCGTGAGTGCGCTATCGCATTTTCGTGCAATCATCGGATTCACTGAGTGGAGGATGAGGGGAGAAAAAATAACTAGCGCCTGTGGTTACAATTCAGATCTGACGGCTCGCCTAGAAAGAAGGCATTGATAGTGCACACTAGGGGGATTTGCAGGTGACGACATTTCAATTTTCATTCATGGCACGGGAAAGGGCGACTTTCACCACAATTTTACGATGACAACAATTTGTTATTTTATTTTTTTTTTTTTTTACGGAATTTCTAATCTCAAGGCCATCCTAGAGGACGGCAACTTCCGAAAATTGGTCGTCCTCGCCGTATTTTAACCCGGGGAGGACGGGCGATTTCCGGAAGCCTGATCTGATTACCATGCACATATATTCTTCCCAGGACATCCTGGGTAATAAATAAATGAATAAAACAGCAGAAAGAAAACATCTTGACCCAGCCATTATTTTATCGCAAATAACCTAATAAATTCACTACCGCACATCCCTCTGAAAAGCAAACTTGAAAGAAAATACTCTTACATTCCAATAATTTACCAATACAATCATTAAGCTAAAATTTAAACCAAGAATCCATACTCAATTATAACATAGCCGGCTGTGTGAGAAATGATTTATTTGTTTGTATTACAAAACTATGTTTCACTACTCTAGATGAAGTGATGATTCATTTGGAACCCCCCTATATAAAGGTAAAGTATTGGCAACATACGTTGGAAATGTCAGAATGGACATTTAGCACCATTTAGTATTTAAATAAAATTATTCCATATGAAATGTGCATTTGTATCGATCGCCTTTTAGGGTAAATATCTCCATGCCACTAATGTGTATCGTTTTTGAATGCAGTTTTGCAGTAAGTGTCAGCTATTGTTGAATTGTATTTTGTTTTATATTAAATTAATATGTATATTATACAGTGGCATATATGTTCAATGAAATACCAAGAAGGTTGCCTACTTCTAAGAAAGTTCCTACTTCTCTTGCCTACTTCTAAGCAAAGAATTTTTTTTTAAATCATTATATTTGCAAGAGTAATTTTAATTCAAATGGATCAGATATAGAACTTACCCACCACACCAAAATCAGTAGCCCCCCTCCAATATTTCGCTTTGTTTATGCCTCTAATACTATGTAAAAATAGTTTTCTCATGCAGTAGGTATTTCCAATTTTATAGTAGAATTATAGCCATTTTTTGAAAAAGCATACATTTTTGTATAATGTAAAAAATCCCTATTTTCCCCAAGTAATATTGAACAGGTTACATGCTGACATATAGAATGCCATGAAAAATGCTCACTGTGCTGTCTACTGGATTTTTATCTTCTAATGTTAGGAGGTATGTTGAGGGGTTCAGAAAAGAAAGTGTGAACCAATTTTACTCTTTATTTGAGCTCATCAATGCAGAATATGCATTAATTGCATTAAAGGCCAAAAGCTTACTTTTGTAGAAACAGCTTCAATTTTACAAATGACTGAATGTCAGTCATACAATTCAACTAGCATCGAATTTAACCTATTGGTATTTCTTTCAGGCATACATGCAGAGGAGATACCGAAAGACATTTTATGTTGCCAAGCGAAATGCAATTACTAGGGTATCTGAGAAAGTCCTTTAACATCCCCCCATAAGCAAATTATTAGGTGTTAGACTTTCTAGGACACCCTGATAAATCCAGAAAATATGTCATTAAATACAATGTAAAACAAATATCCTAAAATGTTTTATTTTTATTTTATATGGCGGTAGCCCAAAATGATGGATTTGCAAACATGGGAAAGTCATTTAAGCCATAAAATTCAATGTTTCATATCTTATTAAATTTTGCTCATAATAGAATCAAACTTTTTTTAGTTTTACATATTAATACATGAAGAAAATGTCTGCAATTAGAAATTTTTGAATTAAGAGACCATATAAAAAGTTAAGATTTCTTATATTTTAGAAAAATGTATCTTTCAATATAAAACTGTTATACATTACCTCATTTGAAATATTTTTATAATTAGAACAACTAACATTTGTGAAAATAAAGGTCATTAAAGGACTTTATTTTCACAAATGTTAGTTGTTTTCCCAAAAACCTTGTATATGATATATATGTAATGATTTATATCTAAATTATAATTATTATGTTTGCAGTACTTCTACGTGTGTAATTATATAGTAAAAAGTTATATTAAAAAATTTGCTGCCTCTAAGGTTCCATTCCCTTTCCATCCGACCAAAGAATCATAAAATAAACACTGCCTACTATACTGATTGCTACACGTGGAAAAGGATTCTAAGCTTGGTGCGTGGTACACCAATATTCCAGTATTACTTATAATACTAGGCAGATATTCCAAATACTATGGAACTATGGAAAACTTTATCTATTCTATGGAAAATTTAAAAATTCAGCATTTTTTATTTCTTTCTCCCGAAAATTCCCCCGAAAATTGAAACATATAATTAACTTACATTTTATAAAAAAACAT
The DNA here is from genome assembly GCA_951213105.1 of Amaurobius ferox. NCBI lineage: Eukaryota > Metazoa > Arthropoda > Arachnida > Araneae > Amaurobiidae > Amaurobius > Amaurobius ferox. Next base: position 149,393,802 of record OX578133.1, on the reverse strand, counting down.
CTGTGCACCCTGGTCTTGTAGTACTTATGCACCAAATTTCATGACCATATGACACTTAGATTTTTCACTATAAACTTCGTATGCACACTTCTTCCTTTATTAAGTCAAAAGAAGGCTGAAGGTGACATGTAAAACTATATACAAAGGCTATTTTTCATTATGTCCTAAAATGTTTACCCACTTCTAGAAGCAGAGATTTAATAAATAAGATGCTTCAAGTTGTGTAACTAGTCAGAAAATTCCAAAAATTTGAAATTAATCCATAGAAGTGTTTGTGGAAGAGAGGTGATTTTATTCTCCTATATCTGGTTCATATTTGATTAAATCTCACTATTGCATCAGGTATGAATAGCCATTGTTGTATAAAAGTTAAAGTCAAAGTTCAGTTAATTCAGCTTTGTTGACCTAATATTCTCTTTACTTATTTTCCTTGTATGTTTTCCAGTTCGTATCCACATGGGAACTGTAGTTTTCTTTAAGAAATTTCCTTAAATAATTTCCTTCCAGTGTATAATAACTGATTTTTCAAATAGCATACTTCACTGTTCGCTACAGTATGTTTAGTTAATTGCATAAATTAAACATTTTATTAGAATTGGATTAGAGGCACAGGTTCGCGACCAGTGCCACCAACAAAATTTTCAGACCACTATATGCTGTAAATGTGCCCCCCTCTCTATTACTCCCTATTTTAGAAGTTATCAACCTGGGGCTCCAAATCTCCTGAGCCCGTATACAAAGCATTCTTTTGCCCCTACCTGTCTGCAGACCTACATATAACAGGTTTGCTTTCAGTTTATTCATCAGTTGACGTATACATATAGTCATTCTTTTCTGATTTCTGCCTCCTTAACAATTTTTCATTGAACCATGGCATCACCACAGCAATCGATAATTACCTGAAAGGTGAACGTTTTACGACCCTGCATACTGCTGTTGATTGGAGCTTGAAAATATAGTTCTGCCATTGATTATAAGAGGGAAAAACCATAAATAGGGATAAATTTATTATCAACTACCAGCATACCCATTCTTCGTATGGAATATATAATATAAAGAAACTTCACAATCATGTGCAAATTATGTTAAAATATTAAATGTATTGCTCCTAAAGAGAAGTTTAAGAATATCTGTTCTCACTATGCAAAATTATCTTTGCGGGCAGATCTGAAGAATAAAACATCCTGGCCCCTTTTGAAAGCAAATACACAAAAAATATGAAATTGAATCAATACATACAAAATAAAAGCGCTAAAATTGTATGGAACCCGTACTACTTATATACTCCAATATTAGAAGATATAACCTGTATTAGTAGATTACATGTATAAATTGAATATATGCCAATATATATCAAAATATATGCCGATATACCTGTACTACTTATATTCTCGTAGATTAGAAGATATACCCGTGCATTTGTAGAAGATTACTCTTACAACGTACTATATATGGGTTTTAACAATTTGTGTCATAATAAAACAATTTAATATTAACTTGAAAATATCAATTATCCCTGAATCAACAGTCCTGAAAATATCAATAGTAATAATGTTTAAACATAAAGACCATAATTGACATTATCCAGTCAAAAATGCAATGTTAATAAAATTTATTTTATATACATATCTTTATTATTCAAATCGGAAAAGATTTAATAAAAATTGTATGCTGCATAAAAGCATTGGATTTACATCCATTGCTAACCAATATGATATAATTTGTTTCAAATGAATTGATGGAAATTATATCGTCTTGAATAATTCTATCACCATGGAAGGTTTGGCGACATTTTCGTCAATTTAGTGACAATTTAAAAAATCGCCAAATTTATCGCCAAGTGGGACTGTAGTCCCATTTTGCGACAAATTGAAGAAACATCATCACAATACTATCCCCTAACAAAACACAAATAATTTCATTTATTAAGCGCAATTTTATCAATTTCATAATATTTTTATGGATTTACAAACATTTTTATGAATTTGGTGGCATTTTAAAATTTCGCTAAATGTGTTACTAAGTAGGATGGATGGACTTGCCGACAAATGCTACCTAAACATTATTTCAGTACTCTTTTAAAAAACAAATTTAATTTTTGATGTGTGTTGTTTTTATCAATTTAGCGACATATCTGTCAATTTGGCAGTGTTTAAAAAAAGTTGCCAAGTTAGTGATATTCCATGAAATTCGTAGCTCTAAATTTGCAGATCTGAAGAATAAAACATCCTGATCCCATTTGTATATACTAAATGAAAACACTAAAATTGTATTAGAAGATATACCCGTTCCACTGTTTCAACAATCGGCTAAATTAATTTATTGGGTAAACACAATAAATGAGTTTATTAACTAAACACAATATATAAGCTTGAAAACTCTTTGCCAAAATAAATAAAAGTAATGTACACAGTCCGAAATTAATATAATTAAAAGAAAAATCAAACCATTCATTTATAAAATATATTTTTACATCCATTTATTTATTATTCAAGTAGAAAAATAATAAATATTAACAAACACATTTAATTTAATTGCGTTGCTGAGCAACATGATATAATATAGAATCTTCCTCATAAACTGTGAAATTAAATAACCATTTTGATTTCTTTATACTTTTCATCGTTGAGTAAAAGCTTGTGAAAAATAAACCATGGAGATAGGTTTTCCATTTAAAATCATGTTTCAAACAATTCATGCTTTCAGATAGTACCTAATTAGTGCAAAAATCCTCCACCAAACTCAGAAATAAAGTTTTAATTCACTTTGAAGTTTTAAACAAACGATTTTCATCCTTTCCGTTTGTATAAACCACGGAGTTAGAGAGTAGAACTCCTAGGAAAAAGTTCAGTTTTTCATTAATATCTCGACAACCCCTGGTATTAGGTACCCGAAACTTGGACAAAATTTATGGGGGGGCTATTTCAAGGTTACCCACAAAATTTTATTAAATTCTGTTGAGCGCTTCTCTCGTGATGATGAAACAAACTAAAGTTTTGTTTTTTACTAATATCTCGAGAACCACTTGTTGTAGAAACTCAAAACATGAACTAAATTTTAAGTGAGGCTATTTCCAGGCTATACACACAATTTCATCAAATTCGGTTCACCGTGATGATGGGACAGACAGACAGATTTTCAATTGTATTCATATAGATAACAAGTTGGGAAAGAGCAGTAGACTGTTTATTATTTTTAATAGTGTGGGCATTTGCAGATAAATGAATGCCTATGGTACATTTAGTACTACCAATGTAGAACTTATAATTATTTTCAGGAGATAAAAGGGGGACAACATACACCTCAGCTCAGAATTTCTTTCTTGTTTTTGTATGTCTTAAATGGTGGATTATTAAAGACTTTCACTGAAATTGTAGTCTTTACTGTAATTATATTTTAATATTTTTAGACATGTTTCCGTACTTTTCGAATAATATAATAATATATACACTTAACTTTTAATTTTGAACTGAATAATAAATGTATTTTTATATTATAAATGTAATTTTCTTTTCCAGAAAACTTGTGCTGTTTAAACATTTCAAATTCTCCTGCATGTAATGATCCAATTGATGATATAGAAGCTTGTAAGCATAGTTTTATCTTATAATTAAGCAAAATTATTTCTATGTTTTCAGAAATATAATTATTTTGTTAGTTGTTTATTTGTTTTGATATTAGTGCTTGGTTAACATTTTATTATATAGAATTCAAATTGTTTTCTGAAAAATATAACTACAAACTAGTTTTCCACTTCTTGCACAGAGAAATTGCTTAGTTTCTTGCACCTTTTGGTTCTGGTATACATAGAAGCAAATGCAGTAAAAGCAGATGGCCTTTTTTGCAGTGTGGTGTGCTATAAATTAGATTACTGTGATAAGATGATAGATTATCTCGGAATTATTATGCCCATGTTTAAGCTGCTTTCAATCAAAAGTAAGTGTTAAAGTATTTTAAAACAACATCTAAATATTGATTGTGTATCCACAGATCAATGTAGCAAAGAAAATGTGCTTAATGTCTCTGTGAAGGAACATAGAAATTCTCAATGTTTGCAGAAATTTCCAACTTAATAGAGCAGGGGTCCCCAAACATTTTGAGCAGAGAACCAACCACGTTAGAGATAATGAAGGTTCTAGACGGGCAGGATTAAACAGAAAATATATATTGTATACATATTGTATACACACACGTGTGTGTGTGAATTTCTTTTATTTCTTTGTATTTTGTAGAAAATTTTGGGATAATGTATTATGAGTTACTACTTACATTCTAACATTGGATTTACAATTTCATATTTTTATGTATATATATATATATCTTTTAATTTGGTTGATTTTCTGTAACTTGATAGCTAGTGTTTTGTATTTTTAATCCATTTGATTGATGATTTGCTGTATTATATTTTATTTTGTGGGTGTTTTTAAAAAGTTAGGTTTATCGTGTTACTTCTTCTTACTTTTTGTTCATTGGATTTTCAAACTTCTATTATTATATATATATATATATATATATATATATATAATGTGTGTGTGTGTATATATACCGGTGGCATATCATCCTTTGAGGCTCAGAAGCCAATCCTCCACTGACTAATTTAAAGATACTTTTATTTATTAAATTTTTTTAAATAACTATGTGAAAATGCGTCTTTTTTAGAAAACTTTTCGACTTACTTAAAATAAGACGTTTCAAAGTATTTTTCCTATTAAAATGCATATCTAGAAGCTGAAATTATCTAGCCTTTACAGTGCATTGAAAGAAGCTTAGGAGTACCCAATTATTAAACTCCACCCTATGATAAGCTAGAACTATAAGCTAGCTTCCAGAAAGGTGTTGCTAATGCATCCCCCATTTCCCACCCTTTATAAACAGCGTAACTTGAGATAATAATTGGATACAGGACTTGACGTTTCATGAATGAAAATTTCTTGGGCAAGGCTAATGGATCTGCCATTTTGGGTCAAACGTAGTTCTATTAATTAATCTTCTCAAAAAAACGTCATATGTAATACTAAAATATATGAGGCATTTTCGATGAATAACATTATATTCACATAAATTTAAATAATTTGAAAACAAAAAAACACACTAATAATGACTACCATTAAACTTAAGTAGTTTGTGAAGTAGACTTAGTCACAACAATAGTATGGTGAAGCATTCGTTTGCGTGTTTGGGAGTTTTAGAAAGAATAAATCTAATTTTCCTTTAATAATCACATTACACGAGAATCTCAGTTGTCATTGATAATATTTTAGTGGATTTTAAGCATATTGTAGTTAAGATGTTTTTAAGTTTGTAAAGTATAGTATTTGTAAATAATTAATATCCAAAATTGTTTAAGAACATTGTTGGTTACATTGATTTTCAACTAAGCGTATGTTCCAGATATATTTCTCACTCATTTTCAGTGCACTTCTTTGAATTGCTTTATTCCATTAGTTCTAGCTGTTTATATATACAAAACTGACATATTTTTTCTGTCACTTGCTAATAATATTCTAATACATTTCTACTTCATACATAAGTGCCTGTAAAACTTTTTCTAGGGGGGAGGGGGAGCAAACAAAAGCACATGATGTACATACAACATCAACTGGCTTGTGGATCACTTTTGCTATATTGAATGTCCAAGGGGGAGTGTGACCCCGCCTTTACCTCTCCTATGGGCAACTATAACTTCATACAGGGATCGCATTCATCCTAAAATTCCTAGAAGTTTGAAGCTTCCCTTGAATTCCTAAAATTAACCTAAAATTTTTAAATCATCCTAAAATTTTGTAATGTTTTGCTGCGGCGCCAAATTTACTTTACTATCGCACGAATGCATTCCATTCATACGGCAATCGATGTTAAAAAAGATTTCAGAAATTAAAATGTTGTTCAAAATAGCACTCATCTTTTACAAAGACGACAAAAGTGTCAATCGCGACAAAATCGCCGATTCTCAATGGTTAAATCCTCTCCGTCCGCGGGCGGTTTTAGTGAAATACGATCGCAAGACGAATGGCGACCCACGTGATCAAGTGACCCACGCCAAGTCACGGCTAACGGTACAGTTGATGAAGTAGCTATCTATCTCCGCTACGCGCGCAAGTTACGGCTAACGATATAGTTCATCAAGTGGCTATTGATCATTTCCGTTATGCGCGAAAGTTATAACTAATGATGCAGTTCATGAAGTAGCTGTCAATCGCACACCTCAGCTACTCGCGCAAGTTATGTCTAACGATGTAGCAATATGCGCAATTCATGGCTAATGATGCAGTTTATGAAGTTGCTGTCGATCACACACACCTCAGTTACGCGCGGAAGTTATGACTAACTCATTAAGTTGCTGTCAATCGCGTTTTCGACCGCAATGCGGGCGCACGAGTAATGATACAGCTGCTGCGTATAAAATGAATAGTCTTTTATTAGCGGGTACATGCAATCCACGTACGATATATGCAATAACGACGATTCTACTGCATGTAATAACGATATACACGCTGCGCGGGCACATGCAATTTGCATAGATTTGAAATAGCTGTCAATCGCGTTCCAGCCCGTTACGAGGGTTCAAGGCTAACAGATAAACACTTTTCCCAAAATAAATTGGCTTTTATTAGCACTATTTGCTTTAAGCCCGCCCGCTGCGCGGGTGCATGCAATCCTTGTACATTACATGCAATAACTACTAACTTATCAGCTAGATTTTTGCTCTTATGGCCGTATTTTATTTTACAGTTCTTCAAAAATTTGAATTGTGATTTTGAGTTCTTTGGATTCTTTTTTTGTTAATTATATTAAGATTTTTTTTTTCTGTTTATATAAAGTTGTTTGAAAACTAAACTAATATTTTTCTAACATACATATATATAGTGTGTATGTATGTATATATTTACACAAAAAATACCTGTGATAAAGTGGCCACTGGATACTAAGGGATAATTTTAATTTCAAGTCTACACAGCATTAAAATGAAAATTGAAATAGGAAAAATATTCAAAAGATTACCTTTTTCTTTCAATGATGTTTGTTTTTTGTATCAATTCTCCTTTAATTAATGAAAAGAACGGTAATTAAACAGTACTAATAATAGAAATAATAAAAATTAGCTCCTAAAATTTTCCTAAAATTTTGAAAAAAATACCTTAAATTCCTACCTAAAATTTTTAGAAAATCTGCTATGATCCCTGCTTCATATTTAATAAAATGATTGTAAAAGTTCATCTAATTTAGAAATAAAAACACATTTAAAATATATCTTGTATGCATTCATCTTATATGAGTAACATTTTAAAATCTTATGCATTTCATCTACTCTTTGCATTTTTATGTAAAATTATTTTATTCATCAATAAATAAAACTTATTGAAATAAAACTTATGAAAATGCAAATTTCAATATAAATTTCACATGTAATACCAAATTTTCAGCCTCCCCAGTAAAAAATCTCATGCTATGCTACTGGTATATACATAGTGTCTAGAAAAGTTTGTATCAGAGGAAATTTTTTGAATGAAGAGCGTTACCTTTATTTTTTAATGCAGCTGCTTAGGAAACCCTATGGTACTACACAACACGATAACTTTGGGAGAGGGCTGACACCTTCTTATGGGGCGGAGGCTACCTTGATGCCTTTTAGATATAGAGGATAAAATCAATTGTAGAGCATTACCAAATTAGTATAAAAATGTGTTTATCCTATAGAAAAAGCTGTAAATAATGTCCAAAAAATATTTTTAAATGTGTGTGATTCTTTAAACTGCAAATTCATCTGGCAACAACAAATGATTTAATAAATTCTGTTTTATTGGACAGACAATTTGTTGGTAAGCATCCATCCTATTTAAAGATAGAAAAATAAGTAAACTAATCTGATGTTGAAAGAACATTACATCTGCAGTATAGTATTATGTTTTTCTATCATTTCACATTTCAAATATTTTGGTATAGCAAACCCATCCTCTAATGAACATTTTTGAAAAATTCAATTTTTCCCTTGGCTTTTATCTAATGATTGATTCATGTTCCAAATTGTAAGTTTCTATGTATTCTGAAAGTGTCTAAAAAGATGACAGTTGGGAATTAATATACGGGTGGCTAGAAAAATCCTTTAACGACCTCTATTTCTGCAACCATTAGTCATCAATATATACTTACAATTATATGGTCCCTTGGTTCCTAATGTTCTAATTAGTAAAATTTTATTCATATATTAACATGTAAAACTCAAAGTTTGATCTTTTACAGGGAAAATTGACAGATATATATTTGTTCAAAGTTTCAGCACTTTTCTGTAGAATTTAGGGATTGTACACAAATTGAGAGTCATGTCAATTTGTCAGCAAATACCCCATATATAGCTTATCCTACTAAATAAATTATTAGGCATTAAAGTGACTTTCTTGAACAACCTGATAAATCCTCAGTATATGCCATTAAATAAAATGTTAAACAAATATCCTGAAATGCTTTATCTTTGTTTTATATGGCCGCTCAACACTAGTCCAAAAGAATGGATTTGCAGATGTCAATTTTTTTTTAGTTTGACTTGTCAATGCATGAAAGAAATTTTAGTAATTGGAAAATTTTAGATTGAGGGATCGTATAAAAAGTTGGATTTTGTATATTTTAGAAAAATGTTTTTTTTAATTTAAAACTGTTATATGATAAATTACTAACTCATTTGAAACTTTTTTTGTAATTAGAAGTATAAATCTATGACTAACAGTTGTGGAAATAAAGGACATTAAAGTACTTTTCCAGACACCCTGTATATAGATGCACAACAATTAATAAATGTAGAAATATTTTTCTGCGGAAAGCAATGGAACACAAAAAATGCTGATGACAGTGAAAAATAACCAATGATAGTACACTGTAGCCTGCTTTGCTGATGTCTTAATGATCTTTTCAGTATTCAGTGTGAAATTTGAAGCATTAATTATAAAATTTCTTAATTTAAATGGTCATGTTTAAATTCAGAATATTTCATTCTGTTGAATGATTGCTCACGAATATAACTGCTTTCAAACATGAAAATAATTTTCTTTGTAAGATATTTCATGTTGCTTTAATTACTGGTAAAACAGAACTTAATTTAATTTTCATATTTAAAAAAGGATTTCAACATATTACATTATTGCTGATCTCCAACAGTCATAATTATTTTTGTCTCTATGATCTTTAGTGTTATGTATAGCACATAAAAAGTCAAATCAAATTGCTGTTTTGGTTACACATTTCTAATGCTATTGCCAACTGCATATGATGTATTTTATGTACTGCATACAGGGAGCACTTTATACAAATGAGCACTGTTTTGTTAATTTGTTGTTGGAATTTTTTCTGTATTTTATATTTCTCAAAAGTGTCAGAAGGTACCTCTGCATTAGAGTATTGAATATCCAAACCCAGTATATCCTTAAAAACTATAATTCAGGGGTGGTGTTTGGGGGAGGTCTCTGGGACGTGTTGCACCATTGAGAAAACACCCCAAATTATTTTTTTAGTTATATAGATTTATTACAATTGCTATTGAAAAAATCTGAATTTTTTGTTAAATTATATCAAGAATTATTGAAAATAAGTGATGGAAAATGTCACTAGATGGCAGCACTGCAGCTTTCCTGACAGAAAGAGAACTCTCACGAAAGCTGTAGTGCATAGAATTTTCAGGGAGGAAATACAGGGATATTTGCTTAAGCCGCGTCCATGTCCCTTTTACCGCCTTGTCTTGAGTGAACAAATGGTGTGTCCACAATATAAGAAATTTGACTTAAAAAACAGACATTGCTGGTTTTACAGTAGATATCGGTCATGTTCTGCAGGCTCTTTTCGCCAAAAGAATAAGAAGAGCAGTAAAGAAATTCCAAATATTTGTTAAAAATCTTTAAAATTAAATTTTCAACATGTTCCTTTTATCCGATATCATTTTTCTGGAAATTTGGGCCCACCTTTGGCGATTATATTGCTCAGATACCCAAGGGTGTATATTTTAATTGACGTAGCCACCCCAAATTTCTTAAATCGGCTTCTAATTCAGCAATTTTGATTCTGATGATGGCTATAGTCTCTGCACCCCATATACGTGTCACTTGAATATACATATTTTGTGCCAACCCCCTAGGCATAACTTTTAGCTTAACTATCCTTCACAATTTTACATCTCGTTTCCTAATTGAGTGATTTTTGTTCTGCTAGTGTCTATAGTCTACGCCATTTGTACATGTCACCTGGATATGCATCTTTGTTGTGAGAACTCCCCAAGTGTAACTGTTACTTCAGTTAGCCCCCACCCCCCCTCCAAATTTCCCATCTCACCTCCTAATTGAGCGATTTTGATTCTGCTGATGTCTGTAATCTATGTATCACCTTGATATACATAGTATTTGATGGATATGATATACATACGTTTTTGTTCTTTCTGGTAGGTCGGATGGTCTGGGTCTCAACAACAACAACATACGTTTTTGTGTCAATCCCCTGGATGTAACTTTTAGTTTAAGCTCCCACAATTTTACATCTCAGTTCCTAATTGAGCAATTTTGATTTTGCTGGTGAGTCTCAGCAACACTTGTACATGTCACTTGGATATACATATTTTTGTGTCAACCCCTGGGTGTAACCTTTAGTTGAACTAGCCCCCCAAATTTTTCATATCTGTTCCTAATTGAACGATTTTGGTGCTATGGATGGCTATAGTCTCGGCACCATTTTTACATGTCACCTGGATATGAATCTTTAATGTGGCCAATCCCTGAGTGTAACTTTTACATCAGTAAGCCCCCCCCCCTCAATTTTCTATCTCACCTTCTAATTCAACGATTTTGATTTTACTAGTAGATATAATTTATGAACCATCTGTATGTATCACCAGAATATGCATATTATTTTAGTCAGCTCCCTGGACGTAACTTTTAGTTTAACTAGCCCCCACAATTGTACTTTAATGTAAATTAGGACTATGTAATGCTTTCACCAAGAGGCGTGCGACCATATGTGTCCAGGACTGTTATGAATGAGCGAGCAGGTGGGAGGTATGTTATTTTACTTATCTTAATAATAACGCCCGTCGCTATACACAAAACACATATATGTATATACAGATACTATATATATATATATAATATTACTAACACATATTATATAGGCATAAATACATAGATGAGTGCCTCCCTCTACATGTTGCTCATGAGCTGCCACTGCTAGTTCAAATTAGTTTTTTTTTTTTCAAACATATGAATTTGAAAATGTCTTTAGAAAAATTTAAACCATTTCTTTTTTAAAAGAATTGATTTTATAATATTCTTTCCTTAAAATATTTACACACATGCACACAGATATATTACTTCAAACATTCGATTTGAGTTCAGAGATGCCAACTGAAATTCTAATTTTCGACCCAGTCATGATACTTCCCTATACATATTATTATATATATAGGGAAAGTAAAAAATGTAAAAAAATTTTTCTTTTATTGAAATAAATGCATTTTATAGTAATGGAAAATTGAAATGAAAGAGTTCAGTTTAAACCCATATTCTTAACTGTCAAAATAGCTCATATGGGATATTATTTGCCACTTGCAAAAGTCATGTTTGTTTTTAAGCATAAATCACTTGTATCATAAGATATTGTATTAAAGAAAAAAATGACGTATACTGCTATACATGAATTATTTTGAGTCTTAAAGTACTAAATGAATATGACGTGACTGTTGAAAATTTCTTAAACTTCTTGTTTTATTTTCTTGCTCACTATTGGCGAAGAAAATAATAACTATGTATTAATCTACTAAACAGTGGTTTGTTTTAGACCCCTTTGATACCCTCATACCCAGTATTTAACCCCATTTAGTAAATTGGATATAAGTAAACTATGGGGCTAAAATAAGTAATTAAATTTTATAGTGTGTGTGTGTATATATATATATATATATATATATATATATACGGAGTAGGATTCAAAAGTTCCCGGACTGAGTCTATAACTTAAAATATCATCAATTGAAATGCTGAAACACATCCTCCGAAATAAGACCCTTGCGCAACAACACACTTTTGCCATTGCTTGTAAAGGTCATCGAAACACTTCTGGAATCCATTTTTAGCCATGTCCTTTAATTCAACCTGCGATGCACTTTTAACTTTATCTGCAGATTGAAATCGTTGACCCTGCAAGTGACTTGCCAGTTCAGGAAATATGTTGAAGTCGCAAGGGGCGAGATCAGGGGAGTAAGGAGGATGTGGCAAAACAGTTGTTTGCGCTTTCGCAAGAAAGTCAGCGACGAGGAGGGATCGATGTGCAGGAGCGTTGTCATACAAAAGCACCCATGACTGCTCAGCCCACAGTTTTGGTCTCTTCTTCTGGATTGACTTGTGCAAATGACGCAGGATGTCTACATAGAGTTCCTTGTTCATAGTCCGTCCTTCAGGGATAAATTCCAGATACACAATGCCCTGGATATTGAAGAACACCTCTAGCATGACCTTCCCTTTACAGCGACCATGGTGGAATTTCTGCCTGCTTGGAGATTGTGGTGATTTCCAAGTTGCTGATGCTCTCTTGGGTTGGGGGTCATATAAAAAACACCATTTCTCGTCTCCAGTAACAATTCTGCCAAGTAGGGAAGGATCCTTGTCAACAGCCGAAATTAAGTCTCCCGCCATTTGCATTCGAATTGCCTTTTGGTCTTCGGTTAACATGCGGGGAACGGTGTGTTGACACACCCTATGCATGTTAAGATCCTTAGTCAGTATCCATTGACATGTGACCTCGGATATCCCAACTGATTCTGCTATTGTTTGCTGCCTGTTCCCACGTACTGTCACAGAAGCCTTTTCAATGTTTTCAGCAGTGAAGTCTGTGGACTGCCAACGCATTCGTCATCTTCGGCACTTTCCCTGCCTTCTCTGAAACGTCGATGCCACTCAAAAGCTTGCTTTTGCGATAATGTATCACTGCCATGCACATGCTTCAACATTTCGTAAACCTCCGTAGCACTCTTTCCCGAACGAACACAAAATTTGATATTAATTCTCTGTTCAACAAACGCCATTTCTTTCAATCGCTGGTTACTAAGTGTACCCGTCTACAAAATATGACACCCTGGTGATCCACTGACCATGTGATTTGGGTTAAACCACTTTTAGAAGAGAGGGAGAATGTAGTAACACAGAAACGTTATCATAGTCGCTCTACTGCAAATATTTTTTAAGTTATAGGCTCAGTCCAGGAACTTCTGAATCCTACCTCTTATATATACTATATACATGCATACACACACATCCCATAAATATGAAGAAATATCCTTGAAAATAAATTTTTGTGGTACTTGAAAATGCTTGACATTGTTTAATAGAAAGTGCACACCCTCATAATTTCAGCAATTTTAATTACCACTTTACTTACAAGAATATAAATTGTACATATGTTTCTACACTAATATTTCAGAATGTCATGCATGCATTATTGGAATGCAAATCTAAACGAAAACACACACAGGTAGAGCTGTTAATAATATAACAGTGAATATCTAGATACCCCTACCCAAATGGAAAGGTCTAATTTTATTATACTGTCCTAGTTAAGATATTGATATTAAGATGGAATTACAAGGGGGTCATTGCTACAGATGCTTTTTCTTTATAAACTGAAGTGCCAGAAAAAATGGCACAGGCACACATATGCAAAAAACAGAGAAATGCAGCCAATCAACTTAACTTGATGAAGTCAGCAGCGCTTATATAAGACAACAGGTAGCTAGGGAAGCTGTTAGATCGGTTTCTGTTGATACAATGGCAGGTTATCATGATTTAAGTGATTTTGAACATGGCTTAGTAGTTGGCGCTCATGAGATGGGTCACAGCATTTCCAAGGTAGAGAGGAAATTTAGATTTTCGCACACAACCATTGCAAGAGTGTGCAGTGAATATAAGAAATCTGGAAAAACATCAAATCTCTGACAGCTGTGCAAACAGAAAAAGACCCTGAAGGAACAGGGCCATCGCCGTCTGAGCATAATTGTTTCACGAACTCAACACTGCCTCAAATTGCTACAGACTTCAGTGTTGGGACATCAACAAGTGTCAGCGTGCAAACTGTACAATGGTCCCTCCATGACATGAGTATTCGGAGCCACAGACCCACTCGAGTGCCTTTGATGACTGCAAGGCACATAGCTATGTGCCTCGCCTGGACTCGCCAGCACCACCATTGGACTATTGAAGACTGGAAAAAAGTTGTCTGGTCTGACGAGTCACGTTTCCAGTTGTATCGGACTGATGGATATGTACTGGTATGGAGAAAACCCCATGAAGCCATGGACCCCGCATGTCAACAGGGGGTTGTTCAAGCTAGTGGAACATCTGTGCTGGTATGTGGAGTGTGTAGTTGGCAGGAGTTGGGACCCCTGGTATGTGTAGAGATGACTGTGACAGGTGACCTGTATGTAAACATCCTTTCCAACCACTTACACCCATTCATGTCCTATGTGCATTCCGATGGGCTTGGCCAATTCCAGCAGGACAATGCGACACCACACACTTCGAAAGTTACTACCAAGTGGCTCCAGGAACACTCTTCTGAGTTCGTCTTCCGTTGGCCACCAAAATCTCCAGACATGAACATTATTGAACATATCTGGGATGCCTTACAACATGCTGTAAAAAAGAGATCGCTATCACCTCGCACCCCTATGCAATTGTGGACTGCCCTGCAAGATTCATGGTGTGATTTGCCTCCAGAATACCTTCACACATTAGTGGAGTTCATGCCACGTTGTGTTGCAGCAGTTCTGTATGCCCAAGAGGGGACCTATACGATATTAGGTAGGTGTACCAGTTTTTCTGGCGCTTCAGTTTATATGTCTAAAGGTGATTTAAAGCTGTTTTTCTGCAAATGACTAATCCAGAGGTGATGTTGATTATGAGCTTGAACCTGTATGTATACTAAAATAAAGAAAAGTAAATACAAACTGTTTAAATTTAAAAATGTCTAAGAAATGTGACTGTACATTTATCATGTATTATATATTTATCGTGGATAAAGGCTCTTGGCATTTAAACTGATGAAATTAGTTCCAATGCTGTTCTAGAATATGTTAAAGCTCTTCTACATTATTGAATATATTTTATTTACTGCATTTATATATATATATATATATATTATATATATGTATGTATGTATATGTGTATATATATATATATATATATATACATATATATATATATATATATATATATATTATATATATATATTATATATATGTATGTATGTATATGTGTATATATATATACATATATATATATATACATATATATATATATACATATATATATATATATATATATATATATATATATATATATATATATATATATATATATATACATATATATATATATATATATATATATATATATATATATATATATATACATATATATATATATATATATATACATATATATATATATATATATATATATATACATTATATATATATATATATATATATATATATATATATACATATATATATATATATATATATACATATATATATATACATATATATATATATATATATATATATATATATATACATATATATATATATACATATATATATATATATATATATATATATACATATATATATATATATACATATATATATATATATATATATATATATATATACATATATATATATATATATATATATATATATATATATATATATATATATATATATATACATATACATATATATATATATATATATACATATACATATATATATATATATATATACATATACATATATATATATATATATATACATATACATATATATATATATATATATATACATATATATATATATATATATATATATATATATACATATATATATATATATATATATATATATACATATATATATATATATATATATATATACATATATATATATATATATATATATATATACATATATATATATATATAATATATATATAATATATATATATGTATATATTATGTATATATTTATATATTATGTATATATATAATTTCTTTTTAGAATTTCCTGTTAAAATTTCTTAATCCTACTGATTTTAATCATGTAAAATATATTCTATTTCAGGTAAGAGGACAACCTCAACTGAAACACCATCAACTACTGTCATCACTAACACAACCACAGCTTCTAGTTCAATTGAAACTTCAACTGCCATTCCAATCACTTCTACAACTGTGCCATCAAAATCAACAGTAGCTCCTAATGGACGTCATTTTGATGCTCCTAGTTTTATTGGTGGTATTGTTCTTGCTTTAGGTTTACTGGCAATATTTTATGTTAGTTTTAAGTTCTACAAAGCTAGGACTGAAAGAAATTACCACACACTGTAACTTAATAGCCTTGCTTGAACCAGTATTTATAGTCATATTTTCTCTTTAAACGGTATCCACTACCAGATTTCATCTTTTACTCAATATCAAATGTAAATGTATTTTTGTTGAGTTTTATAAACTTTTTTTATTATGTAAATTTACTTTTCCAAAATAAAAATAAAAAATAAACATTTGTAAACATTTATTTATTCACATAAAATATGCACTTCAGTGTAAAGAAAATATAGAAATGATACAAGTATTTCTTGACACTAGTATTCAAAAAGAGTATTTATTAACACATTTTCCGACATTAATTTTG
Organism: Amaurobius ferox; assembly: GCA_951213105.1. Lineage (NCBI taxonomy): Eukaryota > Metazoa > Arthropoda > Arachnida > Araneae > Amaurobiidae > Amaurobius > Amaurobius ferox. Next base: position 149,377,085 of record OX578133.1, on the reverse strand, counting down.
AATAATAGCTTCATTAACTTTTGGAATGTATTGTAGTTGTCACACATGTAATAATCATCTGTTTTCCTTTAACCCTTTGCTGACGGCGGCATTCTGGAACTGCTGTGGACCAAAGGATGGAGCACTTTGCTTTCGAGCTGTTCCCAAAGGATGGCTAATTTTTAGCGCTAAGCCTAATTCTTGATAAAATTTCACTAAAAATCACCTGTTCAACACAGCAATCTACTTTTTTCAGGAATAAAAGAAATACTTATTTTCTATTTGATGTATATTTTTTCATGCAAATCTCAATACAAAATACTCGTTACTTGCTTTTACTATGAATTCTAGTTCATCATTGAAAAATATGCTAAAAAAATCAATTTCCTTATCTAAATTAGGCAGCATAATATTGTGATTGATTCCAGGTATGCTCGAAAACTCAAAAGAATTCAGATCTTTCAAATCTCTTGTCCAAACATCATTCATAGAAACAGCTACTGAAACTGGCAGCATTGTAATAATAGTACGCTCAGAATCTGAAGAATCACTTGCATTTTCAGATGCATCATCAGAAATACCACAGTTCCACGGATCTTTACTATCTGCATCACTTTCATTACTGTTTAGTTCGTTTTTCATATGAGTATATTCTTCCACAGAAAGAAACGTCTTGACCTAGCCATCCTTTTATCTGAAATAACCTAATAATTTCACTGCCACACATTCCTCTAAAACCCAGACTTAAAAAAATACTCTTTTATATTCCTATGATTCACCAACGAAAACATTAAGCTAAAATCAAAACAAGAACCGAAACTCAATTATAAAATAGCAGAGGCTACAAGAAGTGCGTTATTTGTTTATATTACAAAACCATGTTTCACTGTTCCAGATGGAGAAATTATTCATTGTATCCCCCCCCCCCCCATGCCAAGGTCAAGTATCTGCAAAATACATTGGAGTTGTTCACATGGATGTTTAATGCCATCTAGTACACAAATTCAACAAACATTCCATATGAAAACGCACATTAGTAACTGCCATCCTGTAGGGTAAAGTTGTCTCTGACGTGAGTGCATGACTACCGTTCTTGACGCACGGACACGTCAACCATCCACAAAGGGTTAATGAACTTAATATGATGCAGTTATATTTAATTAAAAATGTTGGTGTTTGTGTTACAATTTTTTTTTCGTGTTGTTTCTGTTTAACATTGAAATTATTAATTACTGGTAGCTTGCAACAGATTTTCAGAGGAAATTAAAAATTTTGTGTCATAATTAGATATATCAAGGTTTTTGCAAAATCCATTATTGTAACATTCTGCATTTAGACCAGTCTCAATCATGGTGCATGAACGTCTAGGAGATATTACTGTATACAGTGGCAGCTCATGCCCAAAGGGTGCTCGGCAGGTTCTATCTTTATAAAAAGACCCTTTCATTATTTTTATTCATATAAGTGTATTAAAAGAATTGTAAAAAAATTATGCATTTCACATAAGTCCTTCCACAAAACTGTAGTGCTACCATCTTGTAACACATTCAGCAAGTAAATGTTATAATTTAGTTGCTGAATGCATTATAAGACAGCAGTGCTACAAGATGCATTACCTGTTGAATGCGTTTGCAAGATTACACTGTGTGAGGAAAAATACTGTTTTGTCATTGGGTTATGAATTCAGAGGGATCCAGAACAAATAGTTACAAATACACTGCTGGCCATCCAAAATGCAACACCATGAAGGAAGCATCCAATAAGCATGAAATTTGCACCATACGTAGACCTCAATAGGGAATACAAATGATTAGAATTTTAGCTCATATGCAAATCATGTGTACCAGTAGCGCCACCTACAAGCGCTATATAAAGGAAGAAGAGAAGGCTGTTTTTAAGTACAGGAATATTGTTTTCACCCTGTGTTTTTGTGGGGGAAGCTTCAGTATGCCTCGTCGAAGAATACGGCAGGCATTCCAGCATGTTTCTGAGTTTGACAGAGAAAGAATTGTGGCTTATAGAAATTGCGGATTATCCTTCCGAGAAATGGGTGCTTGTGTTGGACGAAATCAAACCACAGTAATGCGAATATGCAATCAGTGGGTGCAGGAGGGATGGACCAACCGACAGGAACGATTGCACCAGCCTCGTCGCACCTCCGAACGTGAGGACAGGCATGTGCGCATGGCAATGATGGATCGCACTGCAACATCAACAACCCTAGTGCAAGAATTAAGGTCTGTTGCACAACAATCTGTGTCAGCACGTACCATTCGACGTCATCTGCAGCAACGGGCAATTTCAGCAAGGCATCCATTGTTGTGATTACCTTTGACTCCAGACCATAGGCGTATGCGGCTGCAATGGTGCATTGAACGCCGGACATGTACAAACGAATGGCACAATATTGTGTTTTCAGACGAATCGCGATTCTGCCTACAACACCACAATGGTCGTATCCAGGTTTGGTGGCACCGTAGCGAGAGAGTGCATAACTCTTGCATTATGCATCGCCATACTGGTCCTTCACCTGGCGCTATGGTTTGGGGTGCCATTTGATTTTACTCCCGCACCCCCTAATACGCATTACCAGTACACTCAACAGCCACCGCTACATTTCTGAAGTTTTGGAGCCTGTTGTCTTACCTTACCTTCAAGGCTTGCCTGCAGCCAAGTTTCAACAGAACAATGCAAGACCACACGTGGCACATATAGTTCAGCATTTCTTTAGTGCCCACCAAGTTCCACTGCTCCCTTGGCCCGCCCGTTCTCCAGATCTGTCGCTCATTGAACACGTCTGGTCAATGATTGGCAAATGACTGGTCCAACAAACACCACCAGCTGCTACGACAGATGAAGTTTGGCAATGTGTGGAAGCAATATGGACTGACATACCCCAAGAACACATCCAAAGTCTCTTTCTTTCAATGCCGATGCATGTAGCAGCAGTTATTGTCAGCCATAGCGGCTGTACAAAATACTGATTTCTTCGTGTTCCGCAAGTCGAACGGGGCTGTATTTTAATCGATTCATCCTTGTACTTTATGTTCTTTGTCCAATAAATTTGACTTTGATATCTCTTGTCTTTCATGGTGTTGCATTTTGGATGGCCAGCAGTGTATATTACCAGTTTGAATGAATGCGAAGACTGACTATTTTCAATGCATTATTTGCTACTTATCGTTGAGTACTAAAATTATCCAATATATGGTTGGACTTCTAGAACTGGCATTATTTCGCTGTTTTGGATGCATTTCAGAATAATTTGATGGTTTCTGTTTTCAAATATAATTTTGGTATTTAAAAATAAATCCTTAAATAACATTACTATTTTAACAAGTATAATTTAGTTTATTTTTAATTTCTATAAACAATTCTATGAAATTCTTTAATTTATATTTAAAAAAAAATAAATGTCCAATTAAAAAATTTTTACATTCTCTACATTTGTGTATATAAAAGCATATATGCAAACCATTATGGATATTCCATAATTCTTATGGGTTTCTGAACAAAACTACAGACTATGGAAAAGAGCTATAAAATTATGGAAAATTCCTATTTTTTTTTTTCACTTTTCTTTTTCCATCCATCTCCATCCTGTACTTATTGCACATATTGATAAAACATGCTTATTTTCATATTTTAGTTTATTATATTAATTTTTTAATTATTTTGACATATTTATATATATGTAGTATGGTTGCCCAATTCAGTGAATTCCATGTTGTCCTGGGAGTCCAAAAGCATCCTTTTCTATCCATCACTATCTTCTAAATATTAATCATTAGATGGACTTAAACTAGCCTGTTTTCATATTTTGGTTAATTATTAAGGCTAATTTTTTAATAATTTTCTCATAGTGGGATTGTGAAATTTAGGTGATATCCTGTACATTACCAAGTGTTGACTTGTTTCTTTTTCCATACATCTCCATCCTGTAATTATTGCACATTAAACCAACAAAACTTGCTTATCTTTATATTTTAGTTTATTATTCATGTTAATTTTTTAATTATTTTTATACATTCAGTATGATTCAGTGAATTCTCGTGCAATCCCGAGAGTCCAGAAATATCTTTTTCCATCCATTTCCTCCACCCTCTAAATATTAATCATTAGATTGACTGAACTAGCTTATTTTCACATTTTAGTTAATTATTAAGGTTAATTTTTAATTATTTTAGTACATATGATTACACAATTCAATTAGAAAAATTAACATTTTAGCCAAAAGAATTTAATATCTGGTGATGAAAGCAGTATTACTTGTTCCTCATAATAATACCGAGACAGAATGTATGTTCTGTATTGGTGTTACAAAATATGGGGTTGAATTTAGACTAAATTTGAGTGCAAACACATTACATTCTTTATTACTTAAAGAACATTTGGCATGCTCTTAATTTATTTATTTTTTTTTTTAGGAAGAAATTATCAAAGTCTGAGATAGAACAGACTGAAAGAAACTAAACTAAATTTAGCTTAGGCTAAGCATATTCTGTTTTAAGAATTTTGAAATATCTTTTTTTGTTCAGTAATGAAGACTCTTTGTTTAAATATAATGTTAATTTACTTTGAACATTTCATGTTTAGTCATTGCATATGAATATTTATATAAAGGATTTGAAATGTTTGATCAAATATTATTCTGATTATCATTGTGAAAGATTTTTTATAGCAAACCAAATAACTTTCATCATTACTGAAACTATAACCGAGAGATTAGCATCTCTGTAAAGGGAAAGTGTGAAGGAAAGGGGTCCTTCAATCAAATTTAACATGATCTACATCTGTGAATGGCTGTTTATGCATGCAAGAATCTGTGGACACAATATCCAAATAACGAATAAAGCGATTTAAACAACATTTTGTAGGATTATAGTCTATGAAGTATGAAATGCTATTCATACTTCATATATAATAAATGATGGGAGTCAATCATAAAATATTTTAATAATCAATATACATAATTTTATAAAAGCTTTAATTTTACAATCGTCAAAAACCAAATTATACAGTAATTTTATTATAGGTGGAAAACAAATGACACTGATTTTTTAACCTTTGCATGCACAGATTTTGAGAAGTTGAAATTTTATTCATAAAATGACTTATACTTGTAAACTTTTCATACAGAAATTATAAAACAAATCTGTTGATTTCTTTCTGATACAATTTTATATAGCGGTGCTATTAATGTAGCCAAAAATGTCAAACACCAATCAAAGTATTATGACATCAATATAACCTTTTTATATAATTGTTATATGTGCATATCAGGTTGCAAAATAAGCGGTATCACATTGTGAATTGCAACAGAAAATTTGTGTTTTGCTATGTAAAAATGAATTTGAATCGCATTTTGCAACTTAATTTTAAAAATCGCAACAAATGATTCATGACAGTAAAAAATATATATATATATATATATATATTTCCACAATGGTGCATCACTCCTGTAATATTCATGTTTTTTTTTTTTCAAACCCAACATCTCAATATATTTATAGGTACATCTTTTTTAGAGAACTTGTGAAATAATAGTTGTGAACTGCTAGTCAAAATATCAAAACTGTTACAGAAATGAAATTTTGATTAGCAGTTTGCTACTGAAAAATATTCCCTTATTTTGCACCCTGGTACATATAAATAAATGCAATTATTAATTTTATCAAAAGTATCGATAACAAAAGAACCAAATTGTAATAAATATGCAATTGATTCAATGTGAATAACGCTCAAAGCTTTTCACAAATCAGATTATATAAGTTACCTTGGTATGAAGTAAAGTTATATGCTGTCCATATCATATATCTTTGACTCAATGCAAAAAATTATAAAAAAAACAGCAAATATTTTATAAATGTCTATTAATCCAATATGATTCTGTATTTCTTTTTACATCGCATTGCAATATTCAACTATTAAATCATAAAAATAGCTATCAAATTTAACTATGGAATTAAGAAACAATTTCGTAAGACGTTTAAAATATGTGTTAAGAATTACAATTGCAACAAAAGGTTTATCACTTGAAGCTTTATTAACAAGAAAATGTATCCAGCGTTGCCTGAGAATTAAAGCAAGATAGTTATATGAAATAACTAAATAAATTTGAAGAGGTTGGATACGAAACTGCAATTCATAATGAAAATAAGCAGCCACTACTTATAAAGAATAAAATAAGCACACTTTATTTATAACTTAGCCACTATGCGTCACTTGTTATCCCAACACTGATAGATGGTGGTACTGTTCCCATCTTTGGTCTTCAATGACGTAGGGAGAAAAGTTTCTTCCTCATAAAAAGGGTGTCTGATTGAAAGTGGGGAATCACTAATCTATAATTAAATCATGGATTGGATAAAAAATTTATATTTAATCAATGAATGGGTTTATGGATATATATATATTTTTTTAGAAATCTGATATTTTAAGCAGGTACTAAAAAAAGGGAAACGATAGATGGCAAGTCAATTTCTGTATATCATAATGAAAAAATTAGAGAGGCTTAAAATGCACAAAAAGAATATATTTTTTAACAATTCGTGAAAAATAGTCAATCATATTGAAAAGGAATGTTTATATCTTTCTGATGGTGTCAAGATGGAAACCCTTTGATAATATTTTAGGTCTTTAAGGAATTGATTTGTGTGAATACTGCCCAAAATCTTTGTAAATTGGGCTAAAGCATAAAATAACTAAAAAGCAAATTAAAAATTTAACAAAAATAACATTGAGGTGTATCTATTGGAGTCCTGAAGTACCTGTGTACCAAATTTCATGGTTGCTCGATTTTTAGATTTCCTGATACATGCTGCATACACACACAGACATCTTCCTTTATCAAGTAAGATTCAAGTTAATAGCCCATTATCTTTAAATGGCAGGGACATATAAAGAATAACGTTGCTATGATTTGAAATAGAAACTAAAATATAATTATCATGCTTGTATCTGACTTTATTATTCGCGTAATTGCATTTTATCTCTATCATCTGGGTTAGAAATATGGATAAATTTTTTATCTCTGGTTGATCATTGAAAATAATATACCTGTAATTTTTATGTATATAAAAATGTTCTTGCACCCCCTCTTTATGTATTGCTTACAAGCCACCACTGGCTCTTTTGTAATTTTAGTCCAGAATTATGAGCCAAGACATAATTCCCAACTCTAAGATAAGTTTTTCAATTGTATTTGAATTTATATGAAAGAATATTAACTAAATATCTAGTAAAAGAAAATTCACTTTCTGAAATATATTTTTTTTAAATCTCTGGAAGAGCATACATTTAATGAATTATTCATAAATAACCAGCATAATCATGTATTAATGCTATTTAATACAAAAGTTTCAGACAATTGTATATTTATAAATAGCTGAAACTTTTTGCTTTACCTTACTTTCAACATTTTTGCAATTTACATTGCCCACTTATTTCCAACAGGTAAAGAATTAAAGTGTGTTTAAATCTTTTTGGGGCACCCTCTCTAGCCAGATATTGAAAACTAGTGTGAAAGAGAAAGAAATATTTAACTCGTAGTTTTTTATTTAACTTAGTTTCTAAATTTTGAGTCAATTAGTTAAAAAAAGTGCTGATTGACACAGCAATCACGAGTGAACGTGAGCTCTGAAATATGCATGGATTCATGTTTAGTAATTGTAAATGGAATTTCTTTCACCTATTTTAAAACACAATTTTGAATTTAAAACACTTTAGGAAACATTTCATTTTTCAAATTGGAAATGTGAAAATTCTATTAAACGGTTATTTAGATACATCTTGATTCGCGAATTCTGTAATTGTTTTTAAAATTTATAAAACAGTTGACTATACTCAGCGAACATCTAAGTTGTAGCACTGTGAAGGCTAGAAGAGACTTTTCACTCAGTCTCTGGTGATTGGGTTGCCAGATCAAGCATTTAATATGAATTTTGGCAACAGAATTATTATAAAAGAAATTTTTCTATTGTGCAGTATTCCTAAAGTACGATTAATTATATGCATACCAAATATAATAGAATTACATTTGCTTAAGAATGCACATGTAAACTCATGTATGTACATGTAAAATTAAGAAAAATATAAAATTAAAGTAAGTTAATGGGCTCATACTGTCAATTCAAGAATTCACAGAATTCGTGTTAACAATATTTATTCATTACTCATAGTAATATAAAATTTGGCATGTTATCTTATGTGGTACATTTAAATTTTATTTTAAACCTTATCGAGCTAGCCCACCCTGCATGCGCCATATGGATGCACTAGTGTTTTGGAGAATAACTCCTAAACCAGAGCAGCTATAATGTCCAAATTTAGTACGTTGATTTCTTTTATAGTATATTTTATCTCTGTAATATTTTTGCTGTTCAACCATGTTTGTATATCCTTTTTCTTGTAGATGTCTCTGAAATGTTTCAGAATGCACATTATGATAAGGAGCATCTTCTTCTATATAATAAAAGGCAATGTCTGTGTGTGTGTGTGTCTGTCTGTCTTATACACTATACGTTTCGCGACCGCGCGTCGGAGAGCTACGAAATTTGGCAATCGGAGACCCGGGGGGGAGGGAAGGGGACACATGAAAACCGATTTTTAAAATTTTAATTATTTTTTTATTTATTTAATGTTTTATGCGATTTCGACCGTTTTTTGCCCTTTTTTCTCCACGATCCAGACATCGTAGAAAAAAATAAATTACACCATCGGAAAGAGCAGAGAATTTCGAGTAAAAATATATCAATTTCAAATCTGAATTTCGATTTCTAATATTTTTTAAAGATTTTAAAACAAAACTCACTTTTGGCTCAAAAAATCAATTTTTTGTTTTTAAATTCTCGCATCGTGAAAAGTACTCATAATTTCGACTAATAATTTACATTTTTAGAAAGCTGAAATATCTGGCATTCTTACAAGTCTAATGTGGTCCAGAAATAATGAAAATTGCCTTCAGGATGGCAATTTTAAAGACGCCATGATTTTAAATTTCTCGGCGTTCCGTTCGTTTCTCCCCCGCTGAAGCAGGGAAGGTGGTGGGTGGGGACGTCAAGGTGGAGGTGACGTCACGGTTCTGAATAGAGCGCCTTTGCTCTATATAAATTATTATATTTATATTTTAAATGATGGGACGATCTGGATTTTTTAAATGTATATTTTAACTTTTGGATATTTTAAATGGATATTTTAATTTTATGGATATTTTAAATGATAGAACAATGAAACAATGGAATGAGGATGATGGAATTAAGCATATGGTCATTTTAAATTGCAAATTAGCGCGCGGGAAGTTAGCGGTAGGCCCGGGTTCGATTCCCGCCACTGCCAAAACTGCCGCCGTGTTTACGTGGAATACGATCACGTTAAATATGTGGGTCCGTAAGTCCTTCCGAGAGGTTGGTGGTAGGGGAAGGAGGATACGGCCCCTGTGGATGCCTCCCCCACTGGGTTCCCGTCTAAATTGGGTGAATATGTAGAAAGTTATGGAGATTGTCGCGGAGGGCGCGGCAGCCCAGTGGTTAGCGCGCGGGAATTGCACTCAGTAGGCCCAGGTTCGATTCCCGCCACTGCCAAAACTTACGCCACGTTCACGCAGAGTACGATCACGTTAAACATGTGGGTTCGTGAGTCCTTCCGAGAGGTTGGTGGTAGGGGAAGGAGGGTACGGTCTAAATTGGGTGAATAAAAAGAAAGTTATGGAGATTGTCGCGGAGGGCGAAGTAGCCCAGTGGTTAGCGCGCGGGAATTGCACGCGGTAGGCCCGGGTTCGATTTCCGCCACTGACATGGAGTACGATCACGTTAAACATATGGGTCCGTATGTTTTTCCGAGAGGTTGGTGGTAGGGGAAGGAGGGTACGTTCCCTGTGGATGCCTCCCCCACTGGGTTCCGGTCTAAATTGGGTGGCACATCCTGGCCGTCCAACAAGTTACCAGGCCCGGGTTCGATTCCCAAAATTGCCGCCGTGTTTACGCGGAGTACGAGCACGTTAAACATGTGGGTCCGTGAGTCCTTCCGAGAAGTTGGTGGTAGGGGAAGGAGGGTACGGTCTAAATTGGATGAATAAAAAGAAAGTTATGGAGATTGTCGCGTAGGGCAAAGTAGCCCAATGGTTAGCGCGCGGAAATTGCACTCGGTAGGCCCGGGTTCGATTCCCAAAATTGCCGCCGTGTTTACGCGGAGTACGATCACGTTAAACATGTGGGTCTGTAAGTCCTTCCGAGAGGTTGGTGGTAGGGGAAGAAGGGTACGGTCCCTGTGGATGCTTCTCCCACTTGGTTCCGGTCTAAATTGGGTGAATAAAAAGAAAGTTATGAAGAATATCGCGGAGGGTGAAGTACCCCAGTGGTTAGTGCGCGGGATTTGCACTTGGTAGGCCCGGGTTCGATTCCCAAAATTGCCGAATAAAAATAAAGTTATGGAGATTGTCGCGGATGGCACGGTAGCCCAGTGGTTAGCGCGCGGGAATTTCACTCGGTAGGCCCGGGTTCGATTCCCGCCATTGCCAAAACTGCAGCCGTGTTCACGCGGAGTACGATCACGTTAAACGTGTGGGACTGCAAGTCCTTCCGAGAGGTTTGTGGTAGGGGAAGGAGGGTACGGTCTCTTTGGATGCCTCCCCCATTGGGTTCCGGTCTAAATTGTGTGGCACTTCCTGGCCTTCCAAGCAGTTACCTTACACCTTTCTGGTAGATCGCGCCAACGAGTTTGCCACGGTCAGAATTTTCAAGGGTAGCGAACAGGCTGGTCGCCAAAGGCGGCTAGTAAATAATAAAAGGCAATGTCTGTGTGTGTGTTGTTGTTGAAACCCAGACCGTCCGACCTACCAGAAAGGTGTAAGGTAACTGTTTGGACGGTCGGGAAGTGCCACCCAATTTAGACCGGAACCCAGTGGGGGAAGCATCCACAAGGACCGTACCCTCCTTCCCCTACCACCAACCTCTCGGAAGGACTTTCGGACCCACATGTTTAACGTGATCGTACTCCGCATGAACACGGCGGCAGTTTTGGCAGTGGCTGGAATCGAACCCGGGCCTACCGAGTGCAACTCCAGCGCGCTAACCAATGGGCTACCGCGCCCGTCTGTGTGTGTGTGTGTGTGTGTCTTATACACTATACGTTTCGCGACCGCGCGTCGGAGAGTTACGAAATTTGGCAATCGGAGACCCTGGGGGGTGGGAAGGGGACACGTGAAAACCGATTTTCAAAATTCTAATTATTTTTTTATTTATTTAATGTTTTATGCGATTGCGATCTTTTTGCCCTTTTTTCTCCTCGATCCAGACTTCGTAGAAAAAAAACAAATCACACCATCGGAAAGAGCAGAGAATTTCGAGTAAAAATATATCAATTTCAAATCTCAGAGATAAATTCTAATATTTTTTTATGATTTTAAAGCAAAAGTCACTTTTGACTCAAAAAAACGATTTTTGGTTTTTAAATTCTCGCATAGTAAAAAGTACTCATAATTTCGACTAATAATTTACAGTTTTAGAAAGCTGAAATATCTGGCATTCTTACAAGTCTAATGTGGTCCAGAAATAATGAAAATTGCCTTCAGGATGGCAATTTTAAAGACGCCATGATTTTAAATTTCTCGGCGTTCCGTTCGTTTCTCCCCCGCTGAAGCAGGGAAGGTGGTGGGTGGGGACGTCAAGGTGGAGGTGACGTCACGGTTCTGAATAGAGCGCCTTTGCTCTATATAAATTATTATATTTATATTTTAAATGATGGGACGATCTGGATTTTTTAAATGTATATTTTAACTTTTGGATATTTTAAATGGATATTTTAATTTTATGGATATTTTAAATGATAGAACAATGAAACAATGGAATGAGGATGATGGAATTAAGCATATGGTCATTTTAAATTGCAAATTAGCGCGCGGGAAGTTAGCGGTAGGCCCGGGTTCGATTCCCGCCACTGCCAAAACTGCCGCCGTGTTTACGTGGAATACGATCACGTTAAATATGTGGGTCCGTAAGTCCTTCCGAGAGGTTGGTGGTAGGGGAAGGAGGATACGGCCCCTGTGGATGCCTCCCCCACTGGGTTCCCGTCTAAATTGGGTGAATATGTAGAAAGTTATGGAGATTGTCGCGGAGGGCGCGGCAGCCCAGTGGTTAGCGCGCGGGAATTGCACTCAGTAGGCCCGGGTTCGATTCCCGCCACTGCCAAAACTTACGCCACGTTCACGCAGAGTACGATCACGTTAAACATGTGGGTTCGTGAGTCCTTCCGAGAGGTTGGTGGTAGGGGAAGGAGGGTACGGTCTAAATTGGGTGAATAAAAAGAAAGTTATGGAGATTGTCGCGGAGGGCGAAGTAGCCCAGTGGTTAGCGCGCGGGAATTGCACGCGGTAGGCCCGGGTTCGATTTCCGCCACTGACATGGAGTACGATCACGTTAAACATATGGGTCCGTATGTTTTTCCGAGAGGTTGGTGGTAGGGGAAGGAGGGTACGTTCCCTGTGGATGCCTCCCTCACTGGGTTCCGGTCTAAATTGGGTGGCACATCCTGGCCGTCCAACCAGTTACCAGGCCCGGGTTCGATTCCCAAAATTGCCGCCGTGTTTACGCGGAGTACGAGCACGTTAAACATGTGGGTCCGTGAGTCCTTCCGAGAAGTTGGTGGTAGGGGAAGGAGGGTACGGTCTAAATTGGATGAATAAAAAGAAAGTTATGGAGATTGTCGCGTAGGGCAAAGTAGCCCAATGGTTAGCGCGCGGAAATTGCACTCGGTAGGCCCGGGTTCGATTCCCAAAATTGCCGCCGTGTTTACGCGGAGTACGATCACGTTAAACATGTGGGTCTGTAAGTCCTTCCGAGAGGTTGGTGGTAGGGGAAGAAGGGTACGGTCCCTGTGGATGCTTCTCCCACTTGGTTCCGGTCTAAATTGGGTGAATAAAAAGAAAGTTATGAAGAATATCGCGGAGGGTGAAGTACCCCAGTGGTTAGTGCGCGGGATTTGCACTTGGTAGGCCCGGGTTCGATTCCCAAAATTGCCGAATAAAAATAAAGTTATGGAGATTGTCGCGGATGGCACGGTAGCCCAGTGGTTAGCGCGCTTGAATTTCACTCGGTAGGCCCGGGTTCGATTCCCGCCATTGCCAAAACTGCAGCCGTGTTCACGCGGAGTACGATCACGTTAAACGTGTGGGACTGCAAGTCCTTCCGAGAGGTTTGTGATAGGGGAAGGAGGGTACGGTCTCTTTGGATGCCTCCCCCATTGGGTTCCGGTCTAAATTGTGTGGCACTTCCTGGCCTTCCAAGCAGTTACCTTACACCTTTCTGGTAGGTCGCGCCAACGAGTTTGCCACGGTCAGAATTTTCAAGGGTAGCGAACAGGCTGGTCGCCAAAGGCGGCTAGTTATCAATAACGATCACACTGCTTTGTTTGATATTCAGAAGGAGTTTTTCCTGAACCAGGTTTCATACGATTCACCATTTATTTCCCAGTGATAGTCTCCAGCATACTTTTTGACTTGTAACATTTTGCAAGTGTTTAGCGACACCATTGTTGCTTTCAGAGTGCATTAAAATAAATCTGGACCCATTTCCTGATGGAGCTTTCAGTCCAGTTGACAAACCACTTGAAAAACTTGTTTTGCATACTGAATTGTGGGGAATGTTGGGAAAATAAGCATGTTGTGCAAATAAACATAGAATATCAAATCACAGATTAAATAACAGCATGTTAAACTGGATAATTGAATAAACGATTTAAGATTTGACTTGGCTGTAAAAGAAAAAAAATATTGGCTAATAAAACTTATCCAAATCTGGCAATAATAATAAAGTGAAAATAAATTTATATTATTTATTCTTTTAATTCAAAATATATTTTTATCATGTCGGGTATGTATTTAGGGTGAAATTTTCAAATCCGATTAAATTTTGGTTCTACCTTTAATAGTTTTGTAAATAAAAAGTTTGACTGGAAATAAAAAATAAATTTTAATTTTTGTAAAAGCGATTGCGGTATTCTGGACAGGGTTTATGTACAACAATTTCTTGTCAAGATCAAGCCAATTAATTTTTTCATGTACGGGGATAAATACAAATATTTCACTTCCCAATATATGTGTGTAAAAAATGTTTAAATTTGACCTTAAATCTATTTTATTTAATCTTTTTATTCATTTTGTATTTGAAATATTAAAGAAATTGGGTTTAAAAATAATTTTTAATCAACATTTATGGAGCATTATTTCTTTTGTCGGAAAAATAAATCTTGTACCTTTTACTCCACTACAGGTTAGGTGTTCTTCAAGTATAGTAGAAAATAGTCTAGCAAATTTGTATAAGTATTACAGTTCACAGCAATTGAAGAAATTAGAGTAATATAATTTTGCTGAGTGATTATGCATTAATCTGTGTTGTTTTGTTATAAAAATTTCAATATTCCTAATACGTTTTACAGTTTAAAGTCAAGTATTGAATAATTCAAACCTTTTGCAAATATCTGTATATCATATGCTAAGAAGATTGCTAGTATATTCTCAAATTCAAGTAATTCAAATTTGCATTTAGTTCATTATTCTTGTTACTGAACAGAAGTAATTAAAGTGTTTTATTAAATATACAGGGTGCTGCGAAAAGAGCGTACCGATTTGGAACGTCAATAAAAAAAATACAAAGCAAGATAGAGAAAGAAATCTTTTATACTTGAGAAGTACATAGTATGCCATTGTTATCCATTAAGTTTTGAAGAGTACATCAGTTAAATGGTGACCGTCAATGTCGATGCAGTTTTGAAGTCTGTTTCAGAAGTTTCGGACTATGGAGTGGTCGCTGGAGGACTTCTTGAGGATTACTGTCAGACCAGTACCTAAAGTTCTGTTTGTTGACCATCCCCGATAAATGAAAATGGGCTTCGTCACTGGAGTTCAGTACCGCTATTGGAGAAATGCTCTGCAGAATATCCTGACAAAGTTTTACGGGTTGGATAGTCCCTATCATTCAACTTGTGAATGACCATCATTTTGTAGGGATGCATGTGGAGAGAGCTGTGTAAAATTCTGCGACGACTATGATCAGACATGTTTAATGCAGCTGCGTGTTTGCGTGCAGATCGCTTAGGAGACTGCTGTATGGAAACTCTAGCAGCTGCTACATCTTCCAATCTTGTTATGCTTCTAGGGCGGCCAGGACTCTTTCTTTTTAAAGCCGAACTTGTTTGTCTAAAATTTGAAACCCAACGACGAATTGTTTGTACAGCTAGAACCGGATCATAACGTCCGAGCTGAAAGCGTATTCGGAAGGCCCGTTGCATCGTTATCACAGATTCACCGTTCGTAACAAACTCTTCAACAACAAAAGCATGATGCTCTCCGCTCCAAGCCATGACGGTAATTAAAAATGGCATGCACAAACAAGTCAAAAGAGACCATGCCTACTTCTGTACCTCTACTATGAGCAAAGCAACGCTTCTGCCAAATCAGAACGTTCTTTCTGCTGCACCCTGTATAAACTTTATTTGCTGCAACTCAGCATTTAATATTGTCGTCAAATAATAGTTATTGAAAATTGTTTTAAATGAACATGTTTTGACAAGTATTTTAAATAAAGCAATATGTATGATCTCCTTTCCAGCATTGTATCGTTGTGAAGTTTTAAAAAATTTTCCACAGCCTTTATGTGGTAACTTTTGTTACCACACAAGGCTACTACTTTATTAGATCTGCAAGAGAACTTTGATATTGACAAATGATATTTTAACTTGATGATGCAAGGCACATTTGAACCTAAGCAATATGTTTATATTTTAGATTTAGGCTTCTGAACTTTGATTTCAATGATTCTCATATAAACATGAACTTGTTTACTAATGGGCAGTCATGAACATCATAAGATTGAAGAACATATTAACTTAATGTGTATGCTACTTTATCCTGGTATGTTGTATGAATAAAGCCTTTTCTGTAAAGTATCCTTAACAGTATAGCCATTCCCAGCCCTTAGCTATTAGTATTTTTTCTTCCCATATGAATTATTGTTGTTCCTATAGCTAATGTAGAGGATCAGTTCATAATTTTTTTCTCTGGCATCCCTATAAAGCGTAGAGAGGTTCTGAGCCTATTGTGAGGAATCCAAGCACACTAGGAGGTGATTCCTATCCATGCTGGAATTGAAATTTATGCGAATTGTGCATTCCCTGGAAGAATATATTTCAATTCTCTCCAGGTGTACAAGCAAGCAATTATGACCGGTTCTAAGTCTGAAAAGTGCCACTGCTGTTTTTCTTGGTTTGTTTTTGTTGTCCTGCCCCATTTTTTTATTGTATTTTATGTATTTATTTTTATTGTGTTTATTTATTATTTTTTTTTTTATATTGTTCCATTTCTTTTCTTTTTTTTTAATTCTGGAGTGGTTTCTTTTTTTATTACCTTAGATGCTTTTCTGGTCAGAAGCCTTTTAATTACATCTGTGGAAAGTGGTTTCTCATTAGTATCGATTTTAGTTACTGCCAAACTGTCAAACAACTTGTTCCATATCAGTCCTGCTTGTGAGGGAACCCACAGGAAAATAAAGGTTTTTCCAAAACCTTTTAATTATTTAAGAGCCTGGTTTATGTCACATATTGTATTTGAAAGTAGTTGTTTATCTGATGAGACAGCCTGTATTGCAGACTCGAAGAATCAACAATGAAAACCAATATGTCAAAAGATTAAGGTCTATATAGAATCTGTTGGAAAATGTATAATATGTAATATTATGCAATTGGAATTGATATTTTATTATTGGAGCATTGATCTCTATACAGGGTGTCCCAAAAAGATTGAAACACGCTTTAATTCTTTATCTGTTGGAGATAAGTGGACAATGTAAATTGCAAAAATGTTGAAAATAAGGTAGGAAATAAGACTATGTTAATGAAATAGTCCTCCCATTAATTTTCAAAAAGTTACACTTTTTAAATTTTTATACGACCTCCTTAGACAAATTTGGTCAACCAGAAAATTATTATTTTTAATGCAACAAGATCATTAAAAAAACCCGGCATATCTGTATCTTTAAAATCAACTGAATTATGATAAAGGAAAAAATCTGACTTATGCCACTTTTCCGTACCATGTGAAAGGCTGTTTCATCAGTGAAAATAGGGATCATAAATTGACGATAAAAATTGTTTAGATCAAAAATATGTTAATATGTGTCAAAATTGCATCTAAATAACGCATTACACAGACAGAGATCATATAAAGCAGTGGTACTCTCTACATAGTTGGTATCCTATGTATTATCATCCAGTTTTATCTTATTTGTGGTATGTCACAAATTTACATTTCTAATTTGATATATGGTCCCCATTCGCAATGTTCAATTAAATATAACTCTCAATTTTAAAGATACAGATATGTGTGTGTGTGTGGGGGGGGGGGGGTTAATGATCTTGTTACATTAAAAATAAAATTTTTCTGATTGACCAAATTTGTCTAAGGGGGTCGTATAAACATTAAAATGTATAACTTTTTGAAAATTAATGGAAGAACTATTTTATTAATGTAGTCTTATTTCCTACCTTACTTTCAACATTTTTGCAATTTACATTGCCCACTTATCTCCAACAGGTAAAGAATTAAAGTGTGTTTCAAACTTTTTGGGACACCCTGTATATTGGTACTGCTACTGGGGAGACCTTAGTCCATTCTTCAACTTTTTATACACATTTTCATTATTCAGTACCTTTTGTTTCTGTTTATTCTCATTAAAATGCAAATGTTACATGGTTTTTCATTTGAATACCAACTATATCAAATTAATATTATATTTATGTAATAATATGTATCTGTAGCTTTTCAAATGTCTTAACTTCACCAGTCTCACTGAATATTCCTCAATACATCAAATGTAGTTGAAATTGTTTAATTCAACATTAATTTATTCAGAGTATTGGATAATTCGCCATTAGTCTTTCACCTATGTTAGAGAAATGACTTAATTTGAGTTTTTGAAGCAATTTTGTAGTTTATTTGAAGTTAGAATATCTCCCCATTCCAAAAGTACTACATCTTGAAAACTTGCCAGATATGGCAAAATGTTCTTTAAATTTCCCAGTTTAGTATATACGTCTTAAAATGTGTTTATTAGCTATGTCTATAATTTGCCGTCTTATGATCATTGATCATAGTTTTAACATCTATTTTTTTATTATGTACACTCAATATGATATTGATAGGTTTATTTTACACTATTGTATTTCATGAGCCAGTATTAATGCTTTTAGAAACATCTTTTGTCTCAATGCTCAAGTACTGTACTTCCATGTGTTGGTACCAAGGTTGAGACTTTGTCATTTTCAAACTTTATGCAGTATTGCACATATTTTTCGAAGAGTTCTTCTGTGTAGCCTAACTTTCAAAAATAGAGTTACTTTACATTTAAGATCTTACTGCCCCAATTTATTTGTCACATTTTTTCATATTATTCAAATAATCTTTGATTATTTAAGTTTCAGGAGACGATGACTACTTTTTAAAAACAATATATCTTTTCTCAATTTTCAGGGAGGGAGAGCAGCGGCCCCCATTTTTTTAATTTGCATTTTTATCTATCTTAATAGCTCTTACTTCGATGTTTATGCAGTTTTCACATTGCATCCACTCTGCAATGGACCCATGCTGAACTTTGACCCACTTTTGTTGCTTTGTGACTTCTGTGCAGGTGTAGAACTTACTAAAAGAATGATTGGTATAAAATTGGTTGCTGTATTTAGTAGCTGCTAGCTATATACACTGCAGCTGATTAATGTATTAACATTTAAAAAATGGCCAAATGATTATCAGGGATTAATATTGTACACTAGTCGACATATATATCAGTTTTTGTAACAATCAGTTTTTAGTAAGTTCTACAACTGTGCTGCAGGTACAAAAGCCATCCCCCTTCTTGCATGTGTGCAAAAGTCACAAAATTGGGTCCAAATTTAGCATGATCAGGTTGAGCGGATCCACTGCAGAGTTGAAATTACAACAGGAAAATTGCATCAAAATCAGAGAAAGTGTCACGTAACAAATAACTTTATAAAAACAATTTTTAAATTCGCCCCCCCCCCCTCCGACCGTTTCAATATGAATTAGTTCATATTTGGAGTACAATTTTAAACTTAATTGCTAAGTTTTGAAGTTAATATGGTAGAAACGCGATTTTTTTTTTCAGGAAATGCTTATAATAATGTTACAGTCTTTTGTTTTAAGAACTAAATCTCGATCTGCTAAATTCGACTTTTGCATTTTAATCTCTTCTTTAGCAGGCGAGCAAAAAGTGCCTCTTCAAACATTAAAATATCTTGTTTACCACTCAGTAGTGTCACGTAACTACCCAGTAGTGTCACGTAACATCCACCATCCCTTGAGGAGCGTGAAGAAACTTGAGTAAAAAGACTCCGACTTTCCGGATGAAAGTTATCAAATGATTAACTTAATTGTAAAAAAAAAAATTAAATAAAGTTCAAAATAATTGCTTTGTCGAGTTAAGACATATTTCACGGTGACAAAATTTAAAGGCCCTACGTCAAAGACTACTTTTTGACGGAATTTAAATTTTGAGCATTACGTCACTCTGAAATGAAAGTCATGGAATCGTTAATATAATTTTTAAAAATTAACAAGTAGAGTTGCGACAGAAAGAACAGAAGTTCTCTAGAGGCAAAACTTGACTCTTTACGTTGACAAATGTTGAAGACCGTACATGGAAAATCTATATTTTTCTTTTTATTTTATTTTTGAGCAATATGTCGAAAAGCTGTAAAACACAAAGTTTTCATCGGAATACCGTGATTTTTTTTTTTCAGAGATTGCTTTTATTAACGTTAGAATCTTATATTTAAAATTTTTATCTGTAAAACTCGAGATTTTAGAAATCTGTATTTTTATTCCCAGCTGCTGAGCTTCGCACTTCTGCGAATCGATAAACAAGAAAGGAAATCGTTCTTTGTTCTGAATGGGTTCTTTCATGTTTTTCGGAATTTTTAAAATTCCGTATAAAAAAAAAAACCCTTGACGACTTTATAAAAAATTCGACCTCCTCTTCAGTTCGATACCTACGTTTAAAATAACTGCACGTTACTACGCCAAGTTCGGAATTTCATTTACGTACATATACATGCATGCATACACAATCAGCTTTTAATAATATAGCATGTTTATGAAAAATCGGATTGTTCAAATTTTAAATCACTCATGCGTATTTGCATTCTCAATTGAGTTTGAATTATATATGTTCAATTGCATTCACTTCAAAACAATTATATGATTATTGTTGAGCATGTAGCTAAAAATCGAACGACCCACTGTCATGATCATTAAATTTGGTACAGGGGTACCTCGACTCCCGAAAGGAAACACCTCATGAAGAGTTTTTTTAATTCAAATTAGTTTAAAAGTTACAAGCTTAATAGTCAAAATTCGCCCTGTCCCAATACAGCGGAAAAATTTCAGTAAGTAACGTATTGCACATTGCTATAACGTGCAGCTCAAACTATAGAGTCCTACATCAGTTTGGTTACCCACTTTGCGGATCAGGTTTTCTTTATTATTTAAGCTGAGTGTTGGGTTTTCTTTACTTTTCCTGCTGCGGATCTACCTACAAAAACTATTTTTAAAAGCTATACCTTATCACTACAGGCCCCGACTTCTTGAATTATTATTGGGGGTTTCAGAAATTTTAAATCGAATGACTCATGCATTTCTGAAAGGATTTAATTCGAATTTAAATTTTATTCAGTCAGATTATCTGGCACAATAAGACGTCTGAAATTTTAAAATGAAGCAAATTATAGTTTTTTCTCTAGATAATTATTTATTTCATTTATTTTGCTTTTGTAGGCGCAACATTATTAGAATACAATATACAGATACCGTGTGAATTTCCAACTCACTTATCTTTATAAAAATAACAAAACATGTAAAATGCATTTCTTGTTACTTTTAGCAATGTTAAAAATGCCAACTAATTTTTCTTTAAATCATTTCTGAGTTAAAATTTTGTATTCAGAATACAATAAACAGTCTGAAAGGGATATTTGTATACACACGACTTTATATAGTAAACAGGGAATTAATAAAGAAAAACTTGAATTAATAAGAAAAATCATATTTATGCATATATGTATATATTTTCCCATTATATGGGCACAAAAATATGAGGGATTCAATGAGCCCACAACAAAATTATTGGGGGTTAAAAAGTGTCTCGAATCCGAGAAGTCGGCGCCGCTGCTTATCACATTTTCTATGAGAGTAACTGGATGAATGTTAAACTGAGGTTACAAACCGTAAATAGCAGAAAATTATACATATGCTTTAGAGATTTGAAACCTACTAAATAGAATTTTAAAATGCGATTCCATTGCAGGTTGGGTATTCACTGTGGGTTTGGGTCGATAGTTTTCTTTATTGCGGGACGAATCAAACCCGACCCGCATGGATCTCCAGCTCAAACAACTGCTACATACACTCACGACAATGAAAGTTGCGCACCAAGAAGAAAACATGGTACAACCGCGAAATGATGTAAATAGCTAGAGGGCGGGCTGGTATGCAAATGATCCCAGTCTGGTGTGATTACGCATGACCGTACACCCGTGAGTGGCTCTGCAACATGAGCCAGCAGTCTTATAAACCGGCGTGTAGTTGACGCCCCATCAATGCGAGAAGTTTCGGCCGACGCAAGCACGAGTACGGAATGAAAAGAATGGTGGGTAGATACTAGAAACGTCGATATACGCAACTGACAGACTTCGAGAGAGGCCTGATCATCGGGCTAAAAACCGCAGGGTGGTCAGCGATCCGGATAGCCCGTCAAGTGGATCGTTCGGACTATACCATCCGACTGTGTTGGGAGCACTGGTCACGGGACGCCACCCAGACATGGAGGACCGGCTCTAGAAGGACCAGGCATACTAGCAGTAGAGAGGATCGAATAATCATGCGGCAGGCACTTATAGAGCGACCCGATCCGCGATATGCCCACAAACCATATCTAGACGCCTGAAAGAAGCGAAACTGCTATCCCAGCGTCCCTTACGTGTGCTGCCGTTAACACGGGGACATCGGCAGTTCCATTTGCAGTGGTGCCGGGCCAGAGCAACGTGGAACGCCACAGATTGGCGATGTGTGGTGTTTAGCGATGAGTGCCGCTTCGTTTTGGGGACTGGTGATCAGCGCGTCCGGGTGTGGAGGTCTCCTGCACAACGCCACAATCCCAACCTCGTTATTGAACGCCACACCAGCTCCACTACAGGCATCATGGGCTGGAGAACCATAACCTACGACAGCCGATCCGCTCTCATAGTGGTACCTGGAACATTGACGGGCTAGCTGTACATGGATGAGATTCTACGGCCCCATGTGCTCCCATTCGTTGCTGGGATTCCAGGTGCGCTATTCCAGTAGGATAATGCTCGGCCGCACACGGCTCGGGTCGCCCAGGCCTGCCAGAGTCATGTCCAGACACTTCCATGGCCTGCCCGTTCCCCACACCTGTCCCCTATCGAGCATGTGTGGGACCAGTTGAAACGCCAGCTGCCTCGTTGCCGCAATCTTCGGGATTTAGGACGTAATTTCCAACAGGTGTGGACTCGTCTGCCGCAGGACAACATCAGGCCTCTGTTCGACACCATGCCGGACCGTATTGCTGCTTGTATCGCAGCACGAAGCGGTGCGACGTGCTATTGAGGATGACCGGACTGTGCACCACAGCTCCCTCTGTACGTGTTCTGCTGCGCTGTTTTTGTGACCATGTTTACCATTCTTCTGTATGCTTCCACCAATAAAATTTCAGGTCCATCCTATGCTTCCTTTTTGGTGCGCAACTTTCATTGTCCATGAGTGTATAATAAAACTGAAATAGCATCGTTAAGAGTAACATAAAACACAATAATAGTGTCAACTGTTTTATATCACCAAGAAACAGACCGGTAGATTTCTGTAAAACCCGCAAAGTCCAAATTTACTTTGTGACTGGCGTGGCTTGTAATTTATAGCAGGGATTCATTTATCAATATCAGCCCTGACGTCTTTTGAAAAATTTAATGAATAAATTCATTGAACTCCTGCTTTAAATCTTGGATAACGCCTTGAACTTTTTCTAGTTAATATGTAGATGAGGATCATCATCCTTATACCAAAACATTGCATATAAAATAAATAAAAGCACATTTAATAAAAATATTTTCCATGATGGATTAATAAGATGTTCTTAGATAATGTATTACAATTTTTTACCTGGATATTGTATTACAGTAATATTTTCTTCTTTATACACATATTTTCATGGATGTTTGAGGTATAATCACAACAAAAATGAAAGCAATTGGCGATTTCATCTAAATACATAAGGTAAACAAACCTTATGTATTTAGAATGTATAAAAATGTTATTTGAAATAAATTTATAGTAATTGACTTTGAGTTGTACAGTAATACTATTAATTTCTTTCAAACATTGCTGCAAAATTTCCTTGTTATTAAACAGTTTACATTTGTGTGAAAAGAATATAATGCATCAACTACTGGTACATTCACCTGGCATTTAAAAGAAAACTATTTTTTAGTAACAGATTTAGTAAAGTGTATTTTCACCCCTTGCATATCACTATACACATGTACAAAAAACAGAAAATTAAGTTTTCCCCATAATATTTCAGCCATGTAAAATACCTCTAGTTATTTTACATCTTAAATTACTGATATATATTTAGTGAAACAATGCAACTGTAATGTGATTAAATAGTTGGGCTTTTACAATTTAATTGGAAAATATTTGCTTTCATGGGCCTATATGACGATTTTTTTTTTCTTTTGTAAGAAATTTATTTATATGGAATCAAGTTTTATTGTGCCTTCTTTAAAGAATAATTCCATTGTGTATTCTTTCAAACTATTTCATTCTCTAAAGGAAAACAAGCAAAATTTTATTATTCTTAATTATCTTGCTCGAATACAAAATATATTCACAATTATATGTGACATTTTGAAAAGATTCCTTATTAGCTGCTCTGCTTGTTAAAATCCCAGCCGTTGTAATTTATTTTGGTGCTCATTAGAAATACTATTATTCATTAAAAGCAACATTGTTCATTAGAAATAACAGAATAAAGTAACAACTAAAATATGTTTTAATGTGCTAACTTTTTATTTTTTCTTTTAAGAGGCCGTAACGTCTTCTGTTATATTTGTACTGATTTTCTATAAGCATTCTTGCTATCTCCCGGTCATGCCCTTTTAAGTATTTAATGTCTAATAAGTGATTCAAAGATTTGGGTCCATAATTAGGAACTTTTGCACCTTTTAATATACTTTTCAATAACTGTTTTTGCCTTATTTCTTTTGTTAAATAGCTTTCTGGCTTCACTAGATTTTCACACGTTTGATTTTTTATACCTGGCTTAATTTTATATCCTGATACTTTATTACTCCAAATATCAAATGCAGTTAAGTTTTTAGCTTCTACTTTCTTTTCAACACAGTACTCTAACCACTCTTTTCTTCTTTTCTGAAGTTCTTGTACTTCATAATCCAGTTGTTCCTGACCAATCTCATTTACAGTTTGTTTAAATTTGTTTAAGAAATGTTCATACAACATTCTGTCACCCCAATTCCATTCTCTTAAATTTTTAATAGCTTCATTGGTAAGGTTCTTTTTATAAGAGTTCATTCTAGCATTGATTGTAAGACTGATGACATCATCTAACTCCCAACATAATATGTGACGTAGGATTACTATTGATTCATCAAAATATTCAGCTATCATCACAAAATCAAAGTAAGTATCAATACTTTCTATTGCTTTTTTCACCCTGGCAGGACTTTTAAAATAAATTGGGTGTACACCAAAATCATACAGCATTTGGTTTCTGCCCATACCATTTGAACGTTTTTGCAGGTTTTTCAAAAGTGATGCATTTTTGGTGCTTCTTGCATAGTCTTCAATATCCATTTTGTAAAAATTCTATGGAATAGAGATCACAATGTTAATTACATTTAGAAAACAAAATTATAAAATATGTTTAATAATATAGAATTAAGTAAAAATTGAAATACTTGATGAATATTTAATCTAAAAACATTTCTTAGCCTAAATAGACTCTAAAGTTTTTAATGAGTATCTAATGTAATATCCTAGATCTAAAACTGGGCTCTAGAACTCTCACTCGTACCCTCTAGCAAAGTGTCAATTTAAGATAAAATTTCAGTATTGTTAAACACTTGATAGGGAGAGGGATGAGATTGAACGGTTTTGGATCCATGATATGCTACTAGCTGGGTTTCATTTTTATTTATAGAAGCCCTTCATAACTTAAAGTAAGAGTAGAAAATATAATTTCTTATTGCATGTTTGGAATCAGCTTTTTTACAAAAAATTCAGCACCAATTGGATGTTTCCGCTGAGGACAGTTCACTCCGTGTTTCTTTCAGGAATGCATCCGGGAGGGGAAGAAATTTTATATTAACTTAGTTTCTATTTATGTGACAGCATTTAGATACATTTATATAGGGCAAATAGAAAACTTGTACCCTTCCTAAAGTTTTATTCGCCCTTTTCCCCGGCCCCAAAGTCCTGAGAGACTGCCTGAATTCTCTCAAACTAGCATATGTGAGGCTAAAGGAAGGGAGTGATGGAACCGGCTTAATACCCATTTTCAATATCTAATATAAGACCTTGATAAACCACCACCCTTGCCTTTCATCAATCATTTATGAATTACAGACGTGTCCCTACTTAACGTGTAATTTCCCTCTAAACCACCATCTATCATTGAAATGTGGGAATATTTTTGCATTGATCAAAATCTTGAAATTATCTTGCATTTATCAAAATTCATGCAACTGTGACTGTGACAATACAGTAGCGTTGCCAGAAAAGTTTCTGGGTAGGTGGTGGGGGGGATAATCAAATATCTTGTTTTCCATTTCTTCATATATCATGTCTTCTAAAATTCAATGGGTTTCTGGAAGGAGATTATAACCCCAAATCCCTCCCTTCGGCGACGTTACTGTACACTAGTCATAATAAGTTGCTGGAATGCACTATCATCATTTCAGTAAATTAAAAATGCAGTTTTCAGATATTTTTGACACATTTAAACACTAACTTTTTTTTACAATGCCACAATATAATGTTGCTACAACCAGGACTATGTTATAATTTTGTAAGACTCTGGGCTACAGGAACTGTGAGATCCCCAGTAATATATTTTCAAAAGGAATAGGTAAGAGAAATTAAGCCGCAACTCTCGGGACATGTTATTTAACTCCTTGAGAAATCTACAGATGTATTAACAGTATATTAATTTAACTCTTTTTTTTTTAAATAGATGATTTAAAATGCTTATTCTTAGATTCAGCATTTACCAATGAAACAATTTTTTACTAACTCCCTGGGCTGTAGCCCGTAAAGTCTATGACTTAATTCGGCCCTGCCTACAACACAACGTTGCAGCATCGCGAATCGTTGTCCCCTTAGGGCCGATGCATATAAGCGACTTGCGTCATAGCTAATTAAAATTAAATTATTCAAAAAAGTAAATAAATTAAAGCGTTACTTTGGCAATTCACATCTCAAATTGGAGTTTTACAAAAAATTTTACAAACAAATCAATGATGGGTTGTGGGAGCAGGTGTTAAGATTGTTCTATAATATGAGCAGCACTACTGATTCCCAATGCTGCCAACTTACAGGCCAGGCGAAGACGTTATAGTGACTCTAAGAGGTACTTTCAGACAATTAATGACATTAAAGCCCGAAAACAATATGGCGGGAAAAACACATTAAAAGTAACTGTTTAATTGAATTGAATTTTCGTTACATTTTAGAAAAAGTAACAAATTGAATTAAAAGTTAACGAAGATTAAAATAACGATATAAGTTAAAAATTAACATAAAAAGTAACTTTAACTTTTAACAGATATATTCGAAGTTTGCCTTTTGAGATCCGAGCCCACGGCTTATAGTTTGAAAGCCCAAAATTAAACCGCTGGACCAAAAAGTATCTTTGAGTCCGACCATTTAATTCAAGATGTATTTCGTATAGAAAGTTGTTGCGTTCGTCGATCACAATGGCATTAAAGCTATAACATTTCAACCCTTTTCCATTTTAACAAAATGGTTCAAATGTTTCCTCGAACACTATCAGTAGTTATGATACCGATAATTTTATTTTTGTTAGCACACTCATGGACATGTATTAATGACGGACTATAACCGTAGATGGGATCTGGAAAAAGGGGGGGCGGTACGACCGAATGAGGGTTACAGTGCTAAACTTCGCATTTGAATATGTATTCTATAAAAACTTCTGTAGTTTTTCCGCCTAATGCGGATCCCTTCCTACTCCACTGTGACAGACAGCCTGAAACTATTTCGCAAACATTTTGTGTACAGTAAACAGTGTATAAACTACTTTACAGATTTAACATACAGTCTTATACAGAGCACAGATTTAACATATAGTCTTGGATTGTCTAATATGAAATTTTCAAAAGCTATAGAAAAACACTGAATTGAAACTAAAATTTAAGTGCCCCGCCCTTATCCTAAAAAAACTTTAAAAAATAGTCATACTCACTTCTAGCTCTACATATTCATACAAAGACTCGAAGAGGTTTACTGGATCTCTGACAATTGATATGAATAAAGAATCTTGTGGCATAAGCGATCGAAGAACTGGACCATTGAAAACCATATGATGGCATAAAATATTGAAGCCAAGATTTTCCCACGGCACTCCAGTTACCATCTCCTTTTGGAATGGCTTCACTAATGAAAAGATCAAAGAATTTTTGTTACTGGGAACGGCAACAGTAAGTCCTTTTTCATTAGCATATCTCATTAAAATGTTTTGAACTGTGCTGCTTGCGGTCTTGTGCGTTTTTAGGAATACAATGTTTTTGGATGGAAGACATGGTATGGTTCTGATAGACGTACTTGACTGTACACCGCTCCACCTGAAACAAACATTTCTGTCAAAAACCTAAAATATCTCAATTTCAAAATGGATAAGATACACTTTATAAAATCATAAGTTTTCTTTATAAAGGGCAAGTTTCGGTGCCTTTATTTCTTGGAAAATGCAGAATATTTTTTACATTAGTCAATAGTGGTGAAGTGTCATTGGAGACAAAGTAGACAGTGTTTGCCCAAAAAATTTACGACTAAGTAACTTTCCTTTTAATTAAATATTATTCGAAAAAATGCATAAAATGTTTTCTTTGTAAATAAATGCATATACCAGCGTATCTCAAAATGTCTACCCCTTCAGGAATAGAACTAAAAGTGAATATACTCTCAATTCTATTGTTTTAACTGCTGGGAAGGCCTGTTATGTCTCCCCCACTTTTTGTCGAACGAGTGAATATTCCCTTTCTACCGTCTAGATGAGTTTTCGGGGTCCCCCCCGAATAACGTCTGAAGACCCTAGAGAGTCATTTGAAAAGGGGGCCGAGAGATTTGATTTAGAGAATCGCTAAATTATAGGGGTTTTTGACATTTTTGATGCATTTGGGATCTTTTTCTATGTCAATCATAAATTAAACTTTTAACAAGTGAAAAAGTAAAACTTGGTGAGGGTATGTTTATTTTCATAATTTCTAGATTTTATATACAAGTTAAACTAATTTCCCGTGCATTGTGTTTTCCCGTATATCACGATTTTGAATCTATTCCATAGAGAAGCGCAAAAACCAGAGTTACACTGTGATAACGAAATGCCATTAATTTATTTTCATTGGAATTCAGTTATTATATTTCGTTTTATTTGTAACTTTGTACAAAATGAAACTTTTTATTTGCTAATTTTGGTCCGTAGTTTTATATCTCCCTAAGTTATTTTATTACGCTCCGCCACTACTTGTCAACAGATTTTCAGCTTAATTACAGACATACACATACTACATGCCAGTACGGTTGTGGAAACTAAATAATTTGGCTGCCGAGAAGTACGGTCGCGCACTGAGCAACCTGCTAGTAGGCTGCCGTCAAATTCATCAAACTTCTGGTGGAAGGTAACGCATTGTATTCCGTTTACTAACGTTATCCAACAGTGTTATTTAAATTGTAATTTTTCATATATACTTAAAAATTAACTGCTGATAAATGAGTCGAATTCCATGGTTCCTAGCTCCCACAAATATATATGTAACATTAAAATAGAGCTGGAAGAATGGACCTATTCCTTTTTTCCACTTCTATATATTTTTAAAATTAATTTGAAAACTAAATATAATTATCTTTCCAAACTTCGAAAAAAGGAAGAAAAGAACAAGTAGCTTTACAAAAAGTATTTGATTATTCAGTTTTATAATTTTGAAAAGACCAGGGCTGGAGCCACGGTCTGCTGAGAGAGCGACTGAGAGATTCGTCTCCCCCTGAAAATCCCGACTGGCGCCTAGAGGAAACAGGAAAGGCGCTGGCATTGAGATGGGCGTCAGATGGAGCAAAAATGCTTTGTTTATTACACAGAAAATATGTTATGTTTTTATTTGGGATAATATATATAATTAAAATAAAAGTTACTTGATCGTAAATTATTTGGATAAACACTGTCTCCATTGTCTCCCCTGACGCTTTTCCACTGACAGTAAGTAGGACCCAATAGATACAAGTCCATCTAAATTTGGAGCTTTTGATGAGGTTCGATGGAGGCAAATTGAAGACGTTTTACCTATTATTATATTGATTATTATCTTGATAGTTTTTTATATACCATAAGTTCTTTATAGAGGCATTTTTTGTTCTGCATTATTATTTTTTGTTTTATATTTGTATAACATTTAGAACCAGAAGTTAACTTCCTGAAGGAAATCTTTGATGGCCTGTCCTATGTCAAGATACGGTTAAGCTATTTACTGCTATTTTTACTCATAGATGGCGACACCATCAGAAACCTGAATTATTTTATAGAGTTTCATAACAAAAATTTCAGACATTATAATTTCACTATCC
This sequence comes from Amaurobius ferox, assembly GCA_951213105.1. Classification (NCBI taxonomy): domain Eukaryota; kingdom Metazoa; phylum Arthropoda; class Arachnida; order Araneae; family Amaurobiidae; genus Amaurobius; species Amaurobius ferox. The sequence goes on along the minus strand of OX578133.1, from coordinate 149,347,153 downwards.
ATGGTATTATTTTCACAATCGTCAACCGTCAAATGATTATTTTGTACTTCCAAAAACATGACAAGCATTGATTTAAGAAAATATTAGAATTTTTATTATTATTATTATTATATTAAATAATTAGGCTAGAGTCGTTTCATGCGATGCATATTAATTTATAGATAATTTGATCGAGACTAATGTTTAAAACAGACTTTGATAACACGTTCCGAAAAGTAACTTTTTATACAGGGATCCGCAACTTTTTATTATCTCGGAGCATCGAAATTTTGTTACATTCTTCCACGGAGCGCCAGAACTTTGTTACATTCTTCCATAGAGCATCAGCATTATATTAAATTATTTCAAGAAACCTCAGTATTGTATTAAATTCTTCTGGGGAGCACCAGTATTATATTCAATTCTACCAGAGAGCACCAGCATTATATTCAATTCTACTAGGAAGCAGTAGCATTATATTCAATTTAATAGGGAGGACCAGCACTGTATTCTTTCAAGATGTAATAACTGAATATGTCTTTTTGACAATAATATTGATAACTTTTCTACATTAATAAAAATAAATAAAATATATTCCAGGGAGCACCAGTATTATATTCAATTTTACCAGAGAAAACGAACATTATATTAAATTCTACCAACACAACATTATATTAAATTGCTCTAGGGTGCAGCACCATCATTATACTAAATTATTCTATGGAGCCCCGCATTATTGTAAATTCTCCCAAGGAGCACCAGCATTATATTAAATTCTCCCAAAATTGAACACTAGTAGTATATTAAATTCTTCCAGGGAGCACTAGCATTATATTCAATTTTACTAGAGAGCGCCAGCATTATATTCAATTCTCACACAGAAAACCAGTATTATATTAAATCCTTTAAGGATATAACAAATGAAAATGTTTTTTGACAAGTATATCGATAACTTTTATGCATTAAATAAAATTAATATTTGGACTTCCAACTTTTTGTAATCTTTTCTTACAACGAACATCAATTGCAGTTAAAATTTTATTTTCAAAGTTCTAGTAGCTGAAATATCTAAAAACATTTTCTACTGCTGGTTTTATATATATATATATATAATGAAGATTTCTCAAAAAATTTTAATTTATTAGTAGCTTCTTCTACCCAGGTTTATGAAGACTTAATAACAAGACTTTTAAATGTTCGTATGAAAGTTAATGCCAATGTGTTTAAATCAAACTACAAAACTTGTATGGAAATGAATCTTTGTATGATTAATACTGAGTCACAATGGAAGAAAATGTGTGTGTGTGCCTCTGCAGTTAGTAGCGGGAAATCTAAGCGTCATACGGCCATGCAATTTGGCACACAGGTACTTCAGAACTCGGAAAGGCGCACCAATTTCGAATTTGTTTTTTAATTATTTATGTTTCACCCCGATTTATAACGATTTTAGGTGATATTCACGCAAATCGGTTTCTCAGCGATAAAAATATATTATCACAGAGTCTCCATCTTGACATCATCATAAAGATAAAAAAAATCTTTTTCAAACAAACTTCCAGGGAATCTATATTCGTTTATAGAATCCATGGAGTAATCTACGAATTTTTGTGAATTTAAAATATATATATACTCTTCGTGTGTTTAAAACATTTTTAAACTGGATATAAAAATAAAATTGACAGGCAAACTAATGCTTATAATTTAATACCAGCTACGTTAAAGATTACAGACTGCACCAAAAACAAAAAATAATTTCCCGGAACCATCCGTTCATTAATTATAAAATTTTATAAAAGGGAGCGAAAACTTTATAGAAAGATTTTTTATGTCGCGTGATTTTACCCAGGCGAAGAGAGAAATTTTCTATCTACGTCCCGGGGTGCATATCACGGGATAGGAACCCAGATCGGTAGAGAAAATGGAATAATTTGAGGATGGGGTTGTTGCACAGGTTGACACGGATTGCATGAAATTTTCACGTTTATTTTATACGAATAATTTATCTTTTTCGGACTACGCCGGGTACATTTTCAAGTAAGAAAATAAACTTTTCCATTAAACCCTATTGATGCCATACGAAAATATGATTGATTTTATCACAATAACATAATTCATTTTCATAAAAGCAATTAGCTAAAATATCGTTAATTTATTTACTTGAAATGCAAAGGATTCAAAACACTCCATCATTAAATAAAACTTTAAGAAATCACATGTAGAATCTTGAGCGCGTAATTAGAGAACAACAGGTTGAGGACCTTTGATTTAGGTGGTTTATATTCCGACTAAAATACGAACATGCAAGTATACACTTTAGGCTTCCTCTACTACGGATAGATTTAACCCTTGCTAGAACCTCTAGGCAAATGTAAATTATGGTCTCTCCCCTAATAAACTACCCATTATAGTAAAAAAACAAACATTTATAGTAAAATAATATAAATTTACATTGAGCATGGGCGCCCATAGCTTATGTAGATCCTCAGAAAGTCGATGTATTATGCATGAAGATACTATTCATTCTTTTAAAAAGCCAAAGTCTCATGCCAATTTGATTTAAAAGCAGTTTTAAATACAAGCTTCTTAGGAACGTTATTATAGTTCCCCAATAATTTTGTAATGAAATATCCATTTGGGCCCCGCGGAACCGGGTCGGTGCGGGTCTGCCAGAAAAGAAATAGGTTTCACTAGCCGCCTTTGGCGGCCAGCCTGTTTGCTACCCTTTAATCTCTGGCCTGAGGTGCCTGCCACGAGTGGCGCAAGGCAATAATATCTTCGGCCGAGCATCTAAATTCTCCCTCCCAAGAACTCCTAAATCTATTCAAAAATAAAAGGGAAAAGAGATGCCTGGCCATGGCGTTTCACAGCCTACAATTCATCTGCATTACAATTGCAGGAATTAAATTTTCTTTACTAACAATATATTTCTAATTTACAAGCAAATATCATTTAACAAAAAGGCCAAACACTCCAGAAAATGAAAACATAAAATTAAATAAAATAAACAAAAGGCCGGGTGGCCAACAATAACAAACTGCATAGCACCAAATGTGCAAACACATTAAATAGCAATATTCAATGCATTTATCTTAAATAATAAAAGGCAATGTCTGTGTGTGTGTGTGTGTGTGTGTCTGTCTGTCTTATACACTATACGTTTCGCGACCGCGCGTCGGAGAGCTACGAAATTTGGCAATCGGAGACCCGGGGGGGAGGGAAGGGGACACGTGAAAACCGATTTTTAAAATTTTAATTATTTTTTTATTTATTTAATGTTTTATGCGATTTCGACCTTTTTTTGCCCTTTTTGCCCTTTTTTCTCCACGATCCAGACGTCGTAGAAAAAAACAACTCACACCATCGGAAAGAGCAGACAATTGGGAGTAAAAATATATCAATTTCAAATCTGAATTTCGATTTCTAATATTTTTTAAAGATTTTAAAACAAAACTCACTTTTGGCTCAAAAAAACGATTTTTGGTTTTTAAATTCTCGCATAGTAAAAAGTACTCATAATTTCGACTAATAATTTACATTTTTAGAAAGGTCAAACATCTGGCATTCTTACAAGTCCAATCTGGTCAGGAAATATTCCGTATTGCCCACAGGATCGGGATTTTAAAAGTTTCCGAATTTCAATTTCTTGGCGTTCCGCTCGGCGTGCCGCTTAATTTCTCCCCCGCTGAAGTGGGGAAGGTGGTGGGTGGGGACGTCAAGGTGGAGGTGACGTCACGGTTCTGTATATGCATAGCGATGGGTGGGACAATAAGAAACCGAATTAGTTTTTACTTTCCGTTTCCCGCGCTTCCGATTTTAAATGAAATAAGAGCTTAACATATGCACTGTAGAAATTATTATATTTATATTTTAAATGATGGAACGATATGGATTTTTTAAATGGATATTTTAATTTTATGGATATTTTAAATGATGGAACGATGGATATTTTAATTTTATGGATATTTTAAATGATGGAACGATGGATATTTAAATTTTATGGATATTTTAAATGATGGAACAATGGAATGAGGATGATGGAATTAAGAGCTTAGAGAGCATATGGTCATTTTAAATTGTAAATTAGCGCGCGGGAAGTTAGCGGTAGGCCCGGGTACGATTCCCGCCACTGCCAAAACTGCCGAAGTGTTCACGCGGAATACGATCACGTTAAACATGTGGGCCCGTAAGTCCTTCCGAGAGGTTGGTGGTAGGGGAAGGAGGGTACGGTCCCTGTGGATGCCTCCTTCACAGGGTTCCCGTCTAAATTGGGTGAATATAAAGAAAGTTGCGGAGGGCGAGGCAGCCCAGTGGTTAGCGCTCAGGAATTGCACTCGGTAGGCCCGGGTTCGATTCCCGCCACTTCCAAAACTGCCGCCGTGTTCACGCGGAGTACGATCACGATAAACATGTGGGTCCGGAAGTCCTTCCGGTGAAGGTGGTGGGTGGGGACGTCAAGGTGGAGGTGACGTCACGGTTCTGAATAGAGCTCCTTTGCTCTATATTTATATTTATATTTTATATGATGGGACGATCTGGATTTTTTAAATGTATATTTTAACTTTTGGATATTTTAAATGGATATTTTAATTTTATGGATATTTTAAATGATGGAACAATGAAACAATGGAATGAGGATGATGGAATTAAGCATATGGTCATTTTAAATTGCAAATTAGCGCGCGGGAAGTTAGCGGTAGGCCCGGGTTCGATTCCCGCCACTGCCAAAACTGCCGCCGTGTTTACGTGGAATACGATCACGTTAAATATGTGGGTCCGTAAGTCCTTCCGAGAGGTTGGTGGTAGGGGAAGGAGGATACGGCCCCTGTGGATGCCTCCCCCACTGGGTTCCCGTCTAAATTGGGTGAATATGTAGAAAGTTATGGAGATTGTCGCGGAGGGCGCGGCAGCCCAGTGATTAGCGCGCGGGAATTGCACTCAGTAGGCCCGGGTTCGATTCCCGCCACTGCCAAAACTTACGCCACGTTCACGCAGAGTACGATCACGTTAAACATGTGGGTTCGTGAGTCCTTCCGAGAGGTTGGTGGTAGGGGAAGGAGGGTACGGTCTAAATTGGGTGAATAAAAAGAAAGTTATGGAGATTGTCGCGGAGGGCGAAGTAGCCCAGTGGTTAGCGCGCGGGAATTGCACGCGGTAGGCCCGGGTACGATTTCCGCCACTGACATGGAGTACGATCACGTTAAACATATGGGTCCGTATGTTTTTCCGAGAGGTTGGTGGTAGGGGAAGGAGGGTACGTTCCCTGTGGATGCCTCCCCCACTGGGTTCCGGTCTAAATTGGGTGGCACATCCTGGCCGTCCAACCAGTTACCTTACACCTTTCTGGTAGGTCACGCCAACGAGTTTGCCACAGTTGGAATTTGCCACGATCAGCATTTTCAAGGGTTGCGAACAGGCTGGTCGCCAAAGGCGGCTAGCGGAGGGTGAAGTACCCCAGTAGTTAGTGCGCGGGATTTGCACTTGGTAGGCCCGGGTTCGATTCCCAAAATTGCCGAATAAAAATAAAGCTATGGAGATTGTCGCGGATGGCACGGTAGCCCAGTGGTTAGCGCGCGGGAATTTCACTCGGTAGGCCCGGGTTCGATTCCCGCCATTGCCAAAACTGCAGCCGTGTTCACGCGGAGTACGATCACGTTAAACGTGTGGGACTGCAAGTCCTTCCGAGAGGTTTGTGGTAGGGGAAGGAGGGTACGGTCTCTTTGGATGCCTCCCCCATTGGGTTCCGGTCTAAATTGTGTGGCACTTCCTGGCCTTCCAAGCAGTTACCTTACACCTTTCTGGTAGGTCGCGCCAACGAGTTTGCCACGGTCAGAATTTTCAAGGGTAGCGAACAGGCTGGTCGCCAAAGGCGGCTAGTATATAATATATTATTTACAACCAATTTGCAAATTACATAATTTTTACAACAAATTTACATATTTACAAAACCGTTTTACATATTTACAAAATTCCATCCAAAAGCAAAGCCTTAATCACCCAGAATACTAAAAATTTCAACATTTCATCTGTTTAATACAAAAAAAAAGAGAGAGGGGATGACCCGGGAAGGACGGTTAAGAAAAACAAGTTTAACACGACTTTTCAATAACACAAATACCAAAACGGTCAAAATATATGACCAGAACCAGATCCCCCCCCCCCCCTATACAATTTCTTCGCATATCTTGGCAGCAACCGAGACACAGTTCCTAATACGGTTGATGGACTGCGGGCGAGCCAGAACCCTATTTAACCAAAACGTCCAGTGTTCGGCCGCATGTCTACCAAGATGAAAGGCCTCAGTCATCGAACAGTCATAAACATAATGATCGGCATCCCCTGCTTCACCACACAAACATAAAGGTGACGCCCTACGACCAAATCTATGTAACTCGGGAAGGGGCCATGTCCAGATAAAAACTGAAACAAAGCCCCATCCCGAATTTGAAATTTGGCATCCGAGACCGGACGGAACAACCGGCCACGCGAGCCTCCGACGTCAAGGCGGTGATAGAAGAGAAGCTATCTGTAAATATAATCGTCTTCCTACCATCTTGCAGAACCCAGCTGCACGCGAATTTAATAGCAAGGATCTCGGCCAGAAAAACCGTGTTGTAAGAGGACAACTTCTTCGAAATCACATGGATAAGAGTGCCAGAGGAAAAACACATACCGCAAAGCCAACGTTCCCATCGATCTTGGAGCCATCGGTATAAATATGAATACCAAGGGGTCCACGAATCTCAGGGAACACGACAATGCGACGAGAAGGAGAAATCCCATTAAAGGGCTGTTTGCTACCCTTGAAAATTCTGACCGTGGCAAATTCTGACAGTGGCAAACTCGCTGGCGCGACCTACCAGAAAGGTGTAAGGTACCTGTTTGGACGGCCAGGAAGTACCACCCAATTTAGACCGGAACCCAGTGGCGGAGGCATCCACAGGGACCGTACCCTCCTTCCCCTACCACCAACCTCTCGGAAGGACTTACGGACCCACATGTTTAACGTGATCTTACTGCGCGTGAACACGGCAGCAGTTTTGGCAGTAGCGGGAATCGAACCCGGGCCTACCGAGTGCAATTCCCGCGCGCTAACCACTGGGCTACCGCGATCTCTGCGACAATCTCCATAACTTTCTTTTATTCACCCAATTTAGACCGGAACCCAGTGGGAGAGGCATCCACATGGACCGTACCCTCTTTCCCCTACCACCAACCTCTCGGAAAGACTTACGGACCCACATGTTTAACGTGATCGTACTCTACCTGAACACGGCGGCAGTTTAGGCAGTGGCGGGAATCGAACCCGGGCCTGCCGAGTGCAATTCCCGCGCGCTAATTTAAATTTTATAATGTCCATATGCTGATATGATCAATTCCCCCGATTTCCAATGGCGGTCATCGTGGTTGACGGCCATTTCCGCAGGCATTTTTGGTTTTGTGGAAAGAGTTGTTAATAAGCTTCGAAGTGATGTTTTTCTTATAGATTTAAAGGTTCTAAACGTGTTGTGAGTGTTTATTTTGATCTAAAATGTTCTAGTAGTCTAGAAAAGTCTCTCGGAAAATCGCTGTTTTGGATGTGATCCGGTCCTCGACTTGTGTGCTTCCGCGGAAGTAGTCCCTTCTGTCTGTATTTCTCATCGTGGACTTCCAGTATGAATTTCTCTGTGTTTTCAAAACTCATCTAGTACATCGATTATTGATCATCCGATTCAAGTTTTGGGTACTTTTATACAGATCGGGCGTCTCTTTGACTTTGAAAAACTTTGTGTCAACACTGACGTCATTTTGCTTACCGGAACTTTTGAGAGTCTCTGGTGAGTTTTCTACGATTGATTTCACGTTCTACCTGTATTATATTATACTAGATACTGTGTATAAAATTGTATATAATCGTGTGTTTACTTATAATATTGTATTTATATATGTTGATTTTTCGTCGATGTGCTTAACTTCATTGGCGGAGAGATACTCAATTTTGAATTTTTAAGTGCTTATTTCTTGTCTTGCTGTATATCTATATAAATAAAATTGAAAATCTGTCTGTCTGTTTGTCCCGTCATCACGGGAGAACGGCTGAACCGAATTTGATGAAATTTGGTAGATAGCTTGGAAATAATCCCACTTAAAATTTAGTCCATGTTTGGAGTTTCTACAATCAGTTGTTCTCGAGATATTAGCAAAAAACAAAATTTTCGTTTGTCTCATCATCACAAAAGAACGGCTGAATCGAATTTGATAAAATTTTGTGGATAGCCTTAAAATAGCCCCCCATAAATTTAGCCCAAGTTTCGTGTATCTAAGACCAGGGGTTGTCGAAATATTAATGAGAAACGAAACTTTTTCCTAGGAGTTCTACTCTCTTAACTCCGTGATTTATCCAAACGAAAAGCTTGAAAATCGTTTGAGAATGAATTAAAACTTTATCGCTGAGTTTGATGGGAGATTTTTTGCGCTAATTAGTCACTTTCTGAAAACATGAATTGTTTGAAACATGATTTAAATGAGAAATCTATCTCCATGGTTTATTCTTCACAAACTATTACTGAACAATGAAGAGTATAAAGAAATCAAAATGGTTATTTAATTTCGCAGTTTATGAGGAAGATTCTATCTTATATCATGTTGCTCAAAAACGCAATTAAATCTGTCTGTTAATTTTAATTATTATTTTTTCGATTTGAATAATAAATAAATGGATATAAAAATATATTTTAGAAAAGAACTATTTGATTTTTCTTATAGCATTTTTGACTGGATACTATTAATTACGGTCTTCAGGTTTAAACGTTATTATTATTGATATTTTCGGGGATTCTTGATTCAGGGATTATTGATATTTTCAAGTTATTATGTAATTGTTTCATTATGACAAAAATTGTTGAAACTCATATATTGTACGTTGTACGAGTAATCTTCTACAAATACACGGGTATATCTTCTAATCTACGAGAATATAAGTAGTACAGGTATATTGGCATATATTGGAATCAATTACGACCTTCTGGTATAAAGGGTACAGGGATTATTGATATTTTCAATTTATTACGTCATCTCTTTTACTTTGGCAAAGATTTTTTAGGCTCATATTGTAATACGTGTAATTTTCTACTAACACACTGACATATTTTCAAATCTGCGACAATATAAGTAGTACGAGGTTGCATATATTGATTCAATTCCTTTTTTTTTGTAAATTTGCTTAGAAAAGGTGCCGGGATGTTTCATTCTTTAGATCTGCCCGTGAAGATAATTTTGCATAGTGAGAACAGGTATTCTTAAACTTCTCTTTAGGAGCAATAAATTTAATATTTTAACAGAATTTACACATGATTGCGAATTATAAGTTTTTTAATATTATATACTCCGTACGTAGAACGGATATGCTGCTAGTAATATATAAATCTAAGTACATATTGTGATTATGTCCTTTTAGTTCTCTCTATATTTGCAATTTCAACTCTCAATTCCTTTTATTTAATCTATTACGCAGTTATTAATTTTGATGTGTTTTCGCTTCTGCGCCTGCGCCGCTGAATTTTTCTTGGCAGTGTTCGCTGATGCCTCCGGTCATCCCTGATAATCGACTTGGTATTTTGCATTGGTAATCAGTTTGGTCAATGTTAAAATTATTTTCATTTTCCTGCCACTTCTACAGAGTATGAACTGGTGTTACTTATTGCCGTATTGATATTTACTATACTTACTACATATTTTGGTGAACATCATCCGTTTCGGCCTTTCCTGATCACTGTGGTGTTCATTATAGGAAAGTTTTTGGTATTAAGCCAGTTATTGAGATACGGCAAGAGGTTTTTCTTATTATACTTTACTAATTGTTTTGGTCAGAATATGGATAACCTTTTGGATTCGCTTAAGGATGTGGATATAGATTCTCCTTCTATTAGGAACGCCCTTAGTAGATTACAAGATTTAAAATCGGAATGTGTATGAAATAGGGATAAGAAGCTTGGCAAGGACCGACGCGATGCTATTGCAAATATTTTCTGCTCGCCTCTCATTGAGAGTGTGATTAGTTTAAACAGGGTTATAAATGGTCTCAAAGAAAAACTTGAAGAATATGAGAGTCCTGCAACCGTGGCTGAGGACCTGGACATTAGCTTGCAGCTGACTGCCAATATCGATGAACTCAAGGCAAGAAATAACGAACTTGTTGTTCTGATTAGGGACAGAGACCAGGAAATTGCAACGTTAAAAAAGTCACTGGTTGAATATGACCATACTAATGCAGGTTTAGTCAAGAAGCAACTTGATTTAGAGGTAGAGATAGAGAAGTGCCAGGCAGGGGCAAGTAAAAGGATGAGTTATACTGATTTCAACGGAACTGTTGCGGAACTTGAGATGGGTAAACTCAAGTCTGACCCTGGCCTGCTTTTGCAATTTGAGAATGAACCGGACTTTCCTTTTGATGTTAAGGTGCAACGGTTCCTATCCCATTGTTTCCCGGATGATTCTTCCTTTGCCGGCTTTCCGGATGCTCAGACTACCTTTCCTGAATTCGTGGCCTCCGATACTGAAGTGTTGGAGTTATCAAGAACTTGAGCCGGGGCAAGGCCCCTGGTCTCTACCGCATAGAGTACGATATTTGGAAGGGCCTTTTCAGTCAAAATCTAGTTTTCTTTAAAACCTTTATAAATCATTGCTTAATTTTCGGATATTTTCCCCGGCTTCTTAGATGCGCGAGGGTTATCTTTCTCAGGAAGGAAGGACGAGACCCTGGGCATTGCGGTTCCTATCGTCCTATATGCCTGCTGCCCACCCTGGGGAAAATAATTGAGCGCATCTTTCTTAATAAACTAAACCATTGGACAACATCAAATAATATTTTGCATGAGTATCAGTTTGGCTTCAGAGAATTTAGAAGTACTGAAAACGCTTGTTTCAACTTCTTGAATATGTTAAATCATTTCGTGGGGCCCGGCACAGTGCGGTTATCCTTATAGATATTAAATCAGCCTTTGAGAACTTGAACTGGTCTGTTTTGCAGGAGGTCTTCGCCCAAATTAACTTACCTGTCTCTTATTGTAATTTTATATATTCTTACTTATCTCAACGCACTGTTACTTATCTTGCTGGTAGCTCGTCTTTCTCGAAGGGGGTCAGTATGGGATGTCCCCAGGGATCCATCCTGGCTCCCTTCTTGTGGAACTTATACAAGGTATTTAGGAACAAGGAACTTATATTTCGATGGAATCCTTCGCCTGGGGGGAGGGGACTGCCTTCTTCAGGCCTTCGCCGACGACCTCGCAGTAGTTGCTACTGGTAGGGGGCGGCGGGACTTGAAGGAGCGCATGGGCTGTCTCCTGGGTGACGTGTCTGCCTTTCTCCGTGATCGCTTGCTAACTGTCTCGGTGGATAAAACCAAGGCCTTGGTTATTGCTGCTAAGGGGACCTTGGCCCGTAATCCGGTTCTTAAAATGGATGGGAGATCTATTTCTGTTGTTCGAGAGTTCAACTATCTAGGAGTTATGATTGCATCAAATTTGTCCTGGACCCCTCATATTAATTTTCTTTTTAACAAATGCCATTCTTTGGCTAATGGGTTATCAAAGGTCGCCCGTTCTGGGTGGGACGCCGACAGGAGAGTGATGAAGAGGTGGTATTCCGCCGTAGTGGAGAAGGTCGCGTGTTACTGCGCCGGTGTCTGGGCCGGGGCCCTGACGAAGGTTCAGGGACTGCGGCTCCGTACCCTTGAAAGACCTTTCCTACTGCGGGTCTCCGGCGCGTACCGGACCTCTCCCTACGTTGCTCTGTTCAGTCTCCTGGGCATTCCACCCATGCAGGCCGTTTTCGAAGCTAGCCATAAGAAATATCATTTTTGGAAGAGGAGGTCCAATTTATTTGCTGGTCCTTTGCTGCCTCCTCCGTCAAGATTCGATAGCCGTGTCTCGTCGGGCGCCCTTCCGTTGGACGAGAAGTTTCTGGACCTGGAGGGTGCAGGCGATGGGGCCCAGTATCAGATTTTTACTGATGGATCGAAGATTGATGAAGAGGTAGGCTTTGCTTTTTGTGTCTTCGAAGACAATAATGTGATTCATGTTAGTAGATTCAAATTAAACAATTTTAATTTAGTATTTCAGGCTGACCTCTGTGCTATTAACTCTGCTGGGAGTTGGGCACTGGAAAATGGTTCCTCCGCTGTCATCTATTCTGACAGCGCCTCTTCGATAGCCGCACTGTGCTCCGTAAAAAACCGTTCTTCGTTGTTGGCGGAAATAAAAGAGAAACTTTTACCTTGTCGTGGCCTTTTACTCTGCGCTGAGTGAAAGCCCACGTGGGAATTGTCGGAAACGAGGAGGCAGATAGTAACGCAAAGTTAGCGGCTATGTCCGGCGAGCCGCTGGATGTTCCTGCCCCCTGCTCGCTTCTTTCCAGCTTTGTTCGGAAGGAGGTGATTGAGAGATGGCGGACGCTCAGTGACTCGTGGAACTGTGGTTCCCGGGCCCGTTCATTTTGCCCTTCCTTTGATCCATCCCGTCAAATTGTCAATAGAGCTCTGATCCTTTTCTTTACTGGGCACGGTCCTTTCAGGCTTACCTTCACTGGTTTAAAGTAAAACTCTCCCCGCTTTGCACCTGTGGGGCAGTGGTCGACGCGGATCATTATGTATTCGATTGCCCGCTGTCTCTCAGGTGGCACTTGTCAAAACCTTCGGACAATGGACGAGCCTTATGGTTTAATAGGGTTGTTACTTGTTCCTCGTCCACCAGACACATTGAAGCATGCGTCCTGGTTGCTGCAAGTGTTTGTGATGAAATTTCCTAAATATCATATGCAAATCTAGTCACAATAATCTGGTTAGATCTTATATTTTGTCAAATCTTATGAAATCTCAGTTATATATTATTTATCTGGTTACACATATTAAACCCCTAGTTACATTTATCTTAAGCCCTTTACTAATAATTATTTATAGTTAGCTATAATTAGTTACACACATACAATGCAGTTGTGGATGCACATAGAGTTTTTATTGCCCGTATGTGTTAATTGTACATGTTGTCGGAATATGTTGGTTGTGCATATTGTAAATTTCGGGAGCATGATTGTATATATTGTACATATTGTTGTTTAGTTGCCTATGTATTGTATATATTGTTGTTTAAGTTGCCTATGTAAATTGTATATATTGTGTATAAATCAAGTGAATATTGTCTATACATTGTAGATAGAATGTGTATATATTTGTATATGTAAAAAATTAATGTATTGCATCTACCATGCAAAATGGTGGTCCCTGCATGGGAATGAGTTTTTATTCATTGTTTTAAACTTTCATTGCCTATTTCGGGCATCCTCGTCGCACGTCTGTTTCTTGCCCGCAATTGTTAGCGGATGAGTGTTAACGTTTTCCCACAAAAATGTCTGCGGATGAGTGTTAATCCGTTTTCCCGCCACCTGTTTTGAGGACGATTGTTATTTTTCTTTCCTGCTATTTGTGTGGATGTTTTTGTTATTATTTTCCCGTCAAGTGAGGCGGATGTATTGTATTGCCATTGTAAACACCTTGGCCGGGTTTTCAATTTTGAAAGTTCCTTTTGAAAATTAATAAATGTCCTGGGGGTGATGGGATCACGCTTTTCCCGACCGTGCAGCTAACCCCTTTAAGCCCATGTTGGCAAGGGACACGGTCTGGGTCGCGGAAGCTCTTAATTCCATCAACCTCATTCCATCGTTCCATCATTTAAAATATCCATAAAATTAAAATATCCATAAATTCAAATATCCGTTTAAAATATCCATAAATTAAAATATCCATTTAAAAAATCCACATCGTTCCATCAATCATCCTTTCAAATACATCACCACACTCCAATCCATCATAATTCAATCATTTAAATTATTTAAAATATCCATTTAAAATATCCATAAATTAAAATATCCATTTAAAACATCATATAAATATAATTCACCCGATGTATACAATACATATGCTAAGCTCTTAATTCATTTAAAACCAGAAGCGCGGTCTCCATGAAAACGCGGAAAAAACTTCTGCAGGTGAAAACGCGGTTGAAAACCTTCTTAGCAGTTAGCCGAGAAATTGAAAATCCTTAGTTCATTAAAATCGCAATCCTACGGCTTTTTATAATTATTTCTTGACCAGATTGAGCTTGTAAGAAAGCCTGATGTTTGAGCTTTCAAGAATGTAAATTATTAGTTGAAATCCTAGATACTTTTTTCGGATTCGAGAATTTAAAAACGAAAGTTCGTTTTTGTTTTTAGCCAAAGTGACTTTTGTTTTAAAATCTTTAAAAAATATTAGAATTTGGCACTGAGACTTGAAATTGAAATATGTTTACTCGCAATTGTCTGCTCTTTCTGGTGGTGTGATTTGTTTTTTACTACAACGTCTGGATCGTGGAGGTAAAAGGGGAAAATGGGAAAAAACGATCGAAATCGCATAAAACATTAAATAACTATAAAAGTAATTCAAATTTTAAAAATCGGTTTTCACGTGTCACCTTCCCACCCCCCGGGTCTCCGAATGCCAAATTTCGTAGCTCTCCGACACGCGGTCGCAGAACCTATAGTGTATAAGACAGACAGACACACAAACATTGCCTTTTATTATTTAAGACTAGCCGCCTTTGACGACCAGCCTGTTTGCTACCCTTTAATCTCTGACCCGAGGTGCCTGCTATGAGTGGCACAAGGCAATAATATCCGTGTTCGCTACCCTTGAAATTCTGACCGTGGCAAACTCGCTAGCGCGACCTACCAGAAAGGTGTAAGGTAACTGGACGCCAGGAAGTGCTACCCAATTTAGACCGGAACCCAGTAGGGGAGGCATCCACAGGGACCGTACCCTCCTTCTTCTACCACCAACCTTTCGGAAGGACTTACGGTCCCACATGTTTAACGTGATCGTACTTCGCTTGAACACGGCGGCAGTTTTGACAGTGGCGGGAATCGAACCAGGGCCTACCGAGTTCAATTCCTGCGCGCCTACCACTGGGCTACCGCGCCCTCAGCGACAATCTCCATAATTTTCTTTTTATTCACCCAATTTAGACCGGAACCCAGTGGGAGAGGCATCCACAGGGACCGTACCCTCCTTCCTCTACCACCAACCTCTCGGAAGGACTTACGGACCCACATGTTTAACGTGATCGTACTCCGCGTGAACACGGCAGCAGTTTTGGCAGTGGCGGGAATCGAACCCGAGCCTTCCGAGGGCAATTCCCGCGCGCTAACCACTGGGCTACCGCGCCCTCCGCGACAATCTCCATATTCTTTTTATTCACCCAATTTAGACCGGAACCCAGTGGGGGAGGCATCCGCAGGGACCGTACCCTCTTTCCTCTACCACCAACCTATAACCTACCACCAAATTATAAGGACTTGTCCATGAGTGAACATATTAGATCTATCTATAGGAAAGTGACCATGCCCGATTGAAAAAAAGTAATTTTAAATTCTCCGCCCGTAGCGGATAATTTAAAAAAGTTAGTATAAGTACCCGTTTAGTATAACTAACTCTGCAACAAAGCGAAATAGAAGGAAAATGCCAACTGCAAAGTTGTAGAGGATTATCTATTTAGTAGGAATCGACATCAGTAACTCACGAAACGCGTAAGACAATAAAATGCCTGTCAAAAATCGTATTCTCAGCTATTGTAACACGGTGATACCTGCAACGCTTGTCAAAGTACGTTCTCAAATTCAAATGGGCATTGTTGCTGACGGTGGTCATTTTGATTAAGTTGTACTACATTAGTTTTTTGTGCATGTAAGTGTTATTTATTTTAGCATTCCTAAATATGACAGAAATTTGCCAATATGTGTGAAATAAATGCCTTCTGTAACAGTTTTATTGTTTACGCATTAGACGATGCTGTACAATTTTGTAATTGCCTTTTTTGTGTGTCCCCTTTTGTTGCCGAGTTCTGTATCCTAACTTTTGAAATTCCCCGCTAAGGACGCTGCGATTACTTTTTTTTCGATCGGGCATGGTCACTTTACTATAGATAGACCTAAAGTGTGCAGTGTACACTCAGGGACCTTTCCTCACAACGTTAATGGGTTACTTAAGTATTTTCCTAGGAACCTTGTATATACATTTCTAAGAGTACTACAGTCATGTGTATTTTACTATGAATTTGAATATTGCAAAACTTCTTCCAAGAAAAAGAAAATACCTACCGTTCTAATCTAGCGCGTTTAAATTGTATTTTTTCCGACTTAAATTCATCTACTTATCTGTTTGTAGTTCATTTTATATTCGGTCACTTCGTCACCATTATTTTGATAGAAAAGGAATACCTATGATACATGCCGCTTTTATGCATAAATCCCATCTACGCATCGAAATAATACAAGGCGAATTTTCAGCAGATTTAACACATACTTTGAGGCGTGGATGGAACATAAGGTTTATGGAACGTGACGTACATGGAACACTGTAGCACAAAATGTTATTTCCTGCTTTTGAAAACACTTACAAAACTCAGTATATATGGATCGGGAAATTGTGAAATGTCTCTTATAAGAAACATGGTGTTGTCGGTTAAGAGATTTTTCACTGCAATTGACATTTTGATTCAATTAAAATTTCATTTTCGGATCTTTCTGAATTAGAGTTTTTATTTTATATTTTCAGTTGCAAAAAGAAATTATATGAGTCATACATATACTGCGAGTTGTAGAAAACGGAAGGAACCAAAACGAAAGAAAAACATAAAGTTGTCTGTCATTGACGTGGGATGGGAAAAAATCCTAACAGCTGAAAGCAATTATGTCTGTATCTAATTCCACAAGTGTGTGTGGACGATCTGTATCATGACACTTAAATTTGTTTCACAAACCACTAAATGAATGAATGACACTATACATACTACTTTTTTTTATCTTATTTTCAATTTTTTTGAGATGCTTTTTCTTTTTCAGCATTTTGACTTACACAAATTTAAACGTTTACAACATTTTTAGGTACTCATATATGTATAACTTAAACTATTTGAGCTTAAAAAACTTAAACGCTCAAATAATTCTGTAATATTTCCTGTATTCGAAAAGCATCTTAAGGTTGCCAGTTTGCTGCCAAATATACCCTGTGATAAAAAAAAGAATCATTTAATAATTTTTATTGCCATACTTCTAGAAAATTAGCATTTAAATATTATATGATGCTAGGGCAAGTATTAGTCCAACATTAATCATTTAGCGTTGTTAATATTATATATATATATATATATATATATATATTATTGGATGCAAGTAGCCAATTTGTTAAAACCTGAGTTTTGTCCCGAAGTTCCTTCAATGCATTGGAGCTGTTGCATAGGTATTGAAATTCCGTGTAATTATTTCATTAACGGAATTAAAAAAATTTCAAAGAATTGAGAGTTTCAATATATTTAAAAGATATTCTCATTTATGAAATGATATATATATATATATATATATATATATATATATATATATATATATAATAGAAGTTTGAAAATCCAATGAACGAAAAGTAAGAAGATGTAACACAATAAACCTAACTTTTTAAAAACACCCACAGAATAAAATATAATAAGCAAATCATCAATCAAATCGATAAAAAAATACAAAACACAAGCTATCAAGTTACAGAAAATCAACAAAATTAAAAGGTATGGAAACAAAATTAGAAAAACTTAAACTAAATTCAACTATCTAACTGGCTTACAAACCAAAGTGAAAATCAAATAATCCTCAAGCAAATGGAAAAAACTAAATAAAATAAATATCGAATCAACAAGTCAATGAAAAATATATAATACAAAGGTATGGAATCGAAATAAGTATAACAAACGATATCAAGCACAAACGCCTTACACGTGGACGAGGCTCTAAGCCAAAATCATGAATTGTTAACTTCTACAAAAATCTAATCATGTCCAAGTTTTTTGTAGAAGCAAACACAAAAATGTAAGTTTCTGAAGAAATAGATAGATTACATCTATAAACTATTTCTACTTGGACATATTTTAGTAAGCTATAGTATCTATAAATTTATATATATATATATATATATATATATATGGGTGCAAAGAATTAACTTTATAATATTTGTAGCTAAATCTCCAATATTATTCAAATGAAGGATTCGGGTTCATTTGAAGGATTCGTTTTAAATTAAGAATTAATTTGAAGGCATTTTTTGTAACTTTATTTCAGACTACATACCACGAATGAAATCCCATGTTTGGGTATAGAGAAAAGATAATTAAAAATCGATAAAATAACATATTATTTAATTAAAAAAATTACATATTTTACAGAGAATTTCACCTTCATTTAATGCAATTAAGAGAACGATTAGCACCTTTAAGGGGAAGTTTATGATATTCGGGGGCTAATTTATATACTAGAATTCAGAACCTTTCGCATAATCATCAAATCATATTCAAATCTGGCCGAAAACATTGAAAACCTCCGATTTTGTCATCAATTTGCACAACATAATCTGCACTTGAAATATTAATGCCTTAAACGCTCTATACAAATAATAAAAAGGAAATAAAAAATTACACTATTGTCGCCAACAAGCAATTTCCTTCCTTTGGCTTTCGTATCCTGATTGTGGCATTGGATAGACGGAACACGCCAATTAGCTGTATAGCTCAGTACATTAATCATAAGCCGTAGGGTTGGTACAAAGTGGGTAGAAATTCAAAAATACAATCTACAAATGATTAACGAATGTTACATCCATATTTGGCAAGTTGGGAATTGCATTATATTACATAATTAGTGTATCCTTGTAAAACACTTTGCAGCTATTTGGGTTATTATCACTATCAAAATTTTAATAATTCTCAACCATTGAAATGATCTTAATAACGTACCCCTTCTTTAGATGATATTTATATCTTCAGAGATTAATATTGTTGTATAATACCATTTTGATTAACATTTTATCAATTAATATAACAGTTATACAACACAAATTTAAACATAAAAATTTTTATGAAACTAATTATTTGATTTTTTTTTATAATTAAAGTAAATCATATAACAAATGCATCTGATTAGACAATAAAGACATAAAGTATGCACAAGTAGAAGACAAAGTTTGCGCAAGTAAAAGACATAAAGTATGCACATACGGACACAAGAAAGCGCAATCCATAAAGTATTATGGATTGTGCTATCACTCCACGTACCAGTAATAGCATCTGTAGGTCAGTTTTGCATTTTAAACGCTCTTCACTGAATAGCTGATAATTGCAATGGCCACCAGGAAACTTGCTGTGTGCCGCAAATTTGTGAACCTCTATGGATGCCTACGAATTCAGCCTTACCACATAACTGATTTCATATTTCTTAAAGATTTAGCTCGGGACTGCAACGACCAAGTTCATTCTCATAAAATCCACCTACTAAGGACTTTCCCAAGTTAGGATTGCGCCTCCCACGCAAATAACAGTATCAATGGACTAGTTTCGTACTTATTACGAACATAAAACGCACGATAGTGCGAAAGTAGAATAGTGGTTTTCTTGTTGCCAAATATCTCCTGCAGAAGAGAGGAAAAAAATGTGAAACTGGTCAATGGATACTGGTATTTGTAATCGGAGCATATTTCCAGCTTTGGAAATATCTCTTTAGGCTAGTTCTGTAAATATACCATATAAGCGATTTAGCAAGAGTATAATGTAATATAGCAAGTTCGAATATACTCCAAAGTCTGGTTCAATAAATGCTACAGAAAACATACTGAAATAAATTTTAGAAAATGAAATACAGTAACTTATATCATTCTAAATAACGATTTCTCGCTATAAACCGCTTTTCAAGAGAAGATAGGTACCTGCTAAAGGATAGAAAGATAATAATTTTACATATATGCCATACGTTAATAATTCATTAATAAGTTAATAATTCAAGTATCATAAGTTAACTATTCTTTTCGTAAATTAACGGCTCATTTACATAAGTTGTTAACTTATGTAAATTACACAACTTCTGTTTAATAATTCATTCCGGGAATCACTGTTCATGAATGTGTTGGGAAGTTAGTGAATCTTTAACAAATTTCCAAAAATTAATTCATCTGCATAATTTTGAAATGATGTAAATTATCAAGAAATGTCTTGAAATTTTTGCTGTGCTAGAAAAAAATGCTTCACAGAAATTTTAGTGAAGTTTTAATTGTTTCGCCGCAATATCGAATTCGTTTTACAGTAGAGAAAACTATATGTGTTGAGCGCATCATATTTTTTATTTTGATGTCAAAATCATCTATACTATGTCAAAATCATGTATGGAGTATTTGTGGTGGAAATCGGAGCGTTAGGAAAAACGTAAATGCTTTGGACGCTTACACCTCCGAACCTAATAGATGTGGGCAGCACATAACTTTCGCTATATAATGCAATAAATTTACTTCTTTCACAATGAAAACTGATGTCACGGTACAAAGTTTTTGGCGTTAAATTGCACATTTGGCGCTTTTCCGGGTGACAGCATGTAAAACTATTTCGAAGTATCCAATTAATTTATACAAGGTAGAATCAAAAAGTTCGGAGACTGTGCTCATGTCTCCAACCCTGATTGGAGGAGAGGGGAACTATTTTACCATGGCGTAGAGGCACATGTGACGCGAGATGTAAAAAAGAAGAAGCAGGCATTTTCCAGACAATGCGCGTCAGTGAACTGTAGTCGTTCGCGTTCGTCGAAGATGGAAATGGCGTTTGAAAAACAACGTGTGAGTATCAAATACTGCCAGCGTTTGGGGGAAATCGCCGACAGAAACATGGTTTCTGTCAGCGATAAAGAACAGAAACATGCAATGTTTCTGCTCCATTTTCGACGAACGCAAACAACTACAGTTCACTGACAGACATTGTCTGGAAAAATCCTGCACTGCGCACCTGCTTCTTCCTTTTCACATATCGCGTCACATGTGCCTCTACGCCAAGGTAAAATAGTTCCCCTCTCCTCCAATCAGAGTTGGAGATATCAAGACAGTCTCCGAACTGTTTGATCCTACCTTGCATTTCGCGCAACTCTAAATTGACAATTATCAATATTGATAGCACCCGCAATAAGTAATATAGTCCATTTATTAAATTATTTTAATTATTATTTTTATTAAATTATTTTAATAATCGTCAAATTTATCGCCAAGCTTTATAGACAGACGGAGAGAAAAGCATTCCTTATATATAAATGACTATTGTCGAATTGTTAGGCGCGAAAATACAAAACCAAACGTAATTCCTAAAATGTATTCTCTCATGGAACGAACTAGATCTACGGTTAACAAACTTGTCGCATAATATTATACATGAAAAGTAAACATATTTCACAGTAGTTAATACGTGTTTTTTAATTTAATCTCGTCATTTATCTTTTTATGAATTTATTTGAATGATGTGAAATATCTCAAAAAACGGTTCATGCTAGCGTTCTAAAGTTTATGTCGTTCGTTTTCTAATAGAAAATTATATATGAAATGATCATTTACGTAACATTATTGAAAGTTCTGATTAAGTGATTTTTTTTTCAAAATTTTATTCGAAAATTGGGGGGGGGGGGGGGTCTTGCGAACATTACGATTACGTTTAAAATCGTACCAAATTTCGTTCGTGAGATATCGCATCTACAGACTCACGGACACATACATACGGGCATCACCTTAAAAACGTTTAATTCGAGTTCAAGGATACTTGAAACATGTTCTTCCATCAAAAACTTCGAACTTATCCCGTCACAATACTTTTCTTATACATTATACTATGTACATAAGGGAAGTAAAAATGTAAATAATTTCTCTTGTTTTGTTAGAAATATGTTAAATTTATGGGTATATAAAAATAATTTTAATATTTTGAATATATTTTTTTTTTCAAAAAAAAGTATGTGTCCGAGTGAGTTATTTTTTACGATTGCTTGCTTGTGCTTGCTATTTACTTCTTCTTTCTTCTTTTCAGTGAAATATAATGAAGTAATAGTAATATATATTTAAATAAATATATACATGGAAATTCAGTAATACGTGTTTAAATAAATATACACGGAAATTTAGTAATACATGTTTAAATAAATATACAAGGAAATTTAGTAATATAATTCACCAACTAAGGTTCAGTAATTCGCATGAAGTGACCATTACCACTTCCACAAAATGTATTTCACAATTATGAAATTTTTAAATGTTTAGTAGGCGAACTTGTGCTAATTTATACAAGACTATTTCGTCATTCTAATTAAATTACGTCTGCAACTCTTGGTAATAAAGATGCCGGTATGACCAGCATTTGTTATTCCTGGGAATTATATGTAATTCATGCAATGAGTTTCGTGAAATATTATTGTGGCAGTGCCTAATTCTGACTGTTGGAACTTCAGGCACGTAGGGTTAGAAATTAATTGGTCGCTCACTTAAATTAGTGAAGCAATTTACCTTTATGTAGATAATTGAAAAATAAGAATAAGTATATAAAAAAACAAATAATTAACTCGTCTTGAATTTTGTATATCAACAGTATCTAGATGTAACAGTATCTCGTATACAGAATAATTTCTTTTATACTTTATATAACAAATTTGAAGCTTAACACATAGTTTACATATTTATGAATTCTGTTTATTAACTGTAATGCAAATGTATTTTTAACACTTTACAACATAGTTAAAAAGTGTTTATGACTTTGTTCATTCTGTCTGTCTGTCTGTCTGTCTGTCAGTTCGCACGATAACTGCCATAAAATTTTAGTATGTTGTTCAGACGGTCTGTGGGACCTGTAGGAATATAAATGAATAATATCACCCAATTAGTTTTGGATTGAACCTGGTTTGAAAAAATGAAATACATTGAACCCTATGGGACCTAATTTTTCAAACATTTTTAAAGCGAATTTAAAATTCACAAATTGCTTCGAAAGTTTTAGGAAATATTCAAATTATCCCATAAAAAATATAAAAATAAATGTCAGCAAAATATATTCGGTGGTTTTCTAAATAAAAATTGAAATAATAATTACGCCCATATCATTTGAAGAGATCACGTGACCTGCTTCAAAATAAAATATGGCATCAATCTTGTTGTTGTTGAGACCCAGACCGTCCGACCTACCAGAAAGGTGTAAGGTAACTGTATGGACGGCCGGGAAGTGCCACCCAATTTAGACCGGAACCCAGTGGGGGAGGCATCCACAGGGACCGTACCCTCCTTCCCCTACCACCAACCTCTCGGAAGGACTTACGGACCCACATGTTTAACGTGATCGTACTCCGCATGAACACGGGGCATCAATCTTGTGTCAAAATCGTGATTTTTAAAGTTCTCTTTAATTTATAATTAGTGTTCTATCCGTCCTGACACCGCTTTATTTTTGCTTAATTTCTGTGCATCTATATTCTGAAACAGCGCAATTACAATATATTTGAGTTTAAATGATCAAAACCATCCATCTTGTGACAAAATCGCGATTTTTAAAAGTTCTTTTTAATTTATATTTAATGTTGCATCCTTCCAAAAACCGCTTTATTTGTGATTTTTTTTTCTATGCATCTATATACTGCGACAACGCAATTACAATATCTTTTAGTTTAAATGATCAAACTTTGATTATTTCTACCATGAAACTTGATTTTCACGTATGGAGAATGTAAACGCATTAAGATGTAAGATGAATTGTATAAGAATTGCCGAATTTCTTTAAAGCAAAATTATTTAGTTCTGGAGTCTGCAATATAGCTGATATGAATGACCCATTCATTGATTTTACATAGAGAAGCAGACGATTCCATTGCTTTTTTCTATGAAGATTTAAGCATGGAGTTATACAGTACTTTTACCTCCATGGCTTTAAGTTTTTAAATAAAATAAATTATTGTAGTATTGCAATCATTTTAAAAATATCGCCGCTGAATGAAAGGAATGGAAAAAATTTATGAATGAAATATTAACTGCTTTTATAGAGAGAGCCAGGTGATTTATATTTCGATGACGTTATTTGAATAAAGCTCATTTGTTTTTGATGAAGTTTTCAAATATAATAAATTGTAGTATTGTAATAATTTTAAAAATATCACTTCTGAATGCATCGCATTTTAGAGATGTTTAAATGAAATTGCATTGCAGTTGGAAAGTGTTTCATAATCAATGCTTTATGTATGATTGATCTTTCTTATTTTTATATACCTTATAAAGGTATATGAAAAGAAAGCATGTTTTTGTTGAGAAACAAATTTTACCTAACCCAAAAGCCCATCACAAGAAATTTCTTTGAGTTGCCGACACAGGTATCCAACTTATAATAGACTTTCAGAGTGCGTCATAGTCCACCTTGTGGCTGACAGGTTCGCTTTTTGGCCTTCAAGTCCATAGGCTGGAGATTACAATCTCCTGTGCGTGTAAAAAGCCATGAAAATTCGCACATGCTTGTAATGGTTCGCTATATCCATTTAAAGGGAAAAGTCCTTTACTAGTTCAAAAATTGTTGTTTGTAGTGGAATATTCAAAATTTTATGGATATGTTATTATTTCATCAAATGATATTAAATGTTTAAGGTACGTTGTCTTATTCTTTATCTATTACTTCAAAACACACATGTAATAAAAGTGTAGTAGAACATTTTATTTTTATAATAAATTAAGAGATTTTGATGTTAAAAGTGTATCTTGCTATATAAGCGTTGCGCGCAGGTTTCTGGATAAATTGTAACACATTTATTCCCATTTTATGTAATATAATTTTTAAAAGATTATATTTTGACCTCCAGGTAAAACTATATCGAAGTTTGCATTAAAAGAAAATTGAGTGTAGGTTTGTAGTTAAATGCTAAAAATATAAAATTTTATTAAAGAATTTGTTTAACATAAAAATTTCTTGACAGGTAGTTATTTAAATTTAAGTTAAGTGTGTAGATATACACGTAATACAATATTATGCAAAGTTTTAAGATCCTGGGTTAATTAGTCTTAACGCTACGTTGCGCGCAAGGTCGAAAATAGCGATTTTGAGGAAAAAAATATCAAATTAGGGAGGTTTGCTGGATTTGTGCATTTATTGCTTTGCCAATTTTACTATAAAACTCCTTCGAATTAGAATATTTTTATTTTTACTTTTATATTCTTAGCATTGTATTAAAAAATATAAAAAAAATTACGTTTATATTCATTTTTTAGGTTTTAAGGGTAATCCCCCCCCCCTTAAAACTGCTTATATAAATTATAACTGCTCCTCCCCCCCCTCCCCCCCCCCCAAAAAAAAATTGATTATTAGAAATTTATTTAAAATTTCTGTTTATCATTATAACCGTAATTTATAATAGCTAAACAAAAATAGGGAATTTATTTTCCCCCTTGTATCTCCTCAGGGTGCGTTTCTGTAGAGTGAATCCATACATTATATAACATATATGTTACTTTAAAAATGGTCAACTTATGTTCTAAAATATTGTCAAAGTGTAACTTTGTTAAACTCCAAGCTTCAATATTTACAGTATACTTTCCTTATGTATAGTTTTACTGTCCAGGATGTAATGTTAAAAGATACACAGTTTTTGTTGTTGACATGAAAGAAATATTTCCGGGAATAGACTCCGATTTTATTTAAAGACAAACTTTACCCAGAAGCCTGTTGAAGTTGAGGAAAAATAAAATTTGGCACCATCTCAAACTTCTTATCTCACTTTAACAGCTTTTCAATCGAGGTAGCGAAAAGAAATTTGCATAACATTCCGAAAGAATATTATACTCTTAGTGTGTTTACATCCCGAAAAAGAGGATTCCAAATTTGAGTAAGTTGAAACATTTTTGAAGTATTTATTATCGAATACCAAGTAAAGGAAATGTCTGTACCGTGGGCCAAAAGAAGTTTTTTTTTCTTTGTGTGTGTGTGTCGAATCCACCATAAACCATATGGCCAATTTGCCGACTTTAGGGAAATGTCGCCAAGTTGGGGGCCTTATACTACGTATCTGAAAACTAAATTTCTTTCATTTTTCTTTAAAAAATAAATTTAATTTCTTAATTCCTGTCGTTTCGTGGTAATTATTGGACATGGAAAAAAAGGCTTCACCTTGCACTTAATATTAAAAATAACAATTAAAATCGCACATGCTCGCAGTCGTTTTCGTTCTTTGCGGTTTCGGATGGCATGTTCATAATTTTAGCGAATAATAAAATCTGATGTGGACAGCACATGGCTTTCCTTATATAATGCAATGAATTTACTATTTTTACAGTTAAAAAATAATGTATAGGATTCACAGTACTGCGTTCTTATCGTTGAATTGTACATTTGGCGATTTCCCGGATGTCACCATGTAAAACGATATCAAAGTACCCAATTAACTTATATTTTGCGCAACTCTAAATAAACAATTATCAATATTAATAGCATTTTCAATAAGCGATATAGTCCATATATTAAAAGATTTTAATAATTAATTCAACAATTAGGCGTCATTTTCATTAATTTTGCGTTATTTTTGCAATTTTGACGATATTTTTGTCAATCTGGGGCGAAATATCGCCAAGTTGGCGATACTTTGCTAAATTATTCGCCAAGTTCGCCAAATGCATCAGAAAGTGTTATAGACAAACGGAGAGAAGAGCATTTCATATACACTAGAAGGTATGACCGTCATATGAAGGAAATCAGAATTTGCGAAACATTATTTCCCATTTGGCGTCATTTATATCAATTTTGCGACATTTTTGTCACTTTGGCAACATTCAAAAAGTCGCCAAGTTGGCGACATTACGCCAAAATCTCGCCAAGCGTTATGCACAGAGAAATAAGTTATTCTTATAGCAGATAAATGACTATTGGCGTCCAAATACAAAAGTATTACCCAAAAGTATATTTTCTAATGAATGGAACGAGCTAGATCTACGAGAAGGATGTCACCAATTTATCGCATGATATTACATATGAAAAGCGAACATATTTCACAATAGATAACATATTTTTTTATTTTACATTATTTTTTGATGAATTTATTTGAAAAATGTGCAATATCTCGAGAACGGTTCATGCTAACTTTCTAGAGTTTATGTCAATCGTTTTCTAAGGAATAATTACATACGAAATGACTATTTACGTAACCTTATTAAAGGTTTTGATTTTTTGATAATTTTTTTCAAAATTTCACTCGAAAATTTAAGGGAGTTCTGAACATTCGATTGCATTAAAAAACAATAGGCTTCCAGTATTCATGGATTGTAATTTTTCTACCAAATTTCGTTCGAATTGCTCCATTCGTTCGTGAGATATCCTCTCCACACACACACACAGAGACATCCTCTTAAAAACGTTTGATTCGTGTTTAGGGATGGTTGAAACATGCTCTCCCGTCGAAAACTCGAATTCGAATTTTCAACCCCGCCACAATACTTTCCTTATACATTATACTATGTTTAAAAGGAAAGTAATATACAGTCATGAATAAATTCAAATATTCGATTGTACCGAAATACCCAGACTCAAGAAACATTCTGCTGATCAAAATAAAATTGCCTCTAGGATAAGAGTGAGAGAATATAGAGAAAAAAGCAACTAAACGTAGGGGTAGGGGATTAGAAGCAGATATGCATACACATATGAAAATAATATCTGAAGCACTTGAAAAATTAAGAAGCTGTATCCACGAAGTAGATGTTATTTAAAAATATTGTTTGAAGTTATAAAATTTAATGTTTTCGTTAACTAAGCAACAATGTCTTCAAAAAATTGGCTCAAAATATTCAGAAGAAATTGTAGTTTTTATAATAATTATCGATTCTGATACTTTAATTTTATTTAATGGATTGCTTAGTATAACAGTTTTAAATAAATCAATCCTGATGCATAAAAATCAATCCTTCAATTAAACCAAATTGTAATGAATCTATATTTTTTATTAATATTAAAATTAAAGCTTATAAGAATGCAAAAACAAAAATATAAATTATGTAACACGGGCACACGAATATTTGTCCACTACACGATGCATAACTGGGCGATATGTATTTAAAATATTTCTTTCCTTATACATAGTATAATGTATAAGGAAAGTATTGTGATGGAGTCGAAAATTCGAATTCGAGTTTTTGACGGGAGAGCACGTTTCAAGCATCCCTGAACACGAATCAAACGTTTTTGAGATGATGTGTGTGGGTGGGTGTGTGTCAGTGAGTCCGTGGAGTCGATATCTCACGAACGAATGGAGCGATTCGAACAAAATTTGGTAGAAATATTACTATCCGTGAATGCTGAAAGCCTACTGTTTTTAAACGCAATCGAGTGTCCAGAACCCCCCTAAATTTTCGAGTGAAATTTTGAAAAAATCATTAAAAAATCAAAACTTTTAACAATGTTACATAAATAGTCAGTCATTTATGTAATTTTTCATTAGAAAACTGTTGATACAAACTTTAGAATGCTAGCATGAACCGCTCTCGAGATATTGCACATTTTTCAAATAAATTTATCATTAAACCACGTAAAATAAAAAACAAGAAATATCAATCATACATAAAGCATTGATTATGAAACACTTTCCAACTGAAATGCAAATTTTATTGAAACATCTCTAAAATGCGATACATTCAGCGGTGATATTTTTAAAATTATCACAATATTACAATTTATTATATTTGAAAAAACTTCATCAAAAATAAATAAGCTTTATTCAAATAACGTCATCGGAATATAAATCGTCTGGCTCTCTGTGTAAAAGCTGTGAATATTTCATTCATACATTTTTATTCCAGACTCCAGGGTTAAATAATTTTGCTTGAAAAAAATTCAGCAATTCTTATACAACTCATCTTACAATCACTTGTTTACATTCTGCATCCATTAAAATTAGACTTCGTTGTAGAAATAATTAAAGTTTGATGATCATTTAAACTCAAAAGTATTGCGTTAGCTCAAAGCGTTGGCGCAGAATATAGGTGTAAAGAACATACGCAAAAATGAAGCGGTTTTAGAACGGATGCATCACTAAATGTAAATTTAAAAGAACTTTAAAAATAACGACTTTTACTCTGAGAAAAAAGATGCCATATTTTATTTTGAAGTGGGTCACGTGATCTTTTCATATTATATGAATGTAATTATTCTTTTAATTTTTATTTAAAAAACTACCAAACATATTTTGTTGAAATTTTTTTTATATATTTTATGAGATAATGTGAATATTTCTTAAAATTTTCGAGGCAATTTGTGAATTTTAACGTCGTCTGAAAATGTTTGAAAAATTAGGTCCTATAGGTCCAATGTATTTCATTTTTTCAACCCGGATTCAATCCAAAACTAATTCGGTGATATTCTTCATTTACATTCCCTATGTCCCACAGACCGTCTCAACAACATACTAAAATTTCATTTTGATAAAGTCATTTTTACGGTAGTTATCGTGCGAACGGACAGACCGAATGAACAAAGTCATGAACACTTTTCAACTATGTTGTAAAGTATTAAAAATATTAACTATTGTGCAATATGTTCACTTTTCATATGTAATATTATGCGATAAATTGGTGGTATCATTCTCGTGGATCTAGCTCGTTCCATTTATGAGAAAATATACTTTAGGTAATACTTTTGTATTACCCAAAGTATTTGGACACCAATAGTCATTTATCTGCTATAAGAATCGCTTATTTCTCCGTGAGCAGATTAACATATACAGATATTTCACTCGACCTCAGCGCCCTCAACCGCCAACCAAAAATATCAAGGTTGGCAGGCTTGGCGATGGTCTGTGACGGTTTTCGCCAAGACGTTCTGCTAATATAACCCTATATGGCACTAAACGAAACACTTGGAACTTAGAACTTTGTTGCTTTGTTCTATCATCGCATGTTACTTTCGCTGCTATTTTATGGATTACTAAAGGAAAAGGAATTACGTTTAAAAGGTATGTAATTTATTTTTATTTAAATAAAAAAATATGTGTTATCTATCCCATATTTCATCCTATGCACGTGTTCATAAGAAATTGGTGCAGTATTATCAATGCCGCCTAGATTATAAATTCTAAGAAGCAATGGCATTATTACTTAAAAAACCTTTTCCGCATTTATATATAAATTGTATAAAAATTGATATTTGGATAGCTTTTTTTAGAGAAAGTTGAATATAATATTGGATGTGTATATATTTTACATGCTTTTTACTAACTGACGTAATGTGGAAAATATTCCCCCCCCCCCTTCTAATTAACGATTGAGTTCGACACCTTTGATAATGCATTTATGTAAATTTGTTATTTAGTATAAGAATATAGTTTAGTATAGTGTATTTAAAAATTATATATATATATATAATAACAGCATCCCAGAATAAATTAAGAACTAAGCAATTTAACTATCTACACGCTAGTATATTTTTTAGGCTGAAAATATATAATATTTTAGTCTTTTGGGTGTGTTAGCTTGTAATTTTTGGTGTATAATGATTTACAGTGATGATGCAATGCGTCAATTTTTTTATTTAGTTTATGATTGCATGAATTAAATATATATCTGTGTTTATTTATTTAAAGTTAAACATATTACAGATAAAAGTATTTTTAAATGCTGATCATGTTTATAGTTTAAAAAATTATAGAAGTACAGTTTATTTTATTTATTTTTTTTTTCTTGGCCGCATTAACATAAAATCGCCAATTGAGCGATAGTCGCCAAATCTAGCAGTCGAGGATGGTTGGCTCATCGAACGCTAGTGTCTATGCGAAATCCTATGTTAACGATGTTGCCATAGGTTCCTATGGGAGTGAACCTTCTGTATATAGTGTTCTGTGTCCGTGAGTAACGCTTGGCGAGATTTTGGCGACAAATTTGGCTGAATGTCGCCAACTTGACGACTTTTTAAATGTTGCCAAATTAACGAAAATGCCACCAAATTGATAAAAATGACGAGTAATTGATGAAAGTTCAATATCTTGGAAAGAACATAAAAGTAGACTATAAGACTCTCTCATTTCCAATTAATAGAAATTACATTTTGCTTGCAACATCTATTTATCGGGATTGGCGAGGTAGAGATTAGAGGATGACAGATCTGAATTCAGCATTGAATTTTAGAGAGGGTAGAAACTAAGAACTTTTATTTCCGGTTATGGGGCCGCCACTTCCGCTTTTTCCAAAAATTCGTATGCCTGCACAAAAGACTAAAAATTCTTAACAGTTCCGTCAAAAATGAAATGTACACAGCACTTGCCACCTAACGAAATATTTATAAATTTCTTGTTATTCATGCATTTTCCCGGTTGTGAGTGGAATAAATTTCTCCGGAGCTTAGATCATCTAATTCGACCCTCCTCCCCCTCCTTTTTATAACCATTCATGAACAAAATCAATATTTTTTCATTTATTTTTTTTTCTTGTCATTTCATTTAGTTTTACAATTTTACATACTCTTTAAATCCGGAGAATTATACATTTTAATAGTTATGAACGAGAAAACCATTCTTTAACTAACATTATATCAATTTAAAGTTCATAACTTCTTCCCGAAATCTCGTTAAATGCGGGTTCATTATAAGAGGATTCCATGGTATGTCAAAATTCTACACGTTTTCGCCAAAAACTTAATTTTGAGAAATTAATCTTTTCTCTTCCATACACTGTAAAACATTTTCAAACATGCTACTAAAAGTTTCAAGGGAATCAGCTATCTGTACTAGGGAGTAAGGTTCCTGATAGTTATAATATATATATATATATATATATACGAGTATATAAATACAAAAATAACGTTCCGCAAACGATAATTACCTGAATATTTCAGAAATGAAGCTGAAATTTTTATGAAAGCCTATAATTGTGGCTTTTCTTATCAGTTTGCTGAAATTATCAACAAAGTAGCTGAAAAAAAATAAGCAAAGAGTTGCATAATGTTTTATAGTGCAGCACGAAAAAATGAAATTAATTGAGAAAAATCTGCTGAATAGTTTAATATAACTTTTATACTTTTCTATAACATCTTGGAGCGACAGCACTAGAGAATCTCGTCAAAATTTATAACCAACATAGATCGAACTCGCTCTGTTAAGTGCACTTAATTTAGATGCTGCTTAGCACCGTAATAAGTGCTTACAATGCGAGTAACAGACATGTAACTATTTATTTCCATTTCTA
Organism: Amaurobius ferox; assembly: GCA_951213105.1. NCBI lineage: Eukaryota > Metazoa > Arthropoda > Arachnida > Araneae > Amaurobiidae > Amaurobius > Amaurobius ferox. Next base: position 149,315,094 of record OX578133.1, on the reverse strand, counting down.
AACTTGCGACCTATTTGCAAATACTTATTAAATCCATCCATCATCATCCTTTATAGGAAGCATAGCAGTATGGATTGGATATGTGCTTCAATACAGTTTGAATGAGCTGTTACGGATCATGCCCCTAAAATATCGATAAACGGATATTTCACTTAGTTTGAGTTATTTTCTTAGATATTTGGAGTAAAGTACTAAAATAACTTTATTAAAAGCAGCGTACAATACAACTTTATTAAAAGCAGCGTACAATACAAAAATAATAGTATCAACTAACAGTAGCAGCTAATAGTAATAATAGTATCAACAGTATAGTATCTAATAGTATCAACAATAGCATCATCTAATAGTATCAACAGTATAGTATCTAACAGTATCAATATAGTATCTAATAGGATCAACAGTATAGTATCTAATAATCAGCAGTATGTATAGTATCTAATAGTATCAACAGTATGGTATCTAATAGGATCAACAATAGTATCATCTAATAGTATCAACAGTATAGTATATAATACTATCAACAGTATAGTGTCTAATAGTATCAACAGTATAGTATCTAATAGTATCAACTAATGGTATCAACAGTAAACTAATAGTATCATCTAATAGTATCATCTAATAGTATCAACAATAATAGTATCAACTGATAGTGAAACTATTATTTTTGTGTTGTATGCTGCTTTTAGAGAAGTTATTTTAGTTCTATTACTTTAGCAGCAGTTTGAGCTGTACGTATTTGGAGTGAAATTTTATAATTTAACGTCCTACTATGCTTATACAGGATATGAGCATATCTATATGCAGGGTTATATGAAAATATGTATATGCAAAGTCCTTAAAAGTTACTAGGAAAGTCCTAAAAAGTACATTGCGTGCTACTTTACATTGTTAGTACAGTACATAAGGGCTTATTGATAGGATTGTGTATCTCAAAATTAAGGGGACTCAGTACCCTTCATTTGGCGAAAAATGACGAAAATACCGATTTTCAAATTTTTTGCTTAAAATATACCTTGACATCCCTAGTATATCCTGACAAAGTTTCGTGAAGATCCGAGAACTATAAATATATTTAAAAGGCTTTTGACTGCAACTGTGTCTCTTTAAATACCACGCCTACTTCTCTGTTTACGCTCTGTTTACATCGCATCTGCAACTGAATACTCCCTGTTTTACAAAATATTTCTACCAGGAAGAAGATGAAAGTGCTTAATCATAATTTTAATTGATAAAGAAATGTTGTTTACTTTTTCCGATCTGCTTTCGTTAGTTAATATCGTGCATAAACTGGAACTCAAAATGCAAACGAAAGCTTACACAGTGCGACGTGGGCAAAATGTCCTAAAGAAACATTTGTACATAAAAAACGTGTAAAACCCTGTGTAATGGAAGCTGTGTGTGAATATAATAAAGGTACACTGCGCTGCATAAAAGAAGCACAGAATGCCTTAGGTGTACCTTTAGGAAAGTGTTCCATGAATCTCGGTGTTGCGCTCGATTTTCGAAAAAAAAATGTTTCGACAAAAACGACGAAGTGCAAAATATCCACTTGCACGTAAACTGGTTAAAAAAGCAATTTTAAAAAGAGACATGTTAGTTAAAAAGAAGGAAGGTGTAACATACAGTGCAGGGTATTTTTAAAAGAAAGTTAAGAAATAATGGTAGTTATGCAGAAATGATATGCATAAGGTTACGAAATATTGTGTGTTTTTATGATATGAATATATTTTCAAATCTTGTATTTCTTTTATAATATAAACATCATCATATTTATAGTTAAGCTATATCCTAATGAAATGAATCAATTTTATTTCATGGTGTAAAAATAATAAGGAATTTGGTAAAATCAATTTTTATTTATATTTTTTCTCGATTTTCTTTTCAATGTGTGACAACTAAGGTTACGGCTAATGGTCACTTATATAAAATAAATATAGTTAAATTCAATGAAACAGCTACAGTTTTAAAGGTAAGTGTATAATAAATAATTTAAAATAACATTTAAAGTAATTTAAAATGGATTTGGAATAATTTTTCAAAGGTAAAACCTTTAAAGTGCTTTTTCTCAGTTCGTGTTTTTTCAGTATATCAATATGTTCAAAATGCTAAAGCTTAAATATATATTTCTCAATTGACTTGATTTTTTTTCTGGATGTTCATTATAGTGCATTTTATGAAACTAAGGTTCGGATTTGCAATAAAATCAAAAGTTTTTTTTTTAAAAATAGATATGTACAAAAAACTCAATTTTTTGGTGAATTTTTACATATGTATCAACATTTTATTTTTTTTCTCCCGAACTAAATAACTTTTTAAAAATCCCATCCTTAAAGTTGTAGAAGACATTTTAAAGAACCTTATAAAAAAAAAGGGTTGCAAAAAGTTAGAAATTGTAGGAGAAGATAGGTTTTAAAAATTATTTAAATTTTTAAAAAAAAATTAAATTTTTCAAATTGTATCAGTAGAATTGTCTTTTTTTTTGATAAAATAATTTTCCTTAATAAAATCATTTAATAATATGCAAAAAGAGTATTGTAAAGTGCTTAAACAAAAAAAATTGTTCAAAGGGTACCGAGTCCCCTTAATTGTACATCAACAAACATCAATTACAAATACGAGCTCATAAATGTAGTGTTACTAGTAGCTTTGTATGGAAAGTTGCAAGAGTGTACACATAGATCTAGCTATAATAAAGTGACCACGCTCGCTCGAATAAAATTGATTACAGCGCCCCTACCAGAGCATTTAAAAAGTTAGGACCATAAACTCGGCAACATAGCAAGATAGACGAAAAAAGTCAATTCAAAGTTGTAGCGCATTATTTATTTGGTAGGACTAAAAACCAGGAACGCCCAAAGGCTTATATGGAAGGCAATACTATCTGACATAAATACGACTAATTGTAAACAATTATTGTGATATTCTTTCTCGTATTCAGATGTGCATTGTAGATAACGGAGGACACGTTTAACAAACTCCTCACTAGATTCCTGTGCATTGTTTATTGCATCATTTTTGAATAGGACAGCAATTCGCCTATATGCAATATTATGCCAAAAAAGTGCTTTTTATATTTTTTTATCATCGATTCCTATTAATCAGATAATGTTCTACAACCTTATCATCGAACATTCTTATTTTATCCTGCTTTATTGCCGAAATCGTTAGCCTACCTTTTTAAATTAGCTGCAATCACTATTACTCGATACAGGCATGGTCACATTACTACACTTAATGAGTACACTCGTAAACCAATCCTCATTAAATTTTTGGAGTAGTTAAGCACTTTCCTAGGAATCCTGCATGACTGAAAGCCTTTCTGTCGTTCTATTTGTTATTTGTTCCAGTTTTGAGCTGTTTCTTTTTTTTCCAAATTTATTTTGATTATTGTTCCCTTCACTGTGGGTACCTGCGTCTGCGTTTTGAATTTGTAGGTTCAGGGGTTGTCGAGATATCCACAAAAGCAAAACTTCCATAGAAATAACATTATGCAGACTTTTTACTTTTCCTATATACGTAGAATGTACAGGGAAAGTATCGTGACGGGGTCGAAAATTTGAATTCGAGTTTTTCGACGGAAGAGCGCGTTTCAAGCATCCCTAAACTTGAATAGATCGTTTTTGAGGTGATGTGTGTGTGTGTGTCTGTCAGTGAGTCTGTGGAGACGATATTTCACGAACGAATAAAGCGTTTCGAACGAAATATGGTACAAAAATTACTGTCAGTAAATACTGGAAGTCTTTTGATTTTAACCACAATCGAATTTGGAGGTTATGTATGTATTCGAAAGACTTCCAAATTTTCGAATAAAATTAAAAAAAAAATCATCAAAAAATCAAACTCTTCAATGTTACGTAAATAATCATACCTTATATAATTTTTTATTAGGAAACGATTGAAATAAATTTTAGAACGCTAGCATGAACCTTTCTGAAGATATTTCACTTTTTCAAATAAATTTATTAGAAAATCACTGAAAATTAAAATAAAAAAGTATTAATTGTATCACGTTTCATACTGATCGTCACGTTCTATAGTTTCAGGCTCTATATTCATCGAACGTGATTTATATTATCACATTCTATACTCAAGTTATCTTTCAATCTGGGAGTTTAAAAAAGACGCATTTAATTAATGTATGATTACTATCACATTCATTTTATCACTTGTACACTCCAAACACCTTCAATTCCTTTTAAAATCTTCTCTAAAGCACTCAGAAATCTCTTTCAGCTCAGTTTTGATGATACAATTCCTTCAATAAATTACACTAATAAAAGATTTCCAGTCTCGACTTATTGACAAAGGTAAAGAGAAATAGCTTCTTAATCTCAAAAGTATACTCCGCTTCTCCTTTTCTGGAAATGAAAGTTGCAAAATAAACACTATCTTCAGATCATGCAAGAGGGGGAAAAAAGGGTGTTAAGGTAAATTGTACTTTAGGAAGGATAAGCATATATTTGAACTTTTTTATTTCCATTTGTGCCTGGCAGAACAAAACAGCATATACACTCTTTTGCAGCAAAAAAAGAAAAAGCACCGTGAAGAAAGTGGCTGTTTTTATTGAAATTAAATATGCGTACAACTCATACACAGGTAATGAAATGATTACAAAATCAAGACCGCAGGACCCATCAGTGGTTAGCAATTGCACATTGATTGAATTGCACATTGAAGTGTAATTCATCACTGAACACTATGCGATGCCAGTCTGTTGGAAGCCATGATGCTCGGCTACGACACCACTCCAAGCGACTCTGTCGATGTTGTGTGGTTATGGGCAGACGTCTTAAAGGCCGCCGTGAGAGTAACCCTACTGTTATATTGTGATTTGCAATCCCAATGTAACATTGCTGTTTTGAAAGGTGGTCCCCCTTACAGCGAGACAATATGTACAACGCTCCCTACAACGCAGTTGGACCGGACGTGGTTCGAGAAAGAAAGAGGGGGCTTCTCATATTCAAGTCAGCATTAGGTGCTATGACAAATGGAAGGGCTTGAACTTCCTGACCCGAGAGGTCAATTAATTTTCACATGGACATGGGAAAATGTCCGTGAGAACTTTCTGCACCAAAAAGACAAAAACTTAAAGATCTGATATTTCAAGGGTGGCTTTGGCCAGTAAGACAGCCGGAAGGCGGAGTTTATATATTTACTGTACCAATGACAGACTGGGGGCCTTAGAGAGAGGGGAGAGACGGAGAGAAATTTAAAACTTTAAAAATTTTGAAAATCGAACGAGGAGTTGAATTTGAACTGTGCTGAAAGGAGGTCGCAAGGGCGAACTATCGTGGACACGGAGCCTATCGGAGAAAGCCGCTACAAGCCGCCGACAAGCCCGGGTCGACAGTGATGACCGAGGTAGGCTATTTCCTTACATGTATTTTGCACAAAGGCCAATTGTGAAATTCTCTCTCTCCCTCTCTATGTTAAGCTAAGCTAGCGTTAGGATTATTGAAAGCTTTGTTGAATTTGATGATGCCTGTGGGAAATGTATTTCGCATATAAGACAAAAGGAAATTAGAGGAATTTTCAGTATTTTGATTTAAATATTGTAAGTGGGAGATTTATCCCATAGGTACAGTAGGATAGAAAGAGGTGTTATTAATAATGGTTTTCCGGATATAAATGCATAATTGTAAAATTAAATGGGTTGTTATGAGTGCTGGAATATTAAGCAATAATTGTGGAATTGCTAACTTGATCAAATGTTAATAATGGATATCACAAAATAAATGTTTATTTATTTATTTATTTTTTTAAAATTTGTCTCTTCATTTCAATTTCTTATAAAATGCATTTTAATTTACTTCCCTTTACAAAACCGGCCTACTTAGCGTCCTTACTGGACGTGTGGTTTTCCACGTACCACCTACCTCAGCTAAGCACGTGAGATAGTGGAAGGTACCACGGATGGTATAGAAGAGTCTGTAGCACGTTGGATGACTGACAATGATACCGTTGGGCCAGTTCGGGCCTGTCACATAATCATCCGATCTTGCCTCGCATTCGTTCACCTTGACCTTCCAGAGCCTTCATTCCGCCGATGAGTTCCTTGAAGTAACCATTGCTACCAGCACCTTTGCACAGCAGTGTCCGTTCGATGCAGGTGGCGACTTATTGCTCAGTATAACAGCCAGCTTCACGCATCCTGACTATACGACCACGTTCGAACTCGTCTAATTGCTTATAAGGTCTTCGGTAACGTAGTAACGGCATTATTGGTTGTGTCTCCACGGAACTCCAACGCCGATATCGAGGAAAGATAAACCGTCCACATTTTTAACCTGTTTTATAGAATTCTAGTTGCGCAGTAGAAATGCGCACTATGACCGAAGTTAACACTCATTGGCCTTGCAAATTTAATCATTTGCATATTTGGTATAAAGGAATTTGCATGCGAAATTTCGAGATGATCGGATTATTTTTTAGGGGTGCTTCGGTTTTTTTTTTTTTTTTTTTTTTTTTTTTTTTTTTTTTTTTTTTTTTGCAAAAGAGTGTAATATAAAATAATAGTAATTTTAAAAGAAACATTAACATTACAAACTGGATTTTAAGCCCGTCGTATGACAGGCTGAGTAAACTTCTGTATAATATTCTGTGCCATTCGCCCGCTGCGAACAGCGATTATCGAAGACATTAAATCAATCTTATTTTACGAGATATTGTATTTTCGTTAATTTGGCGATATATCCTAAAAGTTGCCATGCTAACGTATTTCGCCAAATGTCGCCAAGTGGGACAACAGACGAAGATAAGAATATTTTTATATAGCTTAGAAGTCATTTGATATCGATATTTGAAGACTTTGGAGTGTCGATATCCTTTGAACCGATATGTATCGAAATCGATACTTTTCCTCTCTGTATTTATCGTTATTAAATATCGATAAGCATTTATGATTGATCTCCTAATCATAAATGGTTACACTGTAAACAATTGTTGAGATTACTGCAAAAAGAATGTAAGGAAAATGCGTAAAATAATTTTTTAGAACTAAGCTTTATGAGTTAAGAAACCTCTTTAAAATTGTTTTCCTACAGTCGCAAGCACAAGCATTCTATTTATATGGGGATTTTCTACGGCCTGAAAGGCTCATATGTGGCTGAACAGTTCACTCTGTGGACTTCCGTTCCATTAAGGACGGGTTTGAATCGCGGGTAAGGGTAGAAAACACTGTGCATGCATACTTGCTCGTAGTAGTAGACTAACTATTAATATAAATGACTTCACTTTTTAAAAGGTCTCATAAATTGACTAAATATTTAAATGTAATTTATTTAAATGTAAAATAATGTTAATTAAATTATTTTCCACCAGAAGAATAAATTATGCTGTTATCTAGTACAAAACGATGAAAACTGCATAAGCACACTTTTCAAATATGCAAATTACATTTCATTGGAGCATGCGTGTAAATAATCCACTGCAAATACATGCATCACTTTTCAATGCGCAATTTCAGCGTTAAATGCGAGTGTCATTTACATTTCAAAAATTTCCAACTTATATGTGGTGAAATGGAGCGTTTAATAGCGATGCATATCTTTAAAGAAACTGCTTTACAGATATACACCACTGCAAGCAAAAGTAATTCGCATATTTTGAAGAAGCTGCGTAGTCTAACGGCAGCTATTCATCTTTATAGCACAATTTGTTCCTCTGAAAATTAGGGAAAGGTTTGTCATCTAAAATATTTCGTCGATTCGTGATTCGATAGATAACATTTGAAATAATTTAAATCAATAGTTTCTGATGTAAATTCGCCAGAAGAGTAAACTTTCATAATGGTCACCCTGTATTACACGGGGAAACAGTAAATTTTAATAAAATTTCCAATTAGTAAAATATTTCTTACGCCTTTTATTAGTTCAAATAAATAAGTTCGATCTTTTCACCTGCAAAAATTCTTACCTGCAAATATTTGTTACTGTTGAATCCGATGCATGTGAAGGCCTGCCACACACGTACAGTTTGGCCCTCAAAACTAATAAGTCAAATTGTGACAGTTACACCTGTTTATCCCATGCCCCATAATCACATGGATCGGAATGTTGGTTCATCATCCTCATTCTGCTTTGAAACCTTGTTGTGAGTCGACAAACGATGTTGAGCAACGCTTGAAAACTTGTGGACTGAAGACTCAGCCGGAATGCTACGCTATACACGTCAGTTGGACCACAGCGGTAGCAGGACCGGCCGGCAGAACCGTGAGAATTCCCGCAGTTCAGCAGTCTAAACGATTTGCCGGTAAACCGCACCACACATCAGTTTGACCTTTAAAGGTTAGACTGCTCAGGCCGATCAGAAGGCCAAACTGTACGTGTATGGACCGTCTAAGAAAACTCCATACACGTGCAGTTTGGGCTTTAGTTCGAATTGATAGGCAAAACTGTCACAGTTATGCCTGTTTCCCCCGCTCTACACACGTACAGATGGGACTGTTGGTTCTTTCTTTCTTTCTTTCTTTAGACCCAGACCGTCTGATCTACCCGAGGGTGTAAGGTATTTATTTAAACGGCCGGAACCCAGTGTGGGGGGGGGGGTAGCCATCCATAAGGACCGTATCCTCCTATCCCTGCCACCAACCTCTCGGAAGGACTTTTGGGAGCCACAAATTTAATGCTCCCGTACTCCGCGTAGACACAAGGACAGTACGTGCAGAGTCGGAAATCGAACTCGGGTCCTCCGAGTACAATCCCCGTACTCTAGCCACTGGGCTGTCCCACCCCGAGACTATTGATTCATCATCTTCAGTTTGGCTTGAAATCAAACATAGACATGTAAACCGAGCAAGACATGTAAACCTATGGACGTAAGAATCGGGCGGAAAGCGACGCCCTACTTCAGTTTGACCACAGCGATGGCAAGGCCGGCAGGCAACCGCGAGAATTCCCACAGTCCAACGGTCCAAACGATTTGCCAGCAAGTCACCCCACACACATTAGTTCGACTTTTCAACCTTGGACTGTTCAAGCGGATTGGAAGGCCGAATTGTACGTGTGTGATGGCATAAGTTGATGGATTCTAAAATACCAAAAGTCTTATTTAAAGTAATTACACTTTATCTAAATTACACTATTTCTACTCAGCACGCTAGTGCTGCTGAACATGCTGTTGTTGCTGAACACGCTATTGCTGTTGAAAGCATTATTGATGCTAAACACGCTATTACTACTGAACACGCTATTGCTGCTAAACACGCTATTGCTGCTGAACACGCTATTTCTGTTATTGTTTGTTACACTTTAGAACCTCTAGTTTTGTCTTCTGAATTTTCATTTGCCTTGTAATATTACATTTTCCATTAACTTTGTTGTAAAAATTCAGACTTTGTCGTATTATGAGAATCAATATATCAAGAAAATTGAATCTATATAAATAAAATCAAAAATCTGTCTGTCTGTCTGTCTGTCTGTTTGTCCCATCATCACGGGAGAACGGCTGAACCGAATTTGATGAAATTTGGTGGGTAGCCTAGAAATAGCCCCACTTAAAATTTAGTCCTTGTTTTGAGTTTCTACGATCAGTAGTTCTCGAGATATTAGTAAAAAACGAAATTTTCGTTTGTCTCATCATCACGGAAAAATGGCTGAACCGAATTTAATGAAATTTTGTGGATAACCTTGAAATAGCGCCCCATAAATTTAGTCCAAGTTTCGAGTTTCTAAGACCAGGGGTTGTCGAGATATTAATGAAAAACGGAACTTTTTCCTAGGAGTTCTACTCTCCAACTCCGTGGTTTATCCAAACGGAAAGGATGAAAATCGTTTGTTTAAAACGTCAAAATGAAATAAAACTTTATTTCCGAGTTTGGTGCAGGATTTTTGCATTTATTAAACACTATCGGAAAACATGAATAGTTTGAAACATGAATTTAAATGGAAAAATTTACCTCTATGGTTTAACTTTTACAATTTTTACTCAACGATGAAAAGTATACAGAAATCAAAATGGCTATTTAATTTCGCATTTTATGAGAAAGATTCTATCTTATATCATGTTGCTCGGCAACGGAATGAAATTAAATGTGTTGTTAATATTTATTATTATTCTTCTATTTGAATAATAAATAAATGGATGTAAATATATATATTTTAAATGAACGGTTTGATTGTTCTTTTAATTATATAAATTGCGGACTATGTACACATCACTTTCATTTATTTTAGCAAAGAGGTTTCAAGCTCATATATTGTGTTTAGCTAATAAACTCATATATTGTATTTACCCAATAAATTCATTTAGTCGATTATTGAAGCAAAAAAGAGTAGAACGGGTGTAACTTATAATGCAATTTTAGTGTTTTCATTTAGTATATACAAACGGGATCGGGATATTTTTTTCTTCAAATCTGCAAATTCAGAGCTACGAATTTAGCGGGATATCTCTAAATAACTTGGTAACTTTTCTTAAACTTTACAAAATTAGCGGAAATGTCTCCAAATTTATAAAAATGACGCAAATCAATGATTTGTTTTTTTAGAATAGAGTACTGAAATGATGTTTCGGTAATATTTTTCGGTCAGTCCATCCATCCTACTTAGTAACACATTTAACGAATTTTTTTAATATCACCAAATTGATAAAAATATTTGTCAATATATAAAATTATCATGGAATTGATAAAATCGCGATTAATAAATGAAATTAATTGTGTTTCGTTAGGGGATAGTATTGTGATGATGTTTCGTCAATTTGTCGCAAAATGGGACTGTCAGTTCTACAGTCCCACTTGGCTATAAATTTGGCGATTTTTTAAGTTATCGCTAACTTGACTAAAATGTCGCTAAATCTTCCATGAAGATCGCTTTATTCAGACGATCTGCTTTCTATCAAGTTATTTGAAGCAAATGATATTATGTCGCTTAGCAACGGATCCAATGTGTTATGAGGCGTACGATTTTATATTAACTCTTTTCCGATTTGAATAATAAATATATGTATATAAAATAAATTTCATTGACATTGCATTTTTGACTGGATAATATCAATTACGGTCTTTAGGTTTAAACACTATTATTATTGATATTCTCGGGGACTGTTGATTCAGGGATTATTGATATTTTCAAGTTATTATGCCATTGTTTTATTATGACGAAAATTGTTGAAACTCATATATAGTACGTTGTACGAGTAATCTTCTACAAATACACGGGTATATCTTTTAATCTACGAGAATATAAGTAGTGCGAGTATATTGGCATATGTTTTGATATATATTGGCATATATTGAAATCAATTACGACCTTCTGGTATAAAGAGTACGGGGATTATTGATATTTTCAATTTATTACGTCATTTCTTTTATTTTGGAAATATTTTTGAGACTGATATTGTAATACGGGTAATCTTCTACTAACACACTGGCATATTTTGTAATCTGCTACAATATAAGTAGTATTTGGTTGCATATATTGATTCAATACCTTTTTTTTGTAAATTTGCTTACAAAATTGGCCAGGATGTTTTATTCTTCATATCTGCCCGTGAAGATAATTTTGCATAGTGAGAACATATATTCTTAAACTTCTCTTAAGGAGCAATAAATTTAATAATTTTGCAGAATTTGCACATGATTGCGAATTATAAGTTTCTTTAGATTATATACTCCGTACGAAGAACGGGTATGCTGCTAGTCACAAATAAAATTAAGATAGTAGTAGCTGATATCAAGATGAATACGAGGCTGCTTATTTAAATTGAAAATGGTTTAATAGATATGCTTTTTTATTTTAATACCTTCCTTTTATAAAGATAAAATGTCAATAAGTCCAACATTAAAAGACGCTGACTAATATTAAAGTAGATAGAGATGCAGGCATATTGATAGTGAATAATATATAAAAATGGCTTAATGTATTCTTTATATGTTCGCTATATTTCCTTTCAAAATGCTGAACTATCAATAAATGTAGCAATAAATTGTATTAGTATCACAGTTTAACTTGAATTCAGAATAACTACAGATCCGTATAGGAAATTTATAGCCTATAAAATTTTATCACATGTAGTAAACGTAAATTCGCAGCAGGATTAGTGCACCTACTGACTTTTACGTATATTTTTTGCGAATTAATAAATATGTTATAATCACACAATGAACATGGTGGACATTCTGATCTTTTCTCAGTTAACAATTTATAATCTGTGAAATTTAATAACTTCGTTGTAACCGTGTAAGCATTTGATTCAAAGTATCAACCGGTTTTGGAGGTAGAAAACAGCCTCCTTCCTCAAGGTAAAATCTTGTTTCTTTCATGTTATTATATACCACATAAGTTAGCAGTCTTTTTTCACAAGGATTTTTACAATAATTTTTGCGCATGTGTTTTGAAGTTAATTGAAGATATCACTCATGTAACTTCCAAAGCCAGTTGTTTTCCTATTTTTCAATCAGGGCGATCGGCCGGCAACAGCAGGCAAAAAGAAAAAAGACAAAGATGAACGCAAAGAACGAAATGAAGCTAACGCAACCCAAACTTTTACTTTTTTTAAATTCTGGTACACTCCTCTGCCCAATATGTCCCCGTGTTCACGCGAAGTACGGGCACGTTAAATATGTGGGCCCGTAAGACTTTCCGAGAGGTTGGTGGTATGACAAGGCTGGTACTGTCCCTATGGATACCGCCTCCACTGGGTTCCGGTCTAAATTGGGTGGCACTTTTCCAGTCCAAACACATACCTTTTCGGGTAGGTCGGACGGTCCGGATCGAAGAAGAATTCAAGTACATTCGGCGCTTGGCGACCACCTTTTCAAAATAAAAATAATATAATTCTCCTTCATAACTATTTTAAATTGCCAATTTCTGCATTCAATAAAAAGAAATAAATAAATAGTACGACATACTTTGTCTAGAGAAACAAATGAATATTGCATATAATGTGTTAAAGTACAGACATAATAAATTTAGGTAAAACATGAAAAGGTGGCCGCCAAGCGCCGCGTCCGCCAGAATTAAGAAAGTAAAAGCTTGGCAATTTGATATCACAACAATTTTTGAAATACAACTTTCTATTTTCTTTAATAGTGATGTTTTCCCCCCTAAGCTTGGCTCTTTTTTTAGGGGATTTTATATATGGCATTTAAATTCGTAGTTTTATTCACCGAAAAAGTATCTCGTGATCTCACAGGTTTTGTCACAGCATCTACTTAATATGCAATAGTTTTCCCCATTCAATGATATAACTAGCAAACGCAGCTATTGATAATCGGAGTTTTCAAAGCAATTCAGGTTCATTTTAACATATCACATTCTATTTTTCCTGCCATTTATGATGTTTGTTCAACAAAGCTTTCAAATCAATATACTATACAAGTTTTCTAGTATCAGAAAAATTCAATACCTCATTACTTATAAATTCTGTTCTACGGCAATATATTCTAAAAACGTTTATTATAAAGATTGTAGTCAAAGTTCTCTTGAATTACCAAGAGAAAAGAACCACAAATAATCGCAACAGGAATATTTGATCCATTATTGGAATCAAAACGGTAATATAAGTTCATAATGGACGGAATATTGATTATAGAGCCACCCAAATAATATGCTACTCAAAAGCATATTCAGAAAATTCTATTCAAAAGAACATAAAAGCCAATAATTGTTATGACCAAAAAATGTCTTTTCCGTCGTTTATCGCGTATCTCATCGACGTTTATCAAATTTCAAACATTATATCTAAACAGTACGTTGATTAGAAACCTAATTTTTTTTCACGATCTCTTTGAAAGTTAATATTAAGTATTACTACATGTACTCTCAGGTATGCATCGCGTAGTGCACGAGCATACGTGTGTCCGAAATGTATATTCTATAGATTTATTTCTTGACTAATTAAAAATTTTCATTTTAATATTAATTAAAAATATATAATACGGATATATTAATGAAAAATAGTTCATACATCAGAACTTATTTATTAAAAACTATAATACTAAACGAATTATTAAATAGTATTAAAATTAAGAATTATTAATAGTGAAAACATGTTTTTATGTTTTGAGTGTCTATTTTGAAGACATAGTTGTTTAGACAGTGAAAACATAAAATTCTCTAATTTTCAATAGTCTTGATAAATAACATATTCTTCATAGATTAAACACCTTACTTTTTCATATAAATGCATGGCTCTAATCTCCTATATTTCATTGTTTCATTTTTAACACTTTACAACAAAGTTGAAAAGTGTTTATGACTTTGTTCATTCTGTCTGTCTGTCTGTCTGTCCGTTAGCACGATAACTGCCGTAAAAATGACTTAATCAAAATGAAATTTTAGTATGTTGTTCAGACTGTCTGTAGAACCTATGGGAATATAAATGAATAATATCACCCAATTAGTTTTGGATTGAACCCGGGTCGAAAAAATGAAATACATTGAGCCCTATGGGACCTAATTTTTCAAACATTTTTTAAGCGGATTTAAAATTCACAAATTGCTTCGAAAGTTTTAGGTAATATTCAAATTATTCCATAAAATATATAAAAAAAAATTCAGCGAAATATATTCAGTAGTTTTTTAAATAAAAATTAAAATAATAATTACACATCTTATATGAAACGATCACATGACCCACTTCAAAATGATATATGGCATCCATCTTGTTTCAAAATCGTGATTTTTTAAAGTTCTTTTTAATTCATATTGAGTGTTGTATCCGTCCTAAAACTACTTTATTTTTGCTTAAATTCTGTGCATCTACATACTGAAACAACGCAATGACATTATATTTGAGTTTAAATGCTCATCTAAATTTGATTATTTCTACAACTAAGCCTATTTTTCACCTATGTAAAATGTAAACAGCAAAATATATAGAATGAGTTGTATTAGAATTCCTGTATTCTTTTAACACAAAATAATTTAGTCCATGGAGTCTGCATGGCTGATATGATGAAATATTAATTGATTTCATAAAGAGAAGGACGATTTTTTCGATGAAGTTTCAAGCATAGAGTTCAATTTTTTGTAGCTCCATGGTCTTAAACAAAATGTTTAAATAAAATAAATTATTATAGTACTGTGATGAATGAAATGAATGGGAGAAAGTTATGAATGAAATCCTGTTTTTATAGAGAGATCCAGGCGTGTTATTTTTTCTATGACGTCATTTGAATTAATTTCAGTTGTTTTCGATGAAGTTTTCAAATATAATAAATTATCGTAGTATTATGATAATTCTAAAACTATTACCGAGGAATGTATAACATTTTAGAGATGTTTAAACCAGGCAATTTATATTTCAATGCCGTCATTTGAATGAAGTTCATTTTTTTCGATGAAGGTTTAAGTTTTCAAATATAATAAATTAATGCAGTATTGTGATAAGTTTCAAAATATTACCGAGGAATGTATTGCATTTTAGACTTGTTTAAATAAAATTGCATTGAAGTTGGAAAGTGTTTCATAATCAATGCTTTAAGCATGATTGATCTTTCTTGTCTCTATATTCTCTCACTCGTTCCCTAGTAGCAATTTCATTTTGATCAGCAGAACGTTCCTTCAATCTAAGAATTAAAGTAAAATTGAATATTTAAATGTATTTAGTTTCACTGATTTTATTTCTTTTGATTTTTTTTCAAATATTAAATTAATTTTAGACATGTGAAATTAAAACAATTACATTTTTAAACATTATTAGCTTTACCCATTTTTGTTTACTTAACATGCGATATTCACTTCACTAAGCACTGAATTTTCCAAGAAACTATACAAATTAATTTTAAACATCGCGGCCAAGGCCGTAGCCAGAGAGAGGGCCCGACAAGCCCAGTCCCTACCACAAAGCTGAACCACCCACACCACCAGATCCTTAAAAAACAAGCATAAGTATTTTTAGAAATAAGGCCGATAAACTAAATATAAATATTTCTAAAAGAAAAAAAAAATTAGACTCGCATCTGAAAAGTTTGGTAACTCCAAAGCTAGTGAAGGTTGTTCAAAGTTCACACATGTAAAATTCAAACAGAAATAGAAGACGTGACTATTAATTGACTCCGCCTATGTTCAGCTATATGCCGAGACGGATGTCCAGTCTCGATCGCAGATGAATCATAGAATGAATGAAAACGTAAAATTTTTTATCATATTTTTCCCCTTTTTATTTCTTTTCTACAAATTCGGCGAGAAGAAAGGAAAATATGCTAGCATGGATATGTTTTCTCCTTTTCTTTCTTTATTTATTTAAGAAACCGCGAAGAGTGTGTGATAATGCAGTCAGCACTACGGATAGAAATTTTCGGGTCAGACGTTTTTCCATGCGACATTATTTTTAAGCGATCACCTTGAAAATTATTACCATCCATTTGAGTACATTTAACTCTCAAAGTAACTGCTGATTGTGAGAACACAAATTCTTTGTACTCCTGACTAACTCGTTTAACTAACATCAGTTGACTGCAATAAAGTGAAAATTGTTTTTATATTGAACATATTTTATAAAATGTGTTGGTTAAAGAGTGTCAATTTTAATGTTATTAAAATCTGAATTCACTGGCAGTTTATTTTTTATTTTCCCGCCATTTTGGATTTCCATTTCTCTTTCCCTTGACCGCAAAGGTCATCAGATTGCTTTCTCATACTGCCCATGACGTACATGTTTCATTCTAACGCTTTTGTTTTCCTGCATTTTCTTACATTAGTTCTGCAAGAGAAATTTTCACAGTTGGAAGGGTTTAAAAGAAAGTAATTTTTGTCTTTTATTGAAGAGATAGTTTGAGAATTGTGAATACATACCACTATCACGGGACAGAAGAAAGCATTGATAATTTTCGTCATAAAAACATATTTGTTCATTATTATGAAATTTCTGACTATAACTTTTCTACACATAAAATGAGTGTAACGCTGTATGTAGTACTTTATTTTATCGGTCATTTTTATCATTCAAGAGCAAGAACAAATATAAATTTTTTTTATTTTGCATTTACTGAAGGTAAGTAGAGTGGTATAATGGTAAAGCAATTTTTTTTTTAATTTTTTTTAGGTTTGATAGAAGGACTTATATTTGAGCAATTCTTTCAGAAATCCAAAAATATTATAGCATATATATATATATGTACAACACATGTTTATAGATAAAATCTATCTTGTGTTTCAGAAACAAGCATTTTTGTGTTCATTTCGTTTTAATATTAGAACTTGAAAAATAATTTTTTCGAAATGAACTGTTCTTAAGCCTAGAGCTCTTCCATGTGCAAGCTTTAATGCTTGATTATTTTTGTATTCCTTTTTTCGATTCCTCACCATTGACATTTGTTGATTATCTTTAGCTTTTTGAACTGTAATATGTATTATAATTTCCTCATTATGGTTGAATTTCATTTTATTTCATTATGTTTTGTAGGCTAATTTTAAGATAGTGTATTATGAGTTACTACTTCCATTCTACCATTGGATTTACAATTTTAATATATATATATATATATATATATATATATATATATATATATATATATATATATATTAACAGCAGTTTGAGCTATACGTATTTATTGGAGTGATTAAAGAACTTTTCTGGGAACCCTATATAAAGGAAGTCATGTGTTAAACACATCAGATTAATTTCTGTATTCAATCTCATTAGAAACCTACATGATAATTTAGTATTTAGTGAGTTAAGAAATGATTCAATGGTGATTTAAATCCTTCTATATCTATCCCTTTCTTTTCCGTTTGTTTCTACCCCACTTTCCGTGATTTTCACTGTTTTACTAAATGGTGATATATTGCGCAATGAAATAAACATACATTCATAAATCAGTTTCGGATTAACTGGAAGATATTAAATTACACCGTCATAATTCTTGTCAAACACAGGAATGTATTGAGCGTTCTCATCAACAAAGCAAAACCATTATCGAGCTATTATATTTCGCATTGTTAGCATAAGACCCTGAAAACAAAACATTTTATAGCTGGAATCGCGTGACTAGCAAGAACAACTAATTTTGCTAATGTAGATATCCTCAGGATTTCTGGCATGCTTAGCAACCTGTATAATACAATGAACTCATGGCCACAAGTTTCAAGATGTTTTTCTTTTTCAGAAATAATAAAGTATAGAATAATGAATGTTTATTGAAAATTAAAATAAATAAATAAACGTGAACCTTTTATATTAACACTAATATTTAAACCTGTCAAAGACAGGAAAACTAACACAGACAAAAAAAGTTGTCATTTTTCTTTAATATATTTTGTAAGGATTCTATTATTTATTATCATTTTATTCGAATTTCACTTTTCCTTCTTTTATTTATGTCTTAAGCTCCTCAACTTTCATTTCGAAGAATACTCACGATTGGCCAGGACTATAAGAAGGGCAGTCTTGATGAATTACAGAGCTGCCAATCTGTCGAGTTCGTGCGCGTGAGCGTGTTCTAATCATCCATGAAGGATAACATCGTGTTTATAGCCTGCAAGCGTGTGAGTGTACTGTACATATTGCCGAAGACCCAGACCGTCCGACTCGTCCTAGGACATGAGCAGCAATTTGGACGGACGGATCTGTACATATTGTTGTTGTTGAGACCCAGACCGTCCGATCTACCAGAAAGGGGTAAGGTAACAGTCTGTACATATTGTTGAAGACCCAGACCGTCCGACTCGTCCAGAGGACTAAGAGCAGCGTAATAGTTTGATCAGCATAGATTCAGTTTGGTAAGATGTTAAGGTTGAATTTCGCTGTAGATTATTATGTCATGGGTAGATATAGTATTGCTAGCTTTGTAAATAATTTGTATATTTAAGTTAGTGTGAAGTAAATTACACTGGTGCATAAAAAATGCATGATTTTGGGAAGTAGTAGAATAGTACCTTACAAGTACTTTACAATTTTATTTTGTTTAAGAAGGTATTGCGCTTAGCATTAAAAACAGTTAACTTTAACAGTCGTCGTCTTAAAATTGCTCAGTTTGGTTCTATATCATGGTCAATCTTATTTAAATCTTCTGTAAAGAAAATTACATGTTGGATACACATTTTTTATTTTATATTAATAAAATGGCTGAGTAAATTAACCAATGAATCTAATTACCGGAGGCCACTGCATAAAATCTCAATTTTCATTTTTTTAAATATTATTTATTTTTTTTAAAATGAGAATATAATTTCACACATTATAACTACTCTTCAAGCATGAATAAATAATTCGAAATAAAACTTTTAAAACGTCCATAAAGTGTGACTGTTTTAATCTAAAAATGCACTCCTATTTTTAATTAAAAATTGGCTTCTCAACATTTTGACTGAAATAAATTTAAATATATTAAAGAAAACGATACCACCTCCTAATCTAAACATCCAATTTTAATATAACAACAAAATAAATTTATTTTAGTGAGAAATAACCTTTATTTAAATGTTTCTCAAAGCCAACAGAAATAAGACTCAGTTGAATATATTTAATATTCGTTATCTTGACACAACTGCCTACGCACATTTTGAAAGCAAAGAGCAATAAATGAACTTCCACATTTAAGTTATTTTTGACTGAACACTTAACTCATAAATCAGCAGTTGAATACAATATTCAGTTTGGGGAGATTTTTTTTAAGAGAAAGGTATTTTGATAAGAATAGCGTAGAAACAAATTTAATAAAATAATATTAAATATATATATATATATATATATATATATATATATATAATATTTCGATTCTGGATATTGTAAAGAATCCGGCTGATAGATTATATTTTGAAAATTCACTAATCAAACAGCATAAAACTATTTTTCCATATGGATTAAATCAAATGTATAATAATAAAAATGTAGAAAAAACTACCTATAAAAATCCAAATTTTGATCTCTCTATCTTTAACATCCTAAATTATAACTCGTTTAGTGCCTCATAAAAAAGATCTAAGCGAGGAAATTATAACTATAAAAAGTGTCAAAATCTGAACATAAAAGCTAAAATTACTGAGATAGAAAAAAACTTTAAATCTTCATGTATCATAAATACTTTAAAAACCTGGGTATTCAATATCAAAAAACAAATATTAAATCAAGTATATAATATTTTCTTAAAGTCATTTAATCACGATGAGCATTTTTCACACCTTTTGTATGATCTTATTATTACAAGAGCTTATTTTTATACCTCCATCTGTCTATTCAACCTTTTTCTGTCTCTAATTATCATCAAAATAAAACGTATAATACTTATTGTGTAATTAAATACAAAAATTCACTTTACAATAACATAAATTTTAATTACTTATTTCAGCAGTAAAAACATTGTTTTCCTATTCCTAATACTCAAATTTTCAAAACATTTAAATATAATACCCCTTTAGAGACAAATTTTCAATTACAATGATATATCTAAATCTCTTATAAATCAAAATTCCTCTCCCAATTTACTATGTGTTTGTAACCAGCCAAATTATTCTAAATATATAAACTGCAATCATAAACACATAATTACTGGTGATCTCAACATTGTTCAAAATTTAGCACTTAAAAATCTTATGCTTTATGGTACCAAATTTCGAATCCAAAATACATTAAATCACTGTCATTTAATTAAACATAATAAATATTGATCTAGAAAAATTCATATACAAAATTGCTTGTAGTAAAAACTATCCCATTGAAGTTTTCGATGTGTGGAAGGTCAGCATTCTGATAAACGTCAAACATCTCTTAGGTAACTTGCCTACAACTAAACCTACAATTAACTTTAAAAACTTGAAGCAGGCAATAAATAAACTAAAATCACAATTTGTCATCACATATGTGGATAAAGCTGCAAACAATTACGCCATCATTTGTAAAAAATATTATGTACAAATCTTAAACGATTTCATAAATCACAATAATATATTTAAAAAAATTGATTCTTCAGCAACATCAATATCTAAGAAAATTATTGCATTTCATAAATTATTAAAATTACCTTACAACAATCTAAGATTCCCTTATATTGTCATGATCCCAAAATTTCATAAAAATCCTATCTATTTTAAATCTGTAACTATAGGACATAAATCATATGCAACTGTTGCTAGTAACTGTTGCTATTGGTCATTCTTAATAAAATGATTTCTAATATAATTGATAATTCAACTTCTCATATTATTAATAACAGTTACCAATTAATTCAAAAGTTGGATACGATTAATATTTTGGGATTTAAAACTTATGACTTTAAGGACCTTTTCAACAATATTGACATAAAAGATCTATATAAAGTAATTTGGGATATAATTACATCTTTCTATAATAGACAAAATTTGGATATAGATCATTCTTACGTGCACCACCTTCTCAAGTGTGTCATTTTTAATAATTACTTGATGCAAGGCAATAAAATTTATATGCAAATTAAGGGTGTTCCACAGGGTGGCTCTGCCGGTTCAGCTCTTGCAAATCTTTATCTACACTTCTACGAGTCAAATTTTATAAACTCTGCATATACTTTTTACAGATATATTGATGATGTAATTCTCATTAAAATAGCTCCCTCATCAAATGATATAGATTTTCATTCTTATCCTCCAAATTTATCCCTTATACCTAACGAAAGCAACATCTCATCTAGTGTTAATTTCTTAGATTTAACTCTCTCTCTTGATAATGAATATTCTTTTTTGTCAAACATTTATGACAAGAGAAAAGGTTTTCCATTTAAAATTCACAAGATAATCAATTTTAACTCATGTATGAGTAAACAGGTATACAAAAATATTTTAATAAATCAATGTCATGGTATTTTTAGGTTATGTGAAAATACACAATATAGTAACCATCTAGCAGATTTATTTCGATACTGTAGGGCTGAATCATATCCCGTTAATTTTGTTAAATATCACTTTAGAAATTTTGAATTATATTTATAATATGTTATTTATTGCTTTAGTCAGGTTTGCAATTGCTATTGTATACTTTAAACATTAAAATATACTTTGAGATTTCATTGTCTTTGTGATAAGTTTTGGATACATATTATATAATTGTTAATTATTAATTATTATGTAGTATAATTTGTAAACATATTTTTCTTTATTTCTCTAATTTTCGGGTGAAACATGTCTATTTGTATATCTATTGTCCATTGGTTGAACATCTTATTCAGGAGTTTTTCCTTTAATTCACAACAGATGGCGCTCTCTAGTATTCTTTCCCACAGACTAATACACATTCCCACAGACTAATACATAACTAATACAGTATTATGTGTTCTTTCCCACAAACTAATACACATTCCCACAGACTAATACATAACTATTATAGTATTCTGTGTTCTTTCCTATTTCATACTAGGATAGAGCAACGATATATTAGACGTCCTGAATAATGGTGAAGAAAGGTATGAGTTTAATTTCTATCTGAATCCTTGTGGATTGTTGGATAGATTACTTATATGTTTGCTATATGCACTCTCATCCTCTTCTTTCCTTTTGACTAATATTATTTTTTGCTAATTTTTGTTATTTCCATTTATGTTTCTGTCTGGTAATGTGTTGGATCTTTTGAAGATGTTTCGGCCATGTGGCTGTATCGTTGAGCGAAACACATTTGGAACCTCTGTGGATGCAATGCTCCTTGAAAAGCTGGATCTACAGAGGTTCTATAAAATTTCATTTTTTCGGACTGCATCTTTTCTTTTATTTTTATTTTTTGTCATTTTTATATTTTGAGCCTCCAGATTTTGATAATCTTTTGATGTTTGAACTTGATTTGTATGTATCGCTCTTGAATGTTGATAAATTCATGTGTATTATTGACTAGCAGCATACCCGTTCTTCGTACGGAGTATATAATATAAATAAACTTAAAATTCACAATTATGTGCAAATTCCTATAGTATACTAAATGGCATTTTTAATCAAAATATTCTGTTAAAATATTTAACATAATGCTCCTAAAAAGAAGTTAAGGAATGGCTGTTCTCGTTATTCAAAATTATCTTCACGGGTAGATCTGAAGAATAAAATATCCTGGCCTTTTTGTAAGCAAATTTATAAAAAGTATGGAATTGAATCAATATATGCAAAATAATAGCGTATTGTATGGGACCCGTACTACTTATATACGCGAATATTAGAAGATATAACCTGTATTAGTAGATTACATATATAAATTGAAAATATCAATAAATCCGTAATCTTTAAATCAGTAGGCAATAATTAATTCTAATATGTGCCCAAATGAAAGTGCTAAAATTATATGGGAAGATAAACCCGTACTACTTATAATGTCATAGATTAGAAGATATGTCCTAGTGTTAGTAAAAGATTACCCGTATTATAATATGTAGTCAGAAATTTTTTTACCAATATATAACAGATTACTTATTAAATTAAAAATATCAATAATCCCTGCCATCTTCATACCGGAAGGCTTGATTCCAATATATTCCAATATACATGTACTACTTATATTCTCTTAGATTAGAAGATATACCCGTGCATTTGTAGAAGATTACTCGTACAACGTACAATATATGAGTTTCAACAATTTTTGCCGCAGTAAAATAATGCCATAAGAAATTGAACATATCAATAATCTCTGAATCAATAATCCCCGAAAACATCAATAATAATAATGTTTAAACATGAAGATCGTAATTGATATTATCCAGTCAAAAATACGATGGCAATGAAATTTATTTTATATACATATCTTCATCATTAAAATCGGAAAAGATTTAATAAAAATCTTCTTCCTTATAAACACATTAAATTTAAATCCGTTGTTAAGCGACATGTTATGATTTGCTTCAAATAAATTGGTGGTCAAAATATCGTCTGAATATCTCTAATGAAAGTTTGGCGACATTTTAAAATATTGCCAAATTTATCGCCAAGTGGGACTGTAGAACTGACAGTCCCACTTGGCGATAAATTGACGGACCATCATCAAAATATTATCCCCTAAAAAAACACAATTTCGTTTATTTAGGGCATTTTATCAATTTCAAAATATTTTTATGGATTTATAAATATTTTTATCAATTTGGTGACATTTTAAAAAATCGCCAAATTAATCGCCAAGTGGGGCTGTAGAACTGACAGTCCCACTTGGCGATAAATTGACGAACCATCATCAAAATATTATCCTCTGAAAAAACACAATTTCGTTTATTTAGGGCAATTTATCAATTTCAAAATATGCTTATGGATTTATAAATATTTTTATCAATTTGGTGACATTTTAAAAATTCGCTAAATGTGTTACTAAGTAGGGCGGTTGGACTGACAGGCAAATGCTAACGAAACACCATTTCAGTACTTTCTTTTAACAAAACAAAATAAATTTCATTGATTTACGTCATTTTTATCAATTTGGGGACATTTCAATCATTTTGGTAACTTTTATGTAATTTGCCAAGTTAACGATATCCAGCCAAATTCGTAGCTCTAAATTCGCAGATCTGAATAAAATATCGGGATCCAGTTTGTATATACTAAATTGAAACACTAAAATATTGTTAGAAGATATACCCATTCTACTCTTTTTCTGTTTAAACAATTGGATAAATGAATTTATTGGGTAAACAAAATATGAGTTTATTAGCTAAACACAATATATAAGCTTAAAACCTCTTTGCTAAAATAAATGAAAGTGGTGTATGCAGTTCGCAATTAATATAATTAAAAAAAATCAAACCGTTCATTTATAAGATATATTTTAATATTTATTTAATATTCATTTATTTAATATTCAAATCGAAAAAATAATAATAATCATTAGCAAACATATTTAATTTCATTCCTTGGCCGAGCAACACGATATAAGATAGAATCTTCCTCATAAAATGCGAAATTAAATAACCATTTTAATATCTTTATACTTCTAATCGTTGAGTAAAAGCTTGTGAAATACAAAACATGGAGGTAGATTTTTCCATTTAAATTCATGTTTCAAACAATTCATGCTTTCAGATAGTGACTATTTAATGCAAAAATCCTGCATCAAACTCAAAAATAAAGTTTTAATTCCCTTTGACGTTTTAAACAAACGATTTTTAACACTTTACAACAAAGTTGAAAGTGTTTATGACTTTGTTCATTCTGTCTGTCTGTCTGTCTGTCTGTCTGTCTGTCTGTCTGTCCGTTAGCACGATAACTGCCGTAAAAATGGCTTAATCAAAATGAAATTTTAGTATGTTGTTCAGACGGTCTATAGGACCTATGGGAATATAAATGAATAATATCACCCAATTAGTTTTGGATTGAACCCGGGTTGAAAAAATGGAATACATTGAACCCTATGGGACCTAATTTTTCAAGCATTTTTAAGCGGATTTAAAATTCACAAATTGCTTCGAAAATTTTAGGCAGTATTCAAATTGTTCCATAAAATATATAAAAAAAAATTCAGCGAAATATATTCAGTAGTTTTTTAAATAAAAATTAAAATAATAATAACACCTTTTATATGAAGCGATCACGTGTCCATGATATGAAACGATCACATGATCCACTTCAAAATGATATATGGCATCCATCTTGTGTCAAAATCGTGATTTTTAAAGTTCTTTTTAATTCATACTGAGTGTTGTATCCGTCCTAAAACTACTTTATTTCTGCCTAAATTCTGTGCATCTACATACTGAAACAACGCAATGACAATATATTTCAGTTTAAATGCTCATCCAAATATGATTATTTCTACTATTAAGCCTATGTTTCACCTATGTAAAATGTAAACAGCAAAATATGTAGAATGAGTTGTATTAGAATCGCTGTAATTCTTTAACACAAAATAATTTAGTCCATGGAGTCTGCATGGCTGATATGATGAAATATTAATTGATTTCATAAAGAGAAGGACGATTTTTTCGATGAAGTTTCAAGCATAGAGTTCAATTTTTTGTAGCTCCATGGTCTTAAACAAAATGTTTAAATAAAATAAATTATTATAGTACTGTGATGAATGAAATGAATGGGAGAAAGTTATGAATGAAATCCTGTTTTTATAGAGAGATCCAGGCGTGTTATTTTTTTATGACGTCATTTGAATCAATTTCAGTTGTTTTCGATGAAGTTTTCAAATATAATAAATTATCGTAGTATTATGATAATTCTAAAATTATTACCGAGGAATGTATCAAATTTTAGAGATGTTTAAACCAGGCAATTTATACTTTAATGCCGTCATTTGAATGAAGTTAATTTTTTTCGATGAGGGTTTAAGGTTTCAAATATAATAAATTAATGTAGTATTGTGATAAGTTTTAAAATATTACCGAGGAATGTATTGCATTTTAGACATGTTTAAATAAAATTGCATTGAAGTTGGAAAGTGTTTCATAATCAATGCTTTAAGCATGATTGATCTTTCTTGTTATCCTTTGCGTTTGGATAAACCACGGAGTCGGAGAGTAGAACTCCAATAAAAAAAGTTCCGTTTTTCATTAATATCTCGACAACCCCTGGCCTTAGAAACTCGAAACTTGAGCAAAATTATTGGGGGGCTATTTCAAGGCCACCTACAAAATTTCATTACATTCGGTTCAGCCGTTCTCTCGTGATGATGAGATAAACGAAAGTTTAGTTTTTTACTAATATCTCGAGAACCACTGGTCGTAGAAATTTCAAACATAGACTAAATTTTAAGTGGGGCTATTTCTAGGCTACCCACAAAATTTCATCAAATTCGGTTCAGCTGTTCTCCCGTGATGATGGGACAAACAGACAGACAGACAGACAGACAGACAGACAGACAGACAGACAGATTTTCAATTTTATTTATATAGATAATTTAAAATTAAGATAATTTTGCATTATTTGGTAGCATTGTTTTCCTTTTGTTAAATATTTCCTTTCATATCCTCTTTACTTAACTTTCCAACGTATTGTTTTTGAACCAGGGTATGACACTGATCATGTTTTAAATTAGACTTACTATTTTTATTTATTTTTATCTATATTATATATATATATATATATATATATATATATATATATATATATATATATATATATATATATATATATATATATATATTATATAAAATATAAATATATAGAAATTGAAAAATCGGAAATAAAGATGTTTTAGTAACTTTTGCGCAAGGCAGCAGAGGGTACCAAACACTATATATATAGAAAAATAGAAATATACAAAGTGAAAAAAACATGTAAAAAGGAAGGAAGGCTCGGCAAAAAGCTTACATTATGGCGGTAAGGGGTTGTGACCTTACTCCCCAGTTCAACGAGCTCGTCAAAATCGCCGCGGCATTTTCACTCCTGGTCGCCAGCCCTGGCCCAAGCCAACCTCCGGAGTGACTTTGAAATCATCACGAGACCTGGATAGAGATGTGTACGAGAGCCATATCACCACAAATAAAGCCAGCTGAATTGCCGACTCAAATGAAATGTAGTTCCAGCCGCGGTCCTGTGATCACAGTGCGGTCCTGTCATATGAAGGGTTCGATGATTTTGTCTCTAATTGAACTCAAAAAATACTTAAGTCTTACACCATATGCAAAATTGTTTCTGTATAAATTATCAAGGTTTACAGTATAATACCCATTACAATCTAATACCACCAAGGAAAAGGCGTAATTGCAGCTCACTATCCTAAGTAAAAATATGAATAAAAAGATTTTTTATGACAAAAGAGTTTTTTATGACCACCTTTGAAAACAAGAATTATGACAGAATACCTTTCAACTCTCTCCTATACCATATTAATAAATTTTTACCAATCCCTTCCACTATTATAAAGCTGAATTACAGATTCGCCCGTACTAGCGGCAGAAAGCTATATAACTACAATCATATCTGTAAAAATGCCACAGTATGTAAAAAGGAAAACTGTAACTGTAAAGATAGTGTTTATAGAGACCCTTACCACCAACATATTATAACCGGTAACTTGAAATTCATTGAAGATCAACAACTGAAAAAAGTTTCTCAATTGGGTACTAAGTTTCGAGAGCAGGATTTTACAAATGTCTATAAAGACTTCAATGACGATCTGGATCATTTTATTTACCGATTGGCTGTAAAATACAGTATACCTATTCATACATTCAGTGAATAGAAATATCATTTAAAAAATGGTTTTCACTATTACTACAAAAAGCATTATCAAAAAACTACGGTAACCACCATTCCACGATCAATCACAGATATCAGAGAAAGCTATGTATTGACTTATACGGATAAAATAGTGTCTAATTATCCTTTTATATGCAAAAAATATTATGTGGAAAATCTAAGCAAATGTTACCAGGATCAAGATATGTATACACCATTACCCCCGGGTAGTAATGTCTTGGCTAAGAGGATCAGAGCCTTATACAAAAGGATTGGAATTGATTTAAAATATATTAAGTTCCCTTATCTGGTTCTAATACCAAAATTGCATAAGGAACCCGTGAAATTCGTACAGTCACAGTGGGCTGCGGATCATATTTGACTATCGCCAATTTAAAACTATTACATATTCTGAAACATGTTTTGATTGATATTCAAAAACAAGGTACAGTTATGATCAAGAACAGCTAAGATATTATAAAAAGACTTAAATTTTGTAATAAAGACATGAGTTTTAAAAGTTATGATTTTCGTGATCTTTTTAATAATATTGATATTACGCAACTTTATATGATTATGAAGGAAATTCATGAGGAATATGATTCGAAAAATTACATTACCTATCGCAGATACATGGATCTTGTGAATATAGTTTTGAAAGAAAATATTTTATTTGACGGAAAAAGCTATTATAAACAGATTAGGGGAATACCAATGGGGGGGGGGGGGCATGCTCCTCCGTATTAGCTGACATCTATCTTACTAAATATGAAAAAGGCACACATTTATTATATGAAATACCATATTTCCGTTATGTAGATGATGTGCTTTATGGTTATTATAAAAATGCACCAGATTTAGATTTCTCTTTTTATCCCAAAAATCTGGAATTGATAGAAAACAGTGGTAAAGAGGATGGATCTGTAGATTTCTTAGATATCACTATTAAGTACCACAAAAAATATGGCATATATACGTGTTTACACGACAAACGAGCTAGTTACAAGATCAAAATAAACCATATCATCAACTGGAGAACGAACCTATCTAGAAATGTCTTTAGGAATATTCTTTTGGGTCATTTCAACAGAAATCTGGTATGTAACACTTTAATGAAGGATTGCATTTCCAGTAACAATGGAATAATATTAGAGGTTATTAATAAGAATTACCCTATCAACTTCTTGAAGAAATATTATAATTCTTTTTTCAACGATAAACACGTAACCAATGCATTCCAGAGGGATTTTACTGGATTGAGATAGTTACTGCAGATCTGTTATAGTCTTACACATGCGCACTGTGTCTTACTTAAGCAGTATTTTCTGGTTATTCACATGTTCCCATCTTGATCTTCATTCTCGGTCGCTCTGTCTCTCCATTGATGGGTGCTTCTGACTATGCACATATGGGGGATCAGCCTTTGCAATGCAGCGGTTCTGTGAGCGTTGCCCGGGCTGTAAAAGCTGCTTTAAACGGAAATGAGGAGTCGCAATCCTCCTCTACTATTAGTTGCATTGCATTTGGTTTCCCTTTCTTTACTTTATCTTTTTATTCATTATATATATATATATATATATATATACAGGGTGTCCCAAAAACATTGACCTCGGCTTTTATTCCTTAAATATTAATCTTAGACATATATAATAAATTACAATGTTGCATAAAAAAAGGTACAGAATTTTATGAAATCGATTAGAATTTTCAAGGGAATTAAAATTTAAGAAATACAAAATTTAAATTTTTATTCTGTCCCTGTACAAAAACATGTCCAATGAGTAAAATGTGGCCCATATACTAATAAGATGATGTACAAAATTTCAGCATTTTATCATAGAAATCCAAGAGATATGAAAAGACAAAAATGCTGACTTAAACCACTTTTCGATGCATCAACATGGGTTCTCAGAGGGGAAACATCATGTCGGCAGATCACGTTTCAGGGGTCATACACAAATTACTAAAGGAAACAATGATTGCATAAATAAATAATAATTTTGCTATTTATTGGTACAAAAGTATCTATACTGTGTAGAAATAATAACTTTACACAAAGATTACAAAGCTTATTCAAAATGTTTTCCATCCATGCCAATACAGAGCTGCATTCGCCTGATAACACTTCTGAGCACTCGATCAAGTACTTGTTCGGTGATGTCAAGACAACCGTCTTGAATGCGTTGTTGCAAGATAAACAGTTGTACGTAAACGACCCCACTGTTTAGTGCCAACCATGAAGTCTACACGCCATGTATGGTAATTTCATTATCTCTGCAAGTTGCCATGACAACACATGACATCACAAGCAAAGAAGAGAAGGTATTTGTACTGTTTCGACCGAGCTGTAAGTATGGTTGTTGTTGTTGACACCCAGACCGTCCGACCTACCAGAAAGGTGTAAGGTAACAGTTTGGACGGTAGGGAAGTGCCACCCAATTTAGACCGGAACCCAGTGGGGGAGGCATCCTCAGGGACCGTACCCTCCTTCCCCTACCACCAACCTCTCGGAAGGTCTTTCGGACCCACATGTTTAACGTGATCGTACTCCGCATGAACACGGCGGCAGTTTTGCCAGCGGCTGGAATCGAACCCGGGCCTACCGAGTGCAACTCCAGCGCGCTAACCAATGGGCTACCGCGCCCACACTGTAAGTATGGTAATGAACGGAGGCATAGTGCGTAGTTACAGCGTAAACCTTGTTATATATGTGTGCGTGTAGAATAAAAATGGTCTACCGAACGACGGCTTCTGTTCCTTATTATTTAATTTAAGTAAGACACAAACATGGTCCGTCGAAGTCGGATTAAGAATTCAAAAGTTGAATTATCTAAAGGATTTCGGCAACTGAATAACCAAAGTGGAATTGGAAGGCTCCAGAAGTCGCAAATTTTAAGGTCAGTATAGTTAAAAACAATGTCCGTTAGATTTATAGTGCATTTGTGATACACGTATTTTGAATTTAACTAAGTTGAAATAACTATGTCTGAATTAATAACAATACAACATGAAATCTACGACTCTATGGCAAGATTCATTAGAAATTATAAGAAGGATTCAAAAGACAGGAAAACGGAATCGTACCTTAATTTAAGGCTAAATAACTTTTCCGAATACTGGATGAGTTCAAAACGAAGCACCGTAAAATAATTTTATCCAAAGAAATTGGAAATGACGATCCTTATTTTACGGACGATTTTTACTCAACGGTAGAAAATTTCTTTATCAACCATAAGTCAGAAATCCAAGAATTTCTTGTTTCTAAGTTTAGCTTAGCTTCAAACAGGGAAGCTTTGCAGGATATGCGAACTCAGAGTTTAAATTTCAATAATGGTGTAAGGTTACCCAGAATAGAATTGCCTAAATTTTCTGGTAAATACGAAGATTGGACTTCATTCCATGATATGTTTGTATCCATAATTTATAGTAATGAATCCATTTAGTTGGAGAAGCAGAAAAATTACTTAAGTATTTTGCAATTACCGAAGATAATTATGAAATAGCATGGAAATCATTAATTGAACTGTACGAAAACAAAAGCATATTAGTCAATTTGCGTTTAGATAACTAGGGAAAGTGCTCATTGTATTAAAAGTTTATTGTATACCACTCAAGAATGTCTGTCAACGTTAAAAAAATTGGGAGTTCCTGTAGAACAGTGGGATGATATTATGGTTTATATAACGACACAGAAACTTTGTATACAATCGATTCAGTTATGGGAACAAAGTTTAAGCTCAAAAACAGATTTACCTAAATTTGAAGAGTTAAAACCATTTCTTGAATCCCGTTTCAGAACAAGTGAAGCTATTTCAAATTATAATCAAGCTACTTCAAAGAAAGTAAGCGCTCAGGAAAAAGAAATTTCGGGAGCTAAAGAAAGCCGAACAAAAACGTATCTTGTAATTAACAAAGTGACCTGTATAATATGTTCTGGAAAACATGCTTTAGAACAATGTGAAATGTTTACAAAAATGAACAATCTGAAAAAGTTAGAAACAGTGAGGCATAAAAGTTTATGCTTTAATTGCTTATCTTCGAAACATGTTGCACGTCACTACCTTAGCAAAATAAATTACCGATTTTGCGATCGAAGACATCACGGTATTTTGCATAGAGCAATTGTTAATAATAATCAGGATAATGGGATCAAATCCAGGGATCAGAGAAATCCAGAGTCGGGTTCAAAGGAAACGTCAAGAAATGAGAATTCTAATGAAGCTACTACACAGATTTGCAACCATTTTTTTTTTCGTGACATTCCGAAATTCAGTGAAATTTTATTAACTACTGCGCTTATTCGAATCACATCACCTTCGGGAACGGATGTAACAGTGAAGATATTATTAGATCAAGGATCACAATCGACCTTCATAACAGAATCAGCTGCATAAAAACTTGGACTTAAGAAAGAACCGGCCGTTGCTCAAATTCTTGGAATGGGAAAGTTTAAAGTTGGAATATCTCGCAGTCAAGTTAGATTTAGCATAAAATTCCGATTTAAGCAAGAATTATTGACGACTACTAATGCTTTAGTGATCAGAAATCTCACAGATTACACACCACCACGATGTTCAATATCGGATTCTTTGGAACATTTAAGAAACAAATCTTGCTGATCCAAACTTTGGCAAAGGAAAAATCGATATCATACTTGGCGCTGATATATATTCACAAATATTATTGGATGGTATCATAAAAGGACCAAAAGGTACTCCGATTGCTCAAAGTACTTCATTAGGTTGGATTTTGAGGGGATCTATTTTGAACAATTGTCAGGATAGTTATTCCAAATAACAAACAACCAAAATTCTGAATCTTCACAGCATGTCAGAAATACACGATCAGCTGCGAAAATTCTGGGAACTTGAAGAAACTTCACTAACTCGAACACTCACTACTGAAGAACAAATGAGTGAAGATAGCTTCGAGAAAACGCACAGAAGGGAAAAGAGACGTTATGTAGTTAATTTGCCGTTTAAAGACACTTCTACGACACTCTGTGAATCAAGAGATACAGCGATTTCGCGATTTGAACAAAACAAAAGTAAACTCTCAAGAAATCCTAAAGTTAGTGCGGAATATTCAAAATATATAAATGAATATATCAAACTAAACCATATGGAAGAAATCCAAAGGATCTCAAAATTCACGGGAAAGGTTATAAACCGAATTATCTTTTTCATCATGCAGTGATCAAAG
This sequence comes from Amaurobius ferox, assembly GCA_951213105.1. NCBI lineage: Eukaryota > Metazoa > Arthropoda > Arachnida > Araneae > Amaurobiidae > Amaurobius > Amaurobius ferox. Next base: position 149,281,891 of record OX578133.1, on the reverse strand, counting down.
AAAGTAGTTCAGCTGCGAAACTTCGTGTGGTATTTGACGCCTCTTAAAAAACGTCGACAGGTGTATCATTAAATGATAAATGACAGGACCGAATCTTCAAGAGGTAATGACGGCTATATTGCATAGATGGAGATTTTATCAGATCGTACACACAGCTGATAAAGAGAAAATGTATGTAGATAAACATACAGACTATCAAAGAATAGTTTGGAGGATTTCTACGTCAGAAGCGATAAAATATTACTGATTTCTAACAGTAACATTTGGATTGGATTGCTCTGCTTATCTTTCTATAAAGACCTTGAAACAATTAGCTCACTATGAGAAACTAATTTTTTCATTAGAAGCAGAATCTACGATGAACGATTTCTACGTTGTTAATCTTACGTCTGGAGCGGATAATATTTCTGAAGCATTGGAAAAACAAAGACAAATAATTAATCGTTTAAAATTAGGAGGATTCCCTCTAAGAAAATGGGCATCTAATAAAGAAGAATTGCTTGAATCATTAACGGAGGAATTTCGAGGAATATCAAAGCTGAAAACCATAGAAGCAGATCAAAGCATCAAAACTCTTGGTTTATATTGGCATCCAATAACAGACGTATTCAGTTACAAATTAAGTTCTATGGCAACGGGACAATCTACCATTACGAAAAGAACCATTTTATTGAACACAAGTAAACTATTCGATCCATTAGGATGGATAGCACTAGTTTTAATTACAGCTAAAATTATACTTCAGTCATTGTGGATGATTGGATTGAATTGGGACGAAGAACCACCAGTAGAAATTCGACAACAGTGGATTAACTGGATAAGTCAGTTACCAGATATGGAAAATGTTAAAATTCCACGCTGGATAAACTACAGTTATTCCGAAAACCATTCTATCGAAATGCACATATTTTGTGATTCCTTGAGTACTGCATATGCTTCTGTTGTCTATCTTAGGATAATTTCTGAAAGAACAATTTCTACACACATTGTTGCAACGTCCTTCCGAGAGGTTGGTGGTAGGGGAAGGAGGGTACGGTCTCTGTGGATGCCTCCCCCACTGGGTTCCGGTATAAATTGGGTGGCACTTCCCGACCGTCCAAACAGTTACCTTACACCTTTCTGGTAGGTCGGACGGTCTGGGTTTCAACAACAACACATTGTTGCAGCAAAGACTAAAGTCGCGCCAGTGAAAACTGTATCTTTACCAAGATTAGAACTTTGTGGAGCACTATTAGGAGCAAGATTAGCTTATCAAATCTCATTAGCTATACATGCAAAAATTGAAACTACGTACTCTTAGACCGACTCAAAGATCGTTTTAGCCTGGTTGAAAGGACATCCTACTAGATGGAAAACCTTTATAGCGAATCGTATCATTGAAATTCACGATAAACTTATAACCTGCAATTGGATACATGTGCCATCAAAAGAAAATCCTGCCTGTTGCGCGACTCGTGGGCTTACACCAGATGAACTGATCAAAAACAAATTATGGTGGAAAAGACCTACATGGCTTACAATGCCTCAAGACTGTTGGCCTAAATCCATTGATATTCCACCTACAACCATAGAAAAAAGAAAGGTTGTCACATTAATAACATTAAGTGTAAGTACAGATTTTGACTTGATTTCAAAATACTCCAAATTGTCTAAACTAATAAGAATAACTGGGTATTGCTATAGATTTGTATCTAACTGTAAGATCTCAAAATCTAAACGTAACTTATCTTACTGGACAAGAACTGAAAAACGCTTTAAAGAAACTTGTAAAATTAACACAAACATCTTCCTTTACTTCTGAGATAGAACACGACTAAAGAACAAAAAAGAACTATCGCATAAAAGTCGACTTCTAAATCTCAACCCATTCCTAGATGGTGAAGGTATATTAAGGGTAGGAGGCCGTTTAAAACATTCCAATTTACTGTTTGAAGAAATTCATCCTGCGATTTTACCAAGAAAAAATATTTAGTTACCCTTATAATCCAAAAAATTCATCTAGATACGTTGCATGGAGGAACACAATATTAGGACTTTTAAGGAAAAGATATTGGATATTAGACGCTAGAAATACGATAAAATTTATTATACATAAATGTGTCATATGTCACCGATAAAAGACCAAAATGTCTCAACAGCTTATGGGAAATCTTCCAGCCCCTAGAATAAATGAATGAATCTAGACCTTTCTCTCATACTGGAATGGACTACTGCGGCCCAATCGAAATTAAGATTTTAAGGGGTCGTAGTTCGAAATCACAAAAGGGATACATTGCAGTATTCATATGTTTAGCCTTAAAAGCGATTCATCTAAAAGCTGTTTCCGATCTGACTAGCGAAAGCTTTATGGCAGCGTTCCGACGATTCAGCGGACGTTGGTTGCTCTGATTTGTATAGTGATCAAGGGACAAATTTTAAAGGAGCCGCTTCCATGCTTAAGGACGACTTGAGAAAGTCGATCGATCAAATTAACAAGGAAATAGTACATGTCTTGACGAAGTTGAAGTAACGTGGCACTTCGTCCCTCCGTCATCCCCACACTTTGGAGGCTTATGGCAAGCGGGCGTAAAATCCACAAAATATCACTTGAAGAAAATTTTAGCAAAAAGATTGCCTACATTTGAAGAATGATCACAGTATTAACTCAAATCGAAGCATCGTTAAACTGGAGACCGATTACTCCAATTCATGATGGTCCCAACGATTTTAACCCACTTACACCGGGACACTTCCTAATTGGAAATTCATTAAAAGCAATACCTGAACCAAGTATATTGGATATACAAGAGAATGGATTAAGCAAGTGGCAATTGCTACAGCAACTGAATCAACAATTCTGCCCTCACGAAGATTTCACTCCTCCCGATCGACAATCCAGAGCCTCGAACCAAAACCAATGATGAGAGTTTTGAACTTTGAATTATATATTTGTATTATTTGTAGACCATTCATTTGAACTTTTTTCGAAATCTAGCGGGATTCTCGATACCTGAACGTTTAAGATTAAACGCTTAGTTCAGGCAAAGATTTCAAGGCCCCGTGTATGTTTGGTGCCAACTATGAGTTAAAGTCTACACGCCATGTTTGGTAATTTCTTTATATCTGCAAGTTGCCATGACAACACATGACGTCACGAACAAAGAAGAGAAGCTATTTGTACTGTTTCGACTGAGCTGTAAGTATGTAATTAACAGAGGCATAGTGCGTAGTTACAGCGTAAACCTTGTTGCATATATGTGCGTGTAGAATAAAGATGGTCTACGGAACGAAGGCTTCTGTTCCTTATTATTTAATATAAGAAGTGAGACACAAACACCCACAAATAAAAATCCATAGGCGTTAAATCAGGCGATCTAGGGGGAAATTCGACTGGCCCATGCAAGCCAATCCACTTGTCTGGAAACTCGTTATTTAACCAGTGTTTCACAACTGTAGTATGGGTGAGCTGGAGATCCGTCCTGTTGAAACCATACATGTGGAAGTACTATTAGGGGCAGTTCATCCATACAATCAGGAATTACCGCATTCAGAATCATATTAACATATCTGTCACCCGTTAACGTGCCATCATACAGTATGGGTCCAAGCAAACGATTTCTGAAAATACTACACCATGCATTCACAGAAAATTGCTTCTGATGATGAATATCACGTACCACGAATGGATTTGTGTCAGATCAGAAGTGCTCATTTTGAGGATTTATGCATCCATCTTGTTTAAAACAGCATTCGTCAGTCCAAATTCCGTTTTTCAGGAAAGAGGGATTTGCATCTTCCTGAATTAGAGCCCAATTACAAAAATCCAGACGACGTTGATAATCTGTTGGCTACTACCCTTTCACACCATGAATGTTAAAGGGTGCCATTTATTCAGTTTCAGTATTCTCCACACTGTTGCACGTGGTACGTTCATTTCTGCAGCAGCTGTACAGACACTACTATGTGGATGACTGCAAAAGTAAGCCAAACCTCTAAAATGCGATACATTCCTCGGTAATATTTATAAAATTATCATAATATTACAATAATTTATTATATTTGAAAACTTCATCAAAAATAAATGAACTTTATTCAAATGACGTCATCGAAATATAAATCGCCTGGCTCTCTGTATAAAAGTAGCATTTCATTCACAAACTTTTTTCCATTTATTTCATTCATCACAATACTATAATAATTTATTTTATTTGAAAACTTAAAACCATGGAGGTTCAAGGAATTTAACTCTATACTTCATCGAAAAAATCGTCTGCTTCTCTTTGTAAAATCAATGAATGTTTCATTCATATCAGCTATATTGCACAATCCATGAGCTAAATAATTTGCATTAAAGAAATGAGTAATTCTTATACAACTCATTCTACATCTTTTGGCGTTTACATCCTCCATAAGGGAAAATTAGGCTTCGTTTCAGAAATAATCAAAGTTTGATGATCATTTAAGCTCAAATATATATATATTGTAATTGCGTTGTGTCAGGATGTAGATGCACAAAATTTAAGCAAAAATAAAACGGTAGACTGATACAACACTAAATATGAATTAAAAAGAACTTTAAAAATCACGATTTTGACACAAGATGGATACCAAATTTCATTTTGAAGTGGGTCACGTGATATCTTCAATATATTCAGTAGTTTTTTTAAAAAAAAATTAAAATAATAATTACACCCTTTATATGTAAAGGGTGTAATTATTATTTTAATTTTTATTTAAAAAACTACTGAATATATTTTGCTGAAATTTTTTTTTATATATTTTATGGGATAATTTGAATATTTCCTAAAACTTTCGAAGCAATTTGTGAATTTTAAATTCACTTAAAAAATGTTTGAAAAATTAGGTCCCATAGAGTCCAATGTATTTCATTTTCTCAACCTGGGTTCAATCCAAAACTAATTGGGCGATATTATTCATTTATATTTCCATAGGTCCCACAACATACTAAAATTTCATTTTGATAAAGTCATTTTTACGGCAGTTATCGTGCTAACAGACAGATAGACAGAATGAACAAAGTCATAAACACCTTTTCAACTATATTGTAAAGTGTTGAGAACGAAACAGTAAACACAGCATCAAACCGAGGGCAATATAATAACGTGTATTTAATAGTAAAAAGTAACGAGAAAGGGCTGAACAAGGAAAATAAATTAATGAATAGTATACATATATATATATATATATATATATATATATCACTGCTGAACAATTGCTAAGGATGGATGACAATATCACCCATAGCAACCACAAAATGAAAGGAAGCAAAATGTGGAAAATTAGAATAAGTGCGGGATACAGTAGGGAAGAGGTGTGCGTATGGAAATTTTTCACTTCCGCACCTGTTCGTCACGTGATAACGCTGATGAGAGATTTAAAGGATTCGAGCGTGTGGACAGTTGTTGTTCCAAGTGAAAGTTTTACGGGAAAGATTTAATTGACGAACTTGAAATTTTCGGTATGTCTTCCCGATATCACTTAGATGATTTTACGCGTGGCCGTATTATTGGAAAGATCGAAGAAGGGCGAAAAATAACAGATGTTGGTTGCCAGGGAGTTCGACATCGCCCACAGCGTGGTTACACGGCTGTGGCAAGCATTTGAAACAACTGGGATGTGTAGCAAGCATTTCGAGTGAAGTCATGTTAGAAGTACGATGCCTGCAGGAGACAGGTACATTGTCCTATCGGTAAAAAGGGACCGGCGCACCACAGCTCAGCAGGTGACAAATCACTTTCTTACTAGCGCAGGACAGCGTATCTCCCAAAAAATTGTAACCAGACGTTTGGGAGAAGGAGGACTATACGCCAGCAGACCTGTTGTGTGTGTCCCTTTGTCCAGACTGCACCGTACCGCCTGTTTGAAATGGTGTCGTGAGCATCGCAATTAGACTGAACAGGACTGGGCTTGCGTACTATTCTCAGATGAGAGTAGGTTCAGTCTGTTATCGGACTGTAGACTCCAACTGTCTGGCGTGAGAGTGGTACTGCTTATCGTCCAGAAAATATCCAGGAAAGGGACCGATATCCGACATGCAGTATCATGGTATGGGCCGGCATTATGATCAATGACCGCACGCCCCTACACGTGGTTGCAACTGGGACTATGACCGGCCAACGATACATTGATGAAGGTCTACTGCCTCATGTTCGCCTTTTCCGTGGTGCTGTCGGTAATAAATTTTTCTTCATGGACGACAACGTACCATGTCATCGAACACTCGCTTTTCATGATTGTCTAGTCAGCGAGGGTATTCAATGCCTCGTATGGCCAGGACGTTCTCCAAATCTAAACCCCATTGTAAATGTTTGGGATGCTTTGAGGAGGCGACTTGTTGGTCGAAAATATCCTCCAACAAACAAGAACACCCTCATCCGTGCACTGACAGAGGAGTGGGACAACTTGTCTCAATAGCTGCTGGATAATGTTGGGTAAAGCATGACACGACGTGTGAAATGTTACATCGCACTCCACGGTGGATATATCCCGTACTGACACCTTTTTCAAAGGTGCCTACTGTCGTTCATATGCATTTTTCCATTTCTTCGTACACAGCATCAAATAAACACTTTTTCCTTTCAGATGTTTCAAAACCTTCTGTATTTTCTAAAATAATGAATTATCTTTATTCTAATGTCCGAACAGTGTGATAACAATATTTTATCCTGCTGGGCCTCCACCCTCGTTAATGTTGTGCTACATTGCAATTTGCGATCAGTCCATAGCAATGCATATATATATATATATATATATATATATATATATATATATATGCATAGTTTCCTCTTATAAATATCAATTTATATATATATATATATATATATATTTGAAATGTAATAATAAGAATTATGTAAAAATAAAAAATAAAAAAATACAATTCAAGTAATATTAACAATATATATATATATATATATATATATATATATATATATATATATATATATAACTCTATAACAAAAAAATCGACGCACTAAGAAGGAGTTCTCCCCCACTGGGTTCCGGTCTAAATTGGGTGGCACTTCCCGGCCGTCCATACAGTTACCTTACACCTTTCTGGTAGGTCGGACGGTCTGGGTCTCAACAACAGCACTAAGAAGGAGTTGTCCGATTGTGATAAAAATTGGTGGATGTGAAGAACATACATAGAAAAAGAAACGATTAAAATTTCAGAACAATTTAATGATTTAGAGTTTGACCAATTAATAAGGCGTTGGTCCACCTCTGGCCTGGATGCAAGATCTCAGCCGGTGTGACATAGACTGATGAAGTTCACGGCTGGTGTCCTGCGGAATGTCTTGCCAAATTGTCTCCAACTGTCGGGCTAAATCGTCAACATTCCGGGATGGTTGCAATCGCCTTCCCACAACGTCCCAAATGTGCTCTATGGGAGAGAGATCAGGAGACTTAGCTGGCCAAGGAAGTGTTGGGCAAGCTTGAAGACAATTCATAGCAACACGTGCCGTCTGCGGCCGGGCATTATCTTGTTGAAAAGTAAGTCCGGGGTGTCGCAAAAGGAACTGTAACACAACCGGTTGTAGAATGTTGTCTACGTACAGCTGTGCTGTCAGTGTGCCAGAAATGACTACCAAAGGGTTGCTATCAAAGGCTATCAAAGGAGATGGCACCCCAGACCATAACGCCATGTTGTGGTCATGTATGGCATGCAATAGTAAGGACAGGACATAGTTTTGCACGATGAGCTAGGCCTTTTCTAGCTCCCAATAAAAATTGGAAATTGAATAAATTGAATAAAGTGAGAAGCATTTCCGAAACCATGTACGTTATCAAGGGCCATACATGTTTCGTTAATGAGGATTCTACGTTTCTGTGTACATTACTATAAATTTATTACAGAAATAATGCACATGGCCCGACGTAGAAGAAAATACAAATTGGATCGGATACACAAGAAATCATATATAAATCAAATATAATTTAACACACCAGCGTGTGGCAAAGTATTTATAAGAAAATATAATGTAATGAAAAGTCATAAAAATATAATAAATATGTATTTACCTCTTGTTCTGCTTAACATCTTAGATTTCGTGGTACTGACTAAGCATTTTATCTCAAAACAGGTTACAGTTAATTTTATATACGAAGATTTTAACTGTTAGAAATGAAACATGGAGATGAAAAATTATTTAAAATTGTTTGAGAATGATCTGTCAATATGTCGCTGTAATTGTAGCAAGGTGTTGAATTTAAAATTAAAATGTGTTTGAAATGTGTTTGAATAAATGAAAAAATAAGGTTGGGCGGCTAATTATTTTTTATAGTGGTGTTTATGAATTTAAGAAGATGTTCTTTGTAGTAACATAGTGTACTTAACATTTTTATTCTTAATAACTGGTTATTAATAATATTTCTATGTACTGATTTTGAAAGATTGAAAGAAAAATGTTGAAGTTTATTTACTTTGAAGTTATAAGTTTCTGTTTTGTCATATGTTTTAAATTTCAATGTGTCTGCATTTTTAATTTTTAACCTAACGTCTACTAGATAATTAATCCAGTTGGATGTATATACATTTTCAATTAGTTGTAGATTAGGGGGATAGAAATTAAGGTTTAATACAGTTGCCTCATTAGTAATTCCAATAATAATTAGATCAGCAATAAGTCTGTGCATGATATGACTGTTGAAAGGGTACTGAATTTCGTAAAAATGCAGATAAAGGTTGGCCAGTATTGTGGATGAGGTACCTCCCTGTGGTATTCCCTTATTTAATTTGTAATGCATTTTCCTTGAACTAGATACTGTTTGAACAGAATGAATTTTAATAATGTTTTGAATTTTGGAAAAGAGATGTTTTTTGCTTGAGTAAAATGTTCATATAAATGTAGTATGACTTTATATAAATCATTAATATCAATGTTATTAAAGAGGTCTTTGAAATCAAAAGTTTTTACATCATGTATGTAAGGGAGTTGTTTTAAGTTATTAATCAGTTCTAAACTATTTTTGATTATGTGTTTTTTGTGTAGTAAAATGATCATAAATTTGATTTAGTATTATTAGAAGTTGTTTTTCAGCAGCATTGGTATATGAATTAAATCCTATAGTAACAGTTCTAAAAGAAATAGGTGATTTATGGAATTTAGGTATGAGTACCAGGTAAGGAAAATTGAGATTGTGTTTTTCTTTAAGAAGTTTGTAAGCAATTATTTGTTTACTTATAACAGTGATATTAGAGTATAAAGGAGTTCATGAGATTGAGGTACTGAGTTGCAATTTAAATTCGTCCGAATAAAATTTTTTGCAAATAAACGCATAATTACTGGATGCCTTATCAAGATATGTGATTACAAATTTGTCTTGTAGTAACTTGATCTCCCTAAGGATGTCTTGGTAATGATGCGTATATTTTGGAATTGGAAATTGTTGAATCAATTGTTTTACATGCCAGGTGACTTGTACTTGCCAGCTCTTAAAGGCTTCGAAAGGGCAGTGGTATTTACCTGACATTATATATATATATATATTTATCTAGATCAATGTCAAAAGCTTGTATTATTTTCTCTTTATTATAAAGAAGTGGTAGTCTGTATTTGGATACATAGCTGAGAAATTGTTTGAGATGAGGTTCCTGAATTAAATTGAGATTTCCGGTGATTATATATGACCATGATTTGGGTCAATAAAGGGTAGATAGTGTGATTCAATACACGAACAAGATACAGAATTATTCAAATGTTTTGATAAAAGATTGTAGTTGTATATTTTACGTCCTAATGGTACTGGATATTACGTCCTAATGGTACTGATGCCTTTATTATATTAACACTTTTAAGTGGGAAAAAGGATTGGAATTTTTAAAAAAATTGTGTGAAGTTGAAATAATTAAATATAGGATTTGTGTAATTAATAATACCAATAAGATTGGTTGGTGTTTTCTTTTTGGTGTGAAAGTGTGAGGTGAACACCTAGCAGCCTTGCTCTTGTTAATAAAAGGTCAAAAACAAGGTATATATATATATATATATATATATTAGAAAAATGTAATAATAAAAATAATCAGTTCAAGTAATCGTGAAATATTAACATCACCATAGAAGCAAAACCACGGCCATAATGTCGATAATAGAAAAGAGCAGCACCGGCCTAAATTCGAAGCTTAACCAGAATTAAATTATCTTCAGGTCTGAGTATTTAATTCTAATTAACCCAAACAAATACCTGTTTCAGATTGGGCAATAGTACATTACTATAAATACCCAAACTCAGACTACAGGCACCAAAAGATGAAAAATTGAAGATAATAAAAATTAAGAAATCTATTATTACCATGAGGCAGGGACCCTTCTTCTTTCACCACGTGTAATTACGATCAACCACAACAGTATCAAAAATATCGAGAAGTCCCAGAATGAACATGACGAAATACAACCTAGAAAGCAGAACATACGTTCACAACGACCCTCCCTGACCCGTCCAGTGAGTTAGAGCCGGAGACAGGACAATTACCCATATAAGTAAAACAGAACATGAAACATAGATGAAAATTCTTAGTAAACAAGTGATTCAAAGAAGAAATGGATGAACGAGAATGCCACTATACACCATTATAAGGGCGCTCAAATCATAGTATCAAACTGGCTAAAGTTATAAATTTTTAACGAAAATAAAATTCAAAACATTAATATTAATGTATCTTATTTTCCGATTTTTTATTTTTCTAATTTTTTTAGTTCATTTTATTATTATTCATTTTTATTTAATTATATAATTAATAAATAATTTTAATAATAATAATTTTTTTTGTCTCCACATTATTAGCCACTATAATTGGGAAAGTTGTCTTGGATGTTATCGAGTGGAAGTTGATACACTGAGTTGATAATTTTAATAACGAATTTGGGAGGATATGCATTATTAGTCGCTGTATTCATTAATTCCATAAAATGAGTTAATTTATAATTTCCATCACAAATTTTATTGATTCTAAGAACCTGGTTTATTATAATATTTCTAAAAACTGATATATGCAAACAAGAGTCAAAGTGTTGAATTTTTGATGTATTAAATCTAAAATCTTGTCTTTTATCATATAAGTTTATAGCCAGATTACAATTTTGTAAATCTAAATTTAAATCTAAAAAGTTTGCAACATTAGAGTCATTATTACTTGCATTTAATTGTAAATTATTAGGATAAAAGTTAAAAATACTATAGGGATGTTATTATGGGATACACATAATATGTCATCTAAATATCTAAGCATGTGCATATTATGCAATCCTGGATTAATGTTCTTTTCATGCAAGAATAAATACGGATTAGCTAATAAAGATGAGGCACACACCCCTTGTGGGATACCAAACTGTTGCTTAAAAAAAGTACCACCATGTTGAATATAATTCTCATAGAGAGTGAAATTTAGTAATTTTTTAAAAAGAAAAGTTGAATATTTTAGGGTGATATTATATTTTGCAAAAATTCCTAAAATAATTCTATACAGATCATCTATACCAATATTATTAAACAAATCTTTGAAATCAAAAGTATAAATACTATGAATATTAGTAAGAGTTTTTAATTTCTTAACTAATTCAAAACTGTTTTTTACAATATGACAATTATTTGAGATATCATCTGACAAGGATACTTCATTTAAGATTTTTAATAATAATTTACCAGCATTAGTAATGTACGAATTATGCCCATTAGTAATAATACGAAAAGCAACAGGGGATTTATGAAACTTCGGTACTAAAACAAGATATGGAATGTTATTACAACTATTTTTTAGATGGATTTGCTTATATTTGGCTGATATTCTATTGGATAAGATTTTAAAGTTAGTAATATGTAAATTGTACATTTGATTATTAAGTAAGCGTGACTGGAGGGTACTTATATAGCAATATTTACAAATGATTGAGTAGTTACTACTAGCCTTATAGACATAAGTAATGACAAAATCATTTTGAATTTCTTTAATATCCTTTTTAATTGAATTAAGTTTATATGATTTATTAATTTTCTGAATATATATATAGGGATTTAAATATTGCTCTATTAAGACGCTCCAGGATTTGAAGACTTCTACAGGGATTTGCTATTTATAGCTGATTTTATAGATAAATTTATTTAAGTCAAGAATTAAATCTTTACCAATTGATTTATGTTTAAATTTAGTAGGTAAACGTACTTAGTACCTAGTAACATCAATGATCTCAGTGCATCATAATTAATAATATTTAGATTTCCCGTTATAACAAGCCTATGGTGTTTATCTACGTAGTTTTGTATTTATTTAAATGACAGTGGCAATATGGCGCTTTATCTAGTTCGTAATTTTGATTAATATCTATTAATTTGTCTATTTGATTATAATTGTAAATATAACGTCCTAGCGGTTTATTATATTTAAATGCAATTTTAGGATTTACATGTTTAACTGGAAAGTAATTGGCAACCGATTTTAAAAAATTATTTATCTTCAGATTATTTAACACAGAATTAGTGAAATTCAGGGTACAATATTCGTTTATTTTAGTAGATTGTTTTGATTCATCATTTAAATTTAAGTCCATGACGTATAAATAAACATTAAGAATTTTACTTCTGGTAATGAACAAATCATAGAATAAATGTTTAAAATAAATATTATCAAATGCAGTAGTTCTAAAAAGGTTATAAACCATATTTAATTGCTGTTTTTTAATTGCGAAAATCCAGTTCTTACATTGTTTCCAATCATAAATAATTTTGAAATTTGCATGCTGCTGTAGGATGGTATTTTTTTAGATCAGATAATGAGAGCAATTTTTTATTATATTTACTTGCTATTTTAGTTCTTTTTGATTTATTGTTAGAAATGTTAAAGAAATTATATATATTATGGTCTTCATTAGGATAATTAAAGGATTTTTTAACAATGTAATGAAGATTAAATAATTGATTGAGTCCATATGGGAAAATAGTTTTGTGTGCACATTTGAATTCATTTTCAAAGAACAATCTGTCATAATAATTTTTTTGAATACATTGAATACTAATTTCAGTGTTGTCAAACCCATGTATAGAAAAATGTTCGCATTTGAATTTTGATTCATTAAGGGTAGTTGCATTATTTGATAAAAATTTTATGCGATTCCTGTGTACGTTAATTAGGAGGTGCAGAGGCTTGCTGGTTTGGCCTATTTATGACATATTACATATTTTGCAAACAATTTGGTAAATGCAATTATATGTTTTACAGAAGGCAAGATTATTGCTACAATTGATCTGGTTACTATTAGCAAGCGGACACGTTTTACATCTATTAGAATTACAAGCTTTAAATTTAAAAGTGTTATTTACTGATGCATGGCTGTAAGATTGATAGTTATATGAAGAGAACAAGGAATTCTGGCTGGATGTACTAAATGAAGATGGAATAGTCATTGAAGAAAATGGATATTGTTGGTATCGGAATATCGATCTAGGAAACCCCAACAAGTTCTCGAATACCGAGCTTGAATATCAGAGAACATCAGTTGCCAGTCGTTAAATATTGATAATTAGACATCATATAATTAGAGTAAGATAGTAACCTTTATTTCCCCAAAGTAAAGGAACTTGCATTCAAAATAAGAGACTCATAGCTAAGTATGAAACTTAATTCAAATACAAAAATAGAAACACAATTACAACAATTTCACTATTTTTTCAAACTAATGGATCATCTAAATCACCTTGAAAATAATAAGAGCTAAAGTGTAGACATATTAAAACTAGATTAAATAAATGCTCAGAAATAAGCAAAACTAGGATAGATAATGGAAAAAATGTACATATATACATTGACTCAATTTTTATTGGAATAGTCAAATAACATCCAACAATACATCATGGAAAACAATATATTACCTCGAAACTAATAAATATTATCTAAGAATAATACAACCATTAAACAATGCTGGAAAACACACAATTCAAAATCTTACAATACAAATTTCATTTAATCAATGCAGCAACAATTAAGAGATTCAATGTACTGAAAGCTAAATTCTATCACAATATCAATGGCAAAGAATACAATTATAATATAGGAATAACAAATAGAAATTTCAGACATTATAATAGGAAAAGATTGGAATAATAATTGAGATATAAATTGAGATAAAAATTGACACCAATTCAGCTCTAATGATAATAATTTTAGTGTAATTCAGTTCTTACTAATTAAAATAGGATGTTACTACGGAAAATTCGTAAACAATTGGACAGAAAACATAATAGTCAATATATAATACGCGCATAATGCAGCAGACAAGTACATGGATAAATATTAGAAAAATGTAATAAAAAAATAATCAATTCAAGTAATTGTGAAATATTAACATCACCATAGAAGCAAACCACGGTCATGATGCCGAATAGAAAAGAACAGCACCGGCCTATTATATATATTATGAAACTAATAGAACTACTATTGAACCTGAAGAGATACTATATATCACCTGAAACTAATTTTAAAATCTCATTTAGAATACTATATTAAGATATGGATTTGCTCGGGAAAAAGCAGAACACAAATTCATAGGAAATAAAACTGATTAAGAAATAATAGAATGGATTAGAATGTATAGTAATGGATAGAAGACAAAGATGTTGTAAAATCATCAGAAGGTGCATACAATTATTTTGCCTTCTAAAACATTGTTCTTTTCATTAAATAACTTTGTTATATTGAACAAAAAGGTTATTTTACACTCCAAAGAACTAGAAGAAATAAGATTACCATGAATACAAAAGAGAATGAACGAGATTTTACCAAAAACTGGAAGAATGAACTAAGCCTACTACTCGCCTTGTGCATGGATGGGAAGCAATATCTTCAACGATTACCACTTATAAAGATAAAAATCAGTGTAATAAAATTAGTGTTGCCACTCACAGATAAAAATCAGTATAGCCAATCAGGAGTAAAATTTGGATAAACATTATGAAATACACCTTTAAATTTATTATATGGCAAATACTTAAGACTCATTCCCCATTTAAGTCTAATGATATATTATCTATATAAATAAAACTGAAAACCTGTCTGTCTGTATGTTTGTTTCATCATCACGGGAGAACGGCTGAACCGAATATAATGAAATTTTGAGGGTAGGTTTAGAATAGCCCCACTTAAAATTTAGTCCATGTTTCGAGTTTCTATGACCAGGGGTTGTCTAGATATTAAATAAAATGCACAGTTAAACCTTCCATAGACATAGCATTATACAGACGATATTTTATCCCATAAATTTATTTGAAGAAATTAATATCATATCGCTTAGCAACGGGTTTAAATCCAATGTGTTAATGCTGCAAACGATTTTTATTAAATATTTTTCAATTTAAATAATAAAGAAATGCATATGAAACAAATTTTATCGAAATTCCATTTCTGACTAGATTATATCAATTACGACCTTCAGGTTTAAAGATTACTTTGGAATTATTGATATTTTCAATTTATATTGTAATCTATTTTAATTTGGCAAAACCGGCTGAAACTCATATATTGTAGTATGGGTAATCATCTATTAGTACACGGGTAAATCTTCCAAAATATAAGTAGCACGGTTATACCTTCCAATACAATTTTAGAGCTTTCATTTTGACATATATTGAAATAAATTACGGCTCTAAAGTTTAAAGATAATTGATATTTTCACTTTATCAAGTCATCTGTTGTATTTTGACAAGGATTTTTGAAATTCATATACTGTAGTACGGGTAATTTTCTACTAATACACGGGTAATATTCGATAATATAAGTAGTACGGGTATATCTTCCGATACAGTTTTAAAGCTTTTATTTTGGCATATATTGATTCAATTACATATTTTTTGCAAATTTTTTTACCAACGGGACCAGGCTGTTTTATTCTTCAGATTTGTCTGTAAGGATAATTTTTGTATACCGAGACCAGAGATTCTTAAGCTTCTTTTTAGGAGCATTACTATAAATATTTTAATAGAATGATTTGAATAACAATGTTATTTAAAATAGTATAGGAATTTGCACATGATTGTGAATTTTATGCTTCTTTATATTTTATATTCCGTACGAAGAACGGCTATGTAGTACGAGTAATCTTCTACTAAATACACGGGTATATGTTCTAATCAACGAGAATGTAATTAGTAATTCTGTACCATCCCATACAATATTAACACTTTCATTTGGCATATATTGGCATATACAGGGTGTCCCAAAAAGATTGAAACGCGCTTTAATTCCTTACCTGTTGGAGATAAGTGGGCAATGTAAATTGCAAAAATGTTGAAAGTAAGGTAGGAAATAAAACTACGTTAATGAAATATTCCTCTCGTTAATTTTCAAAAAGTTACACTTTTTAAATTTTTATACGACCCCCTTAGACAAATTTGGTCAATCAGAAAACTTTTTATTTTTAATGCAACAAGATCATTAATAACAAGAAAGATCAATCATGCATAAGCATTGATTATGAAACACTTTCCAACTGAAATGTAATTTCATTTAAAAATTTCTAAAATGTGATTCATTCAGTGGTAATATCTTTTACATTATCACAGTACTACAGTAATTTATTATACTTAAATATTTAAAACTGTATCGAAATATAAATCATCTGATTCTTTATGCAAAATCAATGAATATTTCATTCAAATAACTTGTATTCCAGACTCCAGAGCTAAATAATTTTGTGTGAAAAAAATTCAGCAATTCTTATGTAATTCATCTTACAATCGCTTGAGATATTTGCATTCTGCATATGTTAAAATTAGGCTTCCTTGAAGAAATAATAAAAGTTTAGGGATCATTTAAAATCACAACTATTGTAATTGCATAGGCACGGAATTTAGATACACAGATAATATATATGTGTATGTGTATGTACTCAAAGTATTGGAATCGTGCCGAAGATCGGAACTCGAATTTTCAAAGTATCTACACGTTTTGGGGCTTCTAGAACACGAAAAAACTACTTTTAGGAAGACGTCTGTGTGTGTAAGGGTGTATCTGTGTATGTTTCTGTGTGTCTGTGTGGATATTACATCCACTCTAATTGAAAAACTAATGGACCGAATTTCATACAATCTGGTAGGTATGTTTTTTGTGGGAAATCCTGATGTTCATTAGATTATAGTACGATTCGTAATAAAAGAATCTGCCTTCTTTGCGAAATGGCCACAGAAATTGCCTTTATCCACTCTAGCTAAAAACTAATGAACCAAATTTAACAAAATTTGGAGTATAATATTTCAATAACCTACAAGTGATTTATATACCAAATTTAACAAAATTTTGTATATAAATCATTTGTAGGTTATTCTACTACGATTCGGGAAAAAGGAACGGGCTATTTTTGCGAAATGGCCAGCAAAAATCGTTATATATTAAAATAAAAGACTACGTGTGCTCAATTATATCAATTAAATTCCTATTTTATATGTGATTTTTGACAACAAAAAGAATAAGACTAACCCCATTACTCTAGGACTAGCCGTTCTTGAGATATTCTAGTTTTTTCGCGTTTTCGCTACGCCACCTTTGACAATAAGTCCAGCTATCAAATGAGAACCAAATTTAAGTTTAACGTGTAAATTCAATGTCATTTAAAATACTTATGTTGTGCAGATAAACTCAAATTATCATTGAATAAATAAAGAGAACGAATATGAGTCTGCAGGGAAAGACATGTGCTGTCCACATCAGAATTTTTAACAATATTACACCAATGATTTATAGAAGTGAACGGGGATTATTTTCAGGCCATTTCGAAAAAAATGTATGATCTATATTTAAAGATCCATCAAATTTTTGTCGAATAAAATGTTCAACAAATTTAAGCTGTGTACCAAATTTTAACTCTCTAGGACGTAGGAAAGTGCATTTAAAATGCCATCAATTAAATTTATCATGAAGAGTTATATAAAATTTAAAAAAAATGAAAAATTGTTATCTACCAAATTTATTTTAAAATATGAAGCCACTCCCATATGCAAAACGTTTTAACAAATGGAGAGATATTTATTATATAATATCTCTCTTTTTTCTTTCTGGAAGATATCCCAAAGTCAGAATTTAATTGAATTTGTTTTTTTCCCTATATTAAATAATTTTTTTAATTAAAAAACTACTTAACATATTTTACTGAATTTTTTTTTATATATTCTATGGGATAATGTGAATATTTCCTAAAAATTTCGAAGCAATTCGTGAATTTTAAATTTACTTAAAAAATGTTTGAAAAATTAGGTCCCATAGGGTTCAATGTATTTCATTTTTTCAACCCGGGTTCAATAAAAAACTAATTGGGTGATATTATTTATTTATATTCCCATAGGTCCTACAGACCGTCTGAACAACATACTAAAATTTCATTTTGATAAACTCATTTTTACGGCAGTTATCGTGCTAACGGACAGACAGACAGACAGACAGACAGACAGACAGACAGACAGACAGAATGAACAAAGTCATAAACACTTTTCAACTTTGTTGTAAAGTGTTAAAAACGCATATCTGTATTTTTAAAATCAACTGAATTGTGATAAAGGGAAAAATCTGACTTATGCTACTTTTTCGTACCATGTGAAAGGCTGTTTCATCAGTGAAAATAGGGATCATAAACAAATTGACGATGGAAATAGTTTAAATCAAAAATACGTTAATATGTGTCAAAATGTTTTTTATTACAAATGCATATAAATAAAGCATTACACAGACAGAGATCATATAAATCAGTAGTACTCACTACGCGGTTGGCTATCCTATGTATAATCATCCAGTTTTATCTTTTTTGTGATATGTCACAAATTTACATTTCTAATTTGATATAGGGTCCCCATTCACAATGTTCAATTAAATATAACTTGCTCAATTTTAAAGATACAGATATGCGTTTTTTTTTAATGATCGTGTTGCATTAAAAATAAAAATTTTCTGATTGACCAAATTTGTCTAAGGGGGTCGTATAAAAATTTAAAAAGTGTCACTTTTTGAAAATTAATGGTAGGACTATTTCATTAACGTAGTCTTATTTCCTACCTTACTTTCAACATTTTTGCAATTTTCATTGCCTACTTATATCCAACAGGTAAAGAATTAAAGCGCGTTTCAATCTTTTTGGGACACCCTGTATTAGCATAAGGGTGTTCAAGAAAATTTTGTATTTTATTTATATGGTCAAGAATTATTGGCAACAAATGTAAGCAACATCATTAATACGGTTATAAAATTGCATTATAAAGTTCTTCTACATTAATAATTTTATTATTAAAGAATAATATTATTAAATTTCTATGGATAACGTATAAAGGAATCATCGATCAGTATGAAAGAGGTGAAGTAATATGATTTAAATTGAATAGTGAAATACTCTAGTGATTCTGCTCTTTTGTGAGTTACTTGAGCATTTAATTCCTCTTTTGTTGTACCTGACAGTGGTTTTTGATCTTGTAAGATAGCTATAATGTTATTAGCTGTAAATTGTTCCTGTTTACGATTGTCGGTACTTTCACATAAAATCGTTAGTTATCCCGAAATTCAAACTCATTTTTGTACCTTGCGAGTACACCCACTTGATATGCCGTGACAATATACCTGCTGGTGTCTAAACTTATCTTTACATGCCCGAAAACACAGATTTCCCAACAACTGTTTAATATAATTGAATGATTTTATAGGGGTGATACATAGCACCATAACACATGAATACAAACTAAAAAATTGAATATGAGTGCATACGTTACAAAACTAATTTTGAAGCAATTAAAATTGAAATAATGTGTGACAAGGAGATTTTAGAAAGCAATGGAATAACTTGGAAACAAATACAGACTTTTGACATTAATAAGGAGCGTGATCTCTCCTAACTCATATACACATATCACAACGCGACTTCATGTTCTTCATATGGTGGTTAATTAGAAATTTGGGCATGTTCTACTCCTCCAGCAATACTGTCTTCAAGGCATTTGCGATCTCTAGGAGAAGGATTTCTCCGTACAACAGTTCTTCAAAATGAGTCCCATAAGTTCTCAATCGGATCCAAATTATGATATTTGACTTGGCCAGTTCATTTTCTCAATTTTTTCGATTGCAAGGAATTCATCAATCAGGTTTTCTCGATGTGGACAAGCGTTATCATCCATAAAGAGAAAGTCAGATCTACACAACCTCTAAAAAGCCATACGTAGGGTTCTAAAACTTCATCTCGATATATCTGGCTAGATACAGATCATCTGTAGAACAGGTGCAGGGGATACGTCCATTGATCATTATGCTTCCCGATACTATCAAATCTGAACCGTCATAATGGCCATATTCCCTAATGTTGGTGGGAAATTTTCGAGTTCGGTCCTGGACCCCTCCGGATATAAACGCGTTTAGAATCAGAGGTTAAACTAAACCTCGATTCGTCACCGAAGAGAACACCGGCCCATTGTTGTTAACTCCAGCTCTGATGTTCTCCGAACCAATTTAGGAGGACCTTCTTATGTCAGTGAAACACATACAGTTGGCTTTCAGGCATAAAAGCATTTCTCATTAAGCCTTTTGTATACAGTTTCTTGCGATGCTAAAGTTCTAGTGGCGGTTACAAGCTCTAAACTCAGCTGCCTAGCAGTCGACTCCCTGTTGCGACGCGCTTTTACGGACAGATAGTGATCTTGAGAAGCAGCTTCTATTTTTTACGGCCTTGTCCAGGCTTCCTAGTAACAGTTCCAGAGTCTTTAAATTGTTTCCAGATGACAGAGACTGTTTGTTAAGTGGCATTCAGCCGCTTTGCCACCGATATCAATGTCTGCCTAGCCTCTAAACGTCTGACAGCTCGCCACCTTAAAGATTCTTTCAATGATACTACTGAGCCATAAAAAACTGTTTTGAGTCAATAAACACCGAAACCAAATCTGAATTGCATATTTTTGCAGGGAAATATACTTCATGCACAGTGGTTACGCCGTCTTTGGATGGCTTAAAGCCATTATTTACATATCAGAAACAATTTGATCAAATTGGATTAGATAATTATAATTATGTTTGCCTTTTGCTTATTTTCCTGAAAATAAATCAGATAGGCTTTGTATTTCATGAAATATCAATATATTTATGTATGTGAAGGTTGTTTTAGACACCGATGTATATTACGCAAACGTACACATGCAGGCTGAAAATGTACGTACGATTCATGCTTTAAGATGATAAAAGGCCCAAACTCAAAAGACTACAAAATTTTATTCCGCATGTCTGACCCTAAAATAATGCACTTAAACTTTATTGTATAGTAATTATAGGAATTCCTTGCAGAACTAAAGTGGTATAGTCTGAGCACAATCCAAGAGATTCTAGTTTTATTCCCTGCTCTGGTCGATTGTTTTTTCCGTATTAAAATTAATTTTCATACTTTGCAATTAGCGCCTGAAGAAGAAATATTGTCGTGGTGGCTGAAATCGGCTGAGGTCGCCCTTCCCCTCGGCCTTATTTTAGAAGATAATATAACAGGGGTAATTGTATTGTCCTTACACAGAGTGATGTAGTAGGTAACAAATCTGGACACAATCCAGATAACCTTGGTTCAATACCTGGTTCTGGATGGTTGTTTTAGTCTAATACTCTAAAATATATCCTGTAAAAGCAAAAGCTTTAAACAACAATATCAATTTATATTAATTATTCAACATTCATTTTTCTATTGAATGAGCATGCTTAAATATGCAAAGTCGTTATTGACAGTTACCTAGAAAATCGAAAAATATAATCACAATAACTGTAGGTAGAAGTCAACAAACTTTTAAACAAAAAACAGAAGAATTTTGGCAAGTTTACCAGTTTCTTAACTTAACTCTAGCGTCTTTAAATAAAATCAGACTGTGTTAGGTGAGTTTACATAAAGGGAAACAAATGTATAGAAATCTAGTTAACATTAAAAAAATTCCATTTTTATTTATTTAAATAAAATAATTGTTTCAAACATATGTGTGTCTACTTTCTTCCGATTTCTCACAGAAGAGTTTATCTGGGTTTTCCTTCGAAAACGCGAACGAATGAACGAATGGCAGCTCACAAATTACCAGCCGATTTCTAAATATAAATTAATCAAAAGTTTTGAAGCAACGACACATCCAGCACTCACTGATTGTAATAATCGTACCAATTTTTTTCGAATTAATCCATTTAATCGTGAGATATCGCTTCCACACACACACACACAGAGGGAGACATTACCTCAAAAACTTTACATTCGAGTTCAGGGATGGTTGAAATGTTCTTTTCCGTTAAAAAAAAATCGAATTTTCGACCCCGTCACAATACTTTTCCTATGCATTTTACTATATACAGTAAAAATGTTTAATACTAATAGATCAAAACTACAAAATAAATTTTTTAACCATTGCTACTATTGAAGAATTTCTGTTTAAACCTCATTCTTTTTTAATCCGAAAGTAGCACTTGTCAATTCCCGGGAAAAGTAGCACTTGTCAATTCCCGGCCCCAAATAACTTCGGAATGAAAGTCCTCCGAGTGTTCATGTTAAGCCTGTCTATAGTAAAAGGACTATGCCTGAACAAATAAAAGCGATTGCAAAGTCTTTTGCGGAAAATTTATAAAGTTAGGATAACGAACTTGGCAAAACGAGATAGACGAAAAAAGCCAATTACAAAGCTGTATAGCACTGTATAGATAGTTGGAATAAACACTAGAAACAAACTAAACGTGTTTACGGAAAGCAATCAATACCAGTCATAATTAATCGGTTGCTAATTAATCAGCATAATTAAACGAAGCAACCACGTCACAAAACTGTTAAACGTTGCAGAACGATTTCGAAGCGTATGAAAATAATGCCAGTGGCGTAGTACCCATCTATGTGATAAAAAAGAGGCTCTGCCCTAGATTCCTGAGAATATAAATGTTGTTTATTTTAGCAACCCTGGATATGACAGCAATTCGTCAATAACCATACTGTGTCAAATAAATACCTTCCATAACAGTTTGATTGTCAATTCCTACCCATTAGATTATGTTCTTCTCCTTTTTCTTGGGCACTACAGCCTAGAGCAGGCTAAGACAGTCTAAATCAGTGGATTATGCTCTACAGCTTTGTAATTGACAGTTTTCGTCTATCTTGCTTTGTTGTCGAGTTCCTTATCCTATTTTTTTTAATTCTTCGCTAGGGGTACTAAAATCACCTTTATTTGATCCGCATGGTTACTTTACTAGAGATAAACCTAGTGTGTACCTTTCCTTACAAAGTTATTGGGGTACTTAAGGACTTTCCTAGGAACCCTGTATGACTTCTCAATCAAAATGCATGCAACAATCTTCAGTGATGCTTTGAAAAAAAAATTGAAAATTAGCTAGTCTTTCAGCATTTGTGCCACAAGAGATCACAACTATGCTTGTTCATGCAACAGATTATGTTTCATGCAAAAATGTTTAGAAATCGTAATAAAAATACATTGGTTTTCCTGTGATAGAAAAGCAAATAATACTTTTTTTTTTACTCTTTGACTGAAGCATCGCCCATGAGCAAGTGGTACAACCTTTACAAAAGAAGTCTGGATTTTCGGGAATCAGTGTTGTTATTAGTGCGCGATTCGAAACAAACCAAGGTCTCTAAGGATCCGTTGTTTATTTACAACACTGTATTTGAAGCTTTTATCATTGTTGTACCAAAAAGATCATGACAGGTTTCTTGTAACATTTAAAATCGATTTCGGTATAGAATTCGGTACAGATTTGAGGAAGTAAATAATAAAATGAATGGAAACAGCGATTTTCTATTTCCAGCTTCTATTTAACTTTCCCATTGTGTGTGATGTGAATATCGATTGATATAATGAATGTTTCCATAAATGCAAATAATTTATTTACTGAGTCCAAATAGTCATAACCAGTAAACTTGCAAAAAAAAAAAAAGTGGCTCATGATAAATAATCACACAAGAACTTTAACCAAATCGAAAGCGTAGACAGGTTCAATTCAAAACAATACTATATCAATCTTATCTATGTCCAAAATTATTAATCTCATAATTTATTCTTTACTTTTCAGTTTTCATTTCTAGTTTTACTTTTTATTCCCTTATCCGCCCTATTATTATTTTTGACGTATAAACTTATGTAGTATTATGCTTGGATTGATGCGTTAGAACCAGGAGAACATTTCATATAAATGCATTGAAAGAAAATGCATGCAACGGGCAAAAACATAGTCATGACGTGCGTAAATGACGTAACGACGTACCTACGCAACATAATGACGTAAAAATATCACAGATAAAAATATTTCACGAGATGAAACTGTGTGCCGAGTTTTAGCTGTCTGCGTGCTCTGGGAGCTGAGAACGAGCCCGTAAAATGTAACATGCGTAATGATGTAACGTAAAGACTTGAAAATTGGATAGATGAAAATGTTTTGCGAGATGAAACTATGTGCCGAGTTTCAGCGCTCTACGTGCTCTGAGAGTCCAGAACGAGTCGTCAAAGATGTTGAACAAAAGGACAAAGATGTGAAAAATTTGGTTAGGCAAAAGGGCAAGGGACTCTGCTGTATGACTGTTCATACTGCCAGTTAATTCTTAAATTTTTTTCAGTTTTGTGTTGGGCTCAGGAAAGGATCATAGGTCTCTTAAAATGTTCAAAAGAGAAAAAAATTCATTATATTGAGCATTTTATATTTTATGAAGCAAAACACACTTTTAATTTCTAATGATAAATCTATGTTTTCTTTCAATTTACAATTTTTTTAAACATAATATAAAGGAATATTTTTTTATAGAGAGTTGGAAACTAAGAACTAATTGTCGAACAAAACATTTGTATAACAACCAGCCCTCAGAACTACTCAAAAAATTTTACATTAAAATTTAAATCGACGCAGAACTACGGACGACAACGTTTTGAATAGACCCCCAGATCAGGCCCAGATACGGCCGGCTTGATCTCTGAAGACTTTCCCGTGGGTCATGTCCGTAGGCTTTAATTTTACGTATCAATATCGGTTAAATTCCAATGCGCAATCTAATTTCAAATTCGCGGCTGTCTGAAGCTTAGATTTCCCGCTACAGACGACACAGACATATAAACATATTTTATTATGCAAGAAGGAGAAACAAGGGGGTGAAGGGCGTTAATTTTTTCAGCGATTCTTAAAGTATTGCAAACATTTGTACAAACAAAGAGAAAACTATGCAAATACAAATTAAAAGAATAGGAAAATTGCAACTAATACAATAAAACAAGTATAATATGACACAGTTAAGAAAACTGATTTTTTTTTTTTTCAAATAAAAACTTTAGCACTCACGTCACCCTTAGTAGAAGGCTTACAGTTGGTAATTGAGTGAGAATTATTATCAATACAACAGTGAAAATCAATAGGATCAAAGGAAACGCAATCTTCAAATGTTTATATGTAGTGTAATTCTGAATAAAGCCCATTTAAATACTTCGCAAAATTAACCGTAAAAAGTAGAATGAGACAGGACAAAAAGTTTTATTACTCTCTTCATTCAGACGTTAGTGTGAGTAATGTCGAGGATGTATGCAAGAGGGCGCTTTTTATGGCTTCTCTAAATCAAAATCATGATAGTATCAGCAAAATTAAAATAGTTCTACGAAACGCTATCGTCCAGTGATTATACTATAATCACAAAGCAATAAATGAGACCATATATATTGGGAGTAAAATAAACACTCATAACAAAATAATTGGATGCAATTTGAAGAATCCCAAATATTAGTTTTAGAATTTTTGTTTTTTCTAGTTTCTGCTTCTAATTCTTGAATGAGAATTTTATTTTATTTGAAAGAAATTCGTGGGAAAGGATGTAAAAAAATTTAGGGGAAAAATAGTTTTCCCTAATGACGATGAAAATACGCAAAATTCCTTTGATTTCATAGATTACAGCTCTTAATGATTTGTTTCATGTTCTTAAGCCCTAATTTCAATATAATTGTGTGTTTAACGTTTCTAACCCTGTTTTTCTCAGTAAAATAATTTGTTTCGAGAAATAAATTTAAAACGAGGGGAATAGGCAATTTTGCTTTTACTTGTTCTCTTCGATAATGAAGCATAACATAAATTTCAACCGTTTTATGTGGCACGTGCAATTGATGCTTAAAATTAAATATGAAGGAAATAATCAAATTTTATATTTATATTTCTTATTGATATTGAAAGCTAGCATACCTAATACAGTGAGTTATTTTATACGAAATATGCAAATCATGCTTGAAATCGACTACGAAGGAAATAATCAAATATTTTTCATATATTTCTTATTGATATTGAAACATAATATACCTTAAGCCATTTTATGTTAAATGTGCAACTCATGCTTGAAATCGAATACGAAGGAAATAATCAAAGCTTTATATTTCTTATTAATATAAAAACATAGCATACCTCATGCGATGAGTTATTTTGTATGAAATGTGCAATTGATGCTTAAAATCAAATACGGGGAAATAATCAAATCTTATTTTTATATGTCTTATTGATGCTGAAACCTAACATACCGGACACCATTATCCATTTTATGTAAAGTTTTATTTTTTCATATGTTACAACCTTATTTTTTCTCATAAATACTAATTAATAATGTGTAATTTATGCTAAAAGAAGGTATTGGTGCTTTTTCTCCGATAACTTATAATAATATTTAAAAATTGGGCCATTTCAAGCATTTCATTGTGGGGGGGGGGGGGGATTTGATAGACTGCTGTTTTAATGATAGAAATATGAATCACCAGAGAAAATTTATAAGAAACATAATAACTTGGAAATCCTTGAGGGGGGGGGGCACACCCCAACCCCTCCTTGACACCTTGTAATTTAGCAATAAAATCCATTACTAAACACGTCATCTGTGTTAGAATGGACTAATTGTTTATTTTATTTTTTGTCCTACATTCATGCTAAGATATAGCTGTATAGCTGAGGTATCCAGTGTTTCTTTCAAGCATACCTCCGGAGACATTTTATGTTAACCTAGTTTCTATTTATGTGACACAGCATTCAGATATATTTATATAGTGCAAATAGAAAACGTGCACCCCCTAAAATTTCATTCGCCCCCCCCCCCCGACCAAAAAGTCCTGAAAGAGACACTGGGGGGGGGGGGTATCATATCGCACCTTTGTTTCAAAGGTAACACAACTCCAAAAATGTAATTTTTGATCCCTATGCTTTGTTATCACTGTGGTGTTGGAATTACTAAATAGGACATAGCTCCATCACACATTGCACGTTTTATGCTAAGAATCACAAAACCTAGTACCTCTTTGGATCCTGAAAGAAACCGACGCTGTCATGCTGCAAGCGTAACATGATTAAAAGTCATTGAGCATACATAAGTAAATTGGTAAATTGAATCTATTTACTATTCATATTTCATTGATTGACATGTATTTTATCATATATTATTAACATACGGGGTGTCAAAGAAAGTCACCGAGAAGTATTAGGTTTGTGGTGTATTTCTTTATGCAATTTACAGAAAACCCCAATGACGATACTTTAGAAGGGCTGACCCCCTAAGTCAACTTTAAGGGGGCTGACTCCCTTTTCAAGGAGATGCGGGGGGGGGGGGCTGACTCCCTTTTCAAGGAGATGCGGGGGGCTGACTCCCTTTTCAAGGAGATGCGGGGGGCTGACTCCCTTTTCAAAGAGATACGGGGGCTATTTCTCTTCCTAGTAGAGATAGGGTAAAAAGTTAATTACAAAGTGTAGAGCGTTGCAAAATTAGTACTAAGCATTTTTGTCCCTTAGCAAAAGATGAAATGGACCTGGAAAACCAATATGTACAACTACCTCCTCCCCCCCCCCCCCCAAATCGAACTTTCAAACAATGTGGCAGAATCAAATTAACTTTTTCATACACAAAACACGAAATTTCCCCCTTCAGCAACATTGCGTGCTTGTACAAGTGTCACAAGATGTTTCCGCATGTTTTTCAATACCTCTACGTTCACATTGTTACTTGCAGATTAATAAAATTATCCCTTTTAAAATCATTATTTAGAGAGTTATTTTTTAGCTTTTGCTGAGGGACAAATAGGCCTAGTACTAATTTTGCAATGTTTTACAACTTTGCAATTGTCTTTTTACTTATTTCTAACAAGAGAGACATCCTCATTTTCCCCCTAAAATGGGGTACATCCCCCATAAATCCTGTAGCGTCATCCTGTAGCGTCATAGAGGTTTTCTATACACACACACACACACATATATATATATATATATATATATATATATATACACGATAACCCGAATACTTCGCGGGTTATTAGCCTGGTTCATTTCTTGACATCCTGTATATTATTTAATCAATTTTCACTATCTTTTATAACATGAAGAAACATTCTTCCTTTTACCTAAAAACAAATTGATAAATAATTACTATTTTATTGAGAATTAATTACTTTAAAAACAAACTGATAATTAACACTTTACTAAATAGTGGGCATGAGACAAATAATGTGATGATTAACGCTTAAAATAATATTAGCTTTAATTGATGTTTAAAATCCGCTATATTACTAAACTTAAAAGATTGATGATACAGCACTTGATTGGCCTTTCGTTTATCGTTGTTGATCATTGCAGAAGTCCGTCCAGGATCAGGGACTCGTTCTTTCAGTACGGCACTTGTTGAAATTAAATATACTAGTTGTGCATCATTTTGTACTTGCATTCTACATCATTTTCGATTCTATATTGTCTAAGAAAGACACTTCCATTGAAGATAGCAGTATCCATGGACCTTATTTTTGAGAACGTCCCTTTCTGGCAAGTTCTTGTGATTTTGAAGTCTTTGCAAGTTTGTGTAGCCCGAGCTAAATTGTGAACAAATTTTATGCTGGCTACATGAAAGGACTGCAATTGTCAGTTCCTATTGTAGTTCGCCAAGTTGAAATGTGCTAACTTTCCCAGAAATTGAGCAAGTACGAACTAAAAGGTGACAATGTAAAAATGTCATAACTCAAAAACAAGCTTTACTATTCAAACAAATCATCAAAGATGTCAAATCAAAATGAAGATAGATGTCTTTTACGTAAGTACAAATAAAATAACAAAATCGTCCCACAATGTGGTTTTTGTTATGTATCCGCACGTTTCTTGTAAATATAAATTAATCATCCATAACTTCCATGCCTTAACAGCATAAACAGTAGATTAAATATATCAACCAGTTTCAAAGTCAAAAAAGAGCTTTCTTCGTCTGGAATAACTTTCATTTATCTATAACATTTATTCTGACGAAGAAGGCCCCTTTTTGTCTTTGAAATCGGCCGATTCATTTGATCACTGCTTATGCTGTAAAAAAAAAAAAAAAAAAAGTATTCTAGTTTCAGATTAACATCATTTTCTGAAAGGTTATTAAACTTTATAAAACAATTTAAAACATAAAAAGTAGGTCAACCGATTTCGAAGACAAAAAAGAGCTTTCTTCACCAAAAGTACAGTAAACACAACCTACACTTACCAGAGCAATATTCAAATCTACCGGTAGAAGAACAAACGTAGCTGGGGCTAGGAGGATGGGATTTCATTCTCGTAGAGCTGAGGTGGCAAACGGTGGTAAACTCACCGTCAGTAACCTTTAACGCCTTATTTCTCTATTCGATTCTTACGCACGCATTATTTTTTCCCCTTGAGTAAATTTGCTTAGATTTTAATAATGCAAAGATGATTCATAATCAGGATAAAAATGTCCCCATCTGGGTTTTCAATACTCAATCACAAACAACTTTATCTCGGTAATTTTCCAAAAACAAAATCGATAGCTGTAACCTTCATTTGCTACTGAATTTAATCCCATTATGGAGAGTAGAATAGTGTAACTTATTACCATAAAATAAAATAACGGGTATCGCAGTGAAATTGCCCGGGGAAAAATATATATAAAAAAAGTTATAAACATTTTTCAATAAAGAAATTCAAAATCTAATAATATGCATGAAGAAGCTTCGTTATCAAATACATAGAATAAATTGAGGTATTCAGAGCTAATACAGTTTAAGGCATTTATTTGTCTTTTATCTATAGAAAAATAAAAACGTCATAGCTATTATTCTTCAGGTCATAGTGATGGCTGTATCAATATAGCTAATTCGATGTATCGACATGGTACAGTAGAAACAGTCTTAAATGGGGTTTCAGGGGACCGGAAGAATTTTCCGTCTTGAAAAGGTTTCTATTTCATGCAAGTCATTCAGGAAAAGTAATGTTTGAGGTTCAGCTGGAAATGCAGCTAGCCCATATCAAATTGCTCATCAAGCTTTAAAAATTCTAAAAAGTGTATTTAGATTTATATACATCTGATAAATACTATATTACACCATAATAGCTAATTTAATTATTTTAAATATGTATATACGTACATTTTTGCATACTGCAATCACAGGAGTATATGTAAATAAAAATATAGTATACCCCATGTCCTTAGCTGTTAGCTTATTACCATACCTTAAAACCTAGATGCTTACCATGACACTAAAAAATAAATTTAAAAAAACATGGCTTATTGAGATGAACTTTTAAAATAATCCAACATGGTTCCTTGGATATGTGTTTTACTAAAGATGCGACTTTCAGTTAAAAATCGTGCATTGATTAATATTTCTAGCATTTCAGAATCTCCCTGATTAACTGCAAATTCACGAAGTTCTGAAGCAGCTTTCAGAAAATCGTGATATAATTTAATAGAAAGTTTTATGAAACTGGTTCTCTTGGAAACAAATGGCTAAAATAGTTGGATGATTTTCCTATTCCTTGTTCGTTACAACAGGTGCTTTTATTAACAAATTATTTTAAATTGGCCGTCAGTTTCCGCGTTGTAAAGGTTCCGTTTCATGTAGGAGAAGATAACATAAATTTCCGATATATTTGGACTGGGCTAAAAATATTTTCCGCTTATTATAGTATTTCGTTTCCTACAGGTTCCGTTTCAAATATGTTTGACTGTATTACGATATATCGATATTTTGTATCAATGCTATTGTACGATATTTGTATCGATGCTATTGTACGATATTTGTATCAATACAAGAACTTTCGATACGTTTCATATCATATCAACAATTTTCTCCAATTTGGGATCATATCTTCTTTTCAATAAACATTTTTCCACTTTTGTAATGAATTTAAATTATCATTTTGTTATAATCATAAAAGTATTTGGCCAAATTATCTCTTTGCTAAAAATATTCTTAAAGAGCCCGGACTAAAAACGATGAAAATAGAAAAATTCTACAAATAACCGCATCTCATATAATACAGCTTAATTAAATCCGGAGATTTTTTTACTCTAATTAAATTGAATTGACCGATTTAATAAATTTCTGTAAATATCAGTTATGTTCTCATATTAGTTACTCAATTTACAGATTATTATAACACAGATTACAGATTATATGGATAACTGGAAATATAGACTCTGTTTATTTAGAATTTTTACATGTTTTACAAAACTTACCAATATACTCAATCGATCAAAGCTAAATTTGGTAGAAAAAAATTATTACTTGATTAAAGAAACAACTTCACAAACGAAACTTTCATAGTGAACTTCAAAACTAAATAAATTCATAAATATTATTTATCATAATTTAAATGAAATAAAAATAATGAAGTGTTATGTTTTTAGACTTCAACGGACGAATAGCTTTCACACAGTATTCAGCAATCAATTTATGAAACAAGGAACAGTTAACTAAGCTTTACATCAAAACAGGGGCGTCTTTCAGCGGGGTTAGATGAAGCTACCTCCCCTCCAATATTTATTACAGTCATTATGCTTCGTATATAATTCTCGTTGCCGAATCACATTTCCATTAGAATATTTGTCCATTAACTTTTGCTCCGACTCGTAAGAAATACTTTTTCCCTAAGAAATACGTTTGCCCCTAAGTAATTTTTTCAAATGGCGCCACTGCATTAAAAAGATTTTGACTATTTTTAGGGTAGCAGATTCAAGCAATTTTGATATGATAGAATTCGCTCACAATGTTTGGCAGTATGAAAATATAACCAGAACGAAATCTGCTTTTATGACCTTCAGAAGGTGGTTGGAAATAAAAAATGCTTAAGGGCAGGCGGAAAGTACCATGCCAATTTTCCAAACTTTAAGTACTTGTTTTTCCAGGTATGGTCTAAATTGGGATGATAAAATTTTTATAGCATGTAAATTAACATATTCTTAGACTTCAGGACTCAAACAACTTTATTAGATCAAAAATAAAAAATATTATTAAAATTAAAAGGTATTTAATCAAAAAGAAGTTGCATATAAAAAAATTCTTGTGAAAATATATGAATAGTTTTTTTTCCCTTATAGTTTTAGCTCAGTATCAATAACACAACACGAGGAACGTTTGTGCACAACTTCAAAACAGCATTTTCAAGTTTTAAAAAGATGTTACCCAAGTATAAAAATCATGTTTCATAAAAAATAATTAAAGGTAAAAGTATGACTTATACACATTTTAGTGCCTTATTAAGCTAAATCTTTTATGCCTCCCATCTGCTATCATAACTTTTATCTTCACTCTTTTCTTTCAATCTTCTTTAAATAAATCTTGATTATCATCATTATTATTATTATTTATTTATTTAAATCAAAGTGCACAGAACAGGTTACATAATAACCCAATTATGCGGGTACTAAACTACAGATAAGCATATAAATATATAATATAACTAAAAAACACAAAATATACACCAATACAAAGGCTGTACAACTTTTAAACAGAAAGAGGCAAAATTATTTATTACTTTTATAAAAGCGCAATGTTAATATGTTAGTCAGTAGCAATCCTGATGGCTAAAAAAAGTCATGTATTCGACAAAGCTGAATCCAAATGTGAAATCAGTTTTTCAAATTATCCCCTGAATTCGGAGAAATAGACACTCAAAGTTTTTTTTGTGTGTGTGTGTGTGTGTGTGTGAAAAAATGCTCTAGAAAAGGGATTTTGAGTCGTTTCATGAGCTGAAAAACTCATGCCGGTCAACTAACTCACTGATGTTGAATTCGATGCGAATAAACATTTTTTAATATTTCCCCTAAATTGAGTTATTTCCCATAGAAGCTAATAACTTTTCACAAAATTCGACCCCGTCGAAGTAAATGGTCGACTGAAGTTATCTGCCGGTTCCTGTTACCCATGCATGGCCGTAGTGTAATTCCTCCATTCAAATTATTCAGAACGCCTATCACAGACGTCCAGTGAAGAAACTTTTTACTCAATCAAGTGTACACAAACTTTCATAGCAAATTTTAAAAACTTCGATACATCGTTGAGAGCAAGTTTTCTTGGGAGAAACAGGCCTGTTTAGTGGGATTTAATTTTGAAAAGTTTCCGAGAATTTTTACGCGCAAGTGCCGCAGTTGTATTGTTCATCACAATTACAAATTTGATCGCAGTTTTAAACGAAACCGAACAAGAACAAGCCGGGCGTAGCAAGCGCAGCACATGGGCTTTGTTGATTAACATTCATTATAAAACTACTTTAAAAATCTTTATTCACACTAAATGATGTTAAAAACATATTTACAAACCTTAGCGCGTTCAGGTGTAAAACGCCTTTTATCAGATACATATGACAGGGAAAAAATACATGGGCTTTTTCATCCCAGCCAAAACCGCGAACAAAATTTACATATTATTAATAGCCGAATAACACACACAAGGAAAAACAGGGGAATGAAAAAACATATAATATTAAAATCACACAGCAGATATAAAATGCAAAGTGAACACATTTAGATGTTTAAAATTGCAGATAATGATTTAATCTTCAAGGAATCAAGAATGAGACGTCACGCGAAACTGAGATTTGGTACAGGGTCATAATTATACGGATAGAATCACGATAAATATAAATAAAGGTTCAAAATACAATATATTAAAGCGATTATTGCAATTAGTTAAAAGAAAGGTTTTATCAAAAATCAGAAAAGTTATCATTGATAACAATTTGGGATAAGGCAGTAGAAAGTTTTTTATTTTCAATATTACGAGCCCTGTTCAGATAATCTAATACAAACAGTTCGTTTACTACTACCAATATAGAATTTATAACTGTTTTCAATAGAAATAAGGAAAACAACGAAAGCCCCAGTCTGACACGAATTATTACTTTTAAACTTATCGGTAGGGATACGGCTAAACATCGGAGTAACAGTAGAATGAGCAGGTTTAAAATTAAATTCTCAACAAACCTGACACAAGAGAGCGGAAGACATTGGAAATCTGATAAATAAACTCAATAGAGTAAGCAGCTTCGTAGACAAAACTAAAGATAAAGTTAATTTCGTCACGCAAACTATCAATAGAAGAACAAGCATTAAAGACGCGATTAAAATAGGAAATAAAAGAAGCCTTTTTTAGAAGAAACAGGGTGGAACGAATTAGCGGGAATACATGAATTAGTAAAAGTAAGAAGAATTAGTAATATTAATTACTTATTCTAATTACATTACATTAGCTTATTGTAGATAATTTAATTAACTCTTTTAATATTATTGTATAAATAATATGTTATATTAATTAATACACTCTGCCCTATTTTTTTAATATTACAAATTGTAATATTAAAAAGATAAACAGAATATATTCATCATGGTTGCACATATTAAGAAAGACGACGAAAAACAGACGTTAAATGATTTCGAAATTATGCAAACAGTTGTCTGAATTCATTATATGCACTATTTCACACGGTTAAGAATTATGTCAGTAGTTTGTTGACCTGTATTGACTTTTATTAGTTCTTAAACATGATTAAACCCTGAAGTTGAATTCTGTAAAACCTTAAAGTCAACGTTGTACCAGGTCTCCAAGATTTGTAATTTTAATTGCTCAACACGGAAAGATTGTTTGTGATTGCTAACGAATTGCTATTACGAACTGCAATGCCCCATAAGTTTTTCAAGGGATTTAAATCTGGACTTCGAGACGCCCAAGGCAAGAGTTGTACATTTTTCGATTTGAGCCAAGCAGCTGTGGATTTTGCTTCGTGAATGGATGAAATCATATCTTTTTGGAAGCTTCAGTCTTTAGCACATACATCTTCAGCAAAAAGGATGAAAATTATCTTCTAATAATTGCTGATACATAATGGAATTTGATTTCCTAATAACAAATAGATATCTGGTTGTCCATTAAAATCAAAACAGACTATAACCATTACAGGTCATCTACCAATTCACTTGCTCCACATTTGTCAATTTTTGTAATGGAAATCAAAAAGCCATTATGTATCAGCAATTATTATGCAGTTTCGTCTATTCACAAAGCAAAATCCACAGTTGCTTGACTCAAACCGAAAAATGTACGACTCTTTTCAGATTCAAATCCCTTGAAAAACTTGTGGAGCATTGCAATTCGTAACTAAGTACATCCAAATTAACATTTATTCATCACTAAACAGCATATCCATCTCTCCTGCTTGTGTCGATAAGTTTGTGGTAGTTTCGAATCAATTCCGTGTAATTTACAATGGCTGATGCTTTCTTTCATTTTCCTATGACTGGTGCTCTCTGAAACAAGCTTGTTTAATTGTTGCTTAATTTGGCGAACCGAAATATTATCGCAAATAGCAGGTTTCGTAATACGCCATTATGTACGAGCAGAAATGACTGTTGGCCTTCCTTGTCATTTTTTGGACAGATATGCATTCTTCTTGTTAAAATATTATGATTTTGAAACTTTTGCACCAATGCAAGCTCATAGATTTTTTATTTACTCTTCTAACTTCATTCACTAACATAACATCCATACTAGTATTATCACTTCCGATGACACAGTTCTTTCCTACGTGATGACTGATACTACCCGTTCAAGAAATCTCTATCAGTACGAGTTTAATTTCCAATAATTTGCATTATCTATGACTGTTTATTCACATCCTTACGTACTAGGTGAAAAAAAATTGCCATACTATTGATTTTGGGAAAATGTTTGCCTTGAAACATGTATTTATCTGAATCTGCTGTAGATAGAGCTTAAATGATGACTGATATAGATTCAGTACTGGCCCCACTTATTTCTTAGAGAAATCTCTGGCCGGTTTTTTAAACCTTTTTTTTAACAATCATTTTTTCTATTAGTTCTAAGGAAAATTTCATTGAAAACTTATTTAAAAATAACTGTAATCCTAACAGCACCCTCCATAGATTTGATGTAGTTTCTTTATTTCCTAGTATCCCTGTTGATATTGCTATTAAAATTATTGCTAAAAACTTAACAATTACAATTTTAAAATTCCCACTATCGACGCTATTACCTCTGCTTTGAATATTGTCGGGGAGACTTATTTTGGATTCCTTCCGCGACACTATTTATTTGCAAAAGTCGGGCGCTCCTATGGGTAGCCCATTATGGGATATTCTGGCCGAGGCTGTCTTACAGAAGCTTGAGAATGAGATTTTGCCTTTTTTAAAGATTAAACCTTCTCTGTGGTGCCTTTACGTGGACGATGTCTTTGTTATTTGGGATAATGGTTTAAATGACCTCAGTAACCTTTTAGATAACGTTAACGATTTTTATTCCTTTATTAATTTTACTGTCGAACATGAGTCCAATAGTGCTTTGACTTTTCTTGATGTTCTTATTACTCGTTCCCCCTCTGGTTTTCAAACTTCGGTTTTCAGTAAACGTACTTTTACTAATGCCTGTATTCCCGCTAATTCCTTTCATCCGATGTCTTCTAAAAAAGCTTCTTTTAATGCCTATTTTAATCGTACTTTTAATATTTGATCTTCTATCCCCATTTTAGAGGATGAAATTAATTTTATTTTTAATCTTGGCCATGAGGCTGCTTATACCTTTGGGTTTATTTATAGAATTTTTGCCCATATCCGTCTTAAATTTACCCGTTTTGATACTAATCTGGTTCCTATTAAAAATCCTTTGGCCTATAAATCTAGTTTTCCTTACCATCCTATGATTTTTCTTCTTTTTATCCAGTTTTGTCACAAATTTGGTTTTAAACCTGCTCATTCTAATATTACTACTCTCTTTTTCGTTCCGATAATCTTGGGGATATTCATGATCTTAAAAGTCACGCTGGAGTGTATGTCGTCTCTCTTTTGTCTCCTGATGGTAAGTATAATTTTTGCATTGGCTAAACGTACTATTGGCATCCGTTTAGCGGAACACGCCCGGGATGTCAAGAACGGTAAATTTTCCACTGCTCTTGCTCAGTATGTCGCAAATGACACATTTTTGCCTGTTTTTGAAAAAACTTTTCTTTCAATCCGTTGCAATAATCCTCGTAATATTCTTCTTTATGAATCCCTTTTCGTTTATATTTACAGTGGCTCGATTTGTAATTTTGATCCCGTTCAAACTTTAAGTTTTGCCTGACGACTCATTCTCGACTCTATGCAATTCAAGCCTCTTCACAGTTACCTTTGACTTCCTTTTAAATTTTTTTTAGTTTTCGGGCTTATAATTTTGTCATTTTTAACATTTTACAACAAAGTTGAAGAGTGTTTATGACTTTGTTCATTCTGTCTGTCTGTCCGTTAGCACGATAACTGCCATAAAAATGACTTAATCAAAATAAAATTTTTGTATGTTGTTCAGACGGTCTGTAGGACCTATGGGAATATAAATTAATAATATCACTCAATTAGTTTTGGATTGAACCCGGGTTGAGAAAATGAAATACATTGAACACAATGAGACCTAATTTTTCAAACATTTTTTAAGCAGATTTAAAATTCACAAATTGCTCCGAAAATTTTAGGTAATATTCAAATTATTCCATAAAATATATAAAAAAAATTTCAGCAAAATATATTCAGTAGTTTTTTAAATAAAAATTAAAATAATAATTATACCGCTTATATGAAGCGATCACGTGACCATGCTATGAAAAGATCACGTGACCAACTTCAAAATAAAATATGACATCCATCTTGTCTCAAAATCGTGATTTTTAAAGTTCTTTTTAATTCATATTGAGTGTTGTATTCGTCCTAAAAGCGCTTTATTTTTGCTTAAATTCTGTGCATCTGTATACTGAAACAACGCAATGACAATATATTTGAGTTTAAATGATCAGCCAAATTTGATTATTTCTACAACGAAGCCCATTTTTCACTTATCTAAAATGTAAACAGCAAAATATGTAGGATGAGTTGTATAAGAATTGCTGCATTTTTTTTAACGCAAAAGTATTTAGCTCATGGAGTCTGCATAGCTGATATGAATGAAATTATTCATTGATTTTACAGAGAGAGGGACGATTTTTTTCGATGAAGTTTTAAGCATAGAGTTTAATTACTTGTAGCTCCATGGTCTTAAGTTTTTAAATAAAATAAATTATTTTAGTACTGTGATGAATGAAATGATTGGGAAAATGTTATGAATGAAATGCTGCTTTTATAGAGAGAGCCAGGCGTGTTATTTTTTCTATGACGTCATTTGAATGAATGTCAGTTTTTTCGATGAAGTTTTCAAATATAATAAATTATTGTAGTATTATGATGATTTTAAAAATATTACCGAGAAATGTATCGCATTTTAGAGATGTTTAAACCAGGCAATTTATATTTCAATGCCGTCATTTGAATGAAGTTCATTTTTTCGATAAGGTTTAAGTTTTCAAATATAATAAATTAATGTAGTATTGTGATAAGTTTTAAAATATTACTTAGGAATGTATTGCATCTTAGAGATGTTTAAATAAAATTGCATTGAGGTCGGTAAGTGTTTCATAATCAATGCTTTAAGTATGATTGATCTTTCTTGTTGTATTTTGCTTGTAATTGGCCTGTTTTAAATAATCGGTGCATGTTTGTTTATTTGGATTTTGGAGATTTATTATTAATTAATAACCTTGTACATTACTATTTTATTTATGCAAATTTTGCCGTGTTTCTGGTCGCTATATATGAACGATTGAATGTTTTACATCTTGTGTTGCCGCTGATGAAGGGCGTTTATATGCTTGAAAGCGCTCTGGCTTTTGTAACTATTTTGTACGTCTTTTAGGAAGTTCAATACATGACCTTCATATTTTAAGTGTTGTGTCCTTGAGTTTTATTCAAGTTTAAATAGAAGTGTTATTAACTGGATTACTTTCCTACTATGTTGGAAAGTATTAAAATCAGGAATAGGAAAAAATGTTCTTTAAAGTTTTGGGACCAGAAAAATTAGTTTATATTAATTGTTTGAATGTGAACAGAAAGCAAACCTTGCATTGTTCCTATTCTACAGATTGTTTTTTTAAGTGTCCTGAACTTTAAGTAATTCCGTTTCTCTTTAGCGGCACTTTCTCTTCAAAAATGTAGCCCGTTTTATAGGTAGACATGACTTTTTAACACTTTACTACATAGTTGAAAAGTGTTTATGGCTTTGTTCATGTTATCTGTCTGTCCGTTAGCACGATAACTGCCGTAAAAATGACTTTATCAAAATGAAATTTTAGTATGTTGTTCAGACGGTTTGTGGGACCTATAGGAATATAAATGAATAATATCACCCAATTAGTTTTGGATTGAACCCAGGTTGAAAAAATGAAATACATTGAACCCTATGAGACCTATTTTTTCAAACATTTTTTAAACAAATTTAAAATTCACAAATTGCATCTAAAGTTTTAGGAAATATTCAAATTATCACATAAAATATATAAAAAACATTTCAGAAAAATATATTCAGTACTTTTTTTAAATAAAAATTAAAATAATAATTACTCGCATTATATAAAGAGATCACGTGACCCACTTCAAAATAAAATATGACATCCATCTTGTGTCAAAATCGTGATTTTTAAAGTCCTTTTTAATTTATATTTGGTGTTGTATCCGTCCTAAAACCGCTTCATTTTTCTTAATTTCTGTACATCATTATTCTGAAACACGCAATTATAATATATTTGAGTTCAAATAATCATCAAACTTTGATTATTTCTACAACGAAGCCTAATTTCTACTTATGGAGATTGTAAACACATCAATCTGTAAGATAAGTTGTATAAGAATTCCTGAATTTCTTTAACACAAAATTATTTAGCGCTGGAGTCTAGAATATAGTTGATATGAATGAAACAGTCATTGATTTTACATAGAGAACAGACGATTTTATAGCAGACTTTTTCGGTGAAGTTTTAAGCACAGAGTTAAATTACTTTTACCTTCATGGTTTGAAGTTTTAAAGTAAAATAAATTATTGTAGTATTGTGATGAATGAAGGGAATAGAATAAATATTTATGAATGAAATTTTTACTGATTTTTCAATTATTCAGTAATAGGAAATATTTCATAGAGAGCCAGGCAATTTATATTTCAATGACGTCATTTGAATAAAGTTCCTTTTTTCGATGAAGTTTTCAAATATAATAAATTATTGTAGTATTGTGATAATTTTAAAAATATTACCGCTGAATGTATCGCATTTTAGAGATGTTTAAATAAAATTGCATTGCAGTTGAAAAGTGTTTCATAATCAATGCTTTATGCATGATTGATCTTTCTTGTTATATTTTGCACTAGCTAGTCCTTTTTTTAGAAAATAACCTTTAAAATCTCTCGTATTTTCTATATTTTTACAGTCTCATGACCAATAACCACTTTTTGAATTCCCTGGATTTTCACCAGGTCCTCTATAGCTTCTCCATGATAAAGAAACCATTTCCATCATTTGACCATTATTTCTGGACGTTTTCTAGGTATGATGAAACGTAACAGCAATTTTGAAGTTACAGTACAGTGACATATCCTTCTGAGTTGAAAATAAATTACAAATTTAACATAGCCAATTGATCATTGTAGCACACGTGATCAGCAATGGCATTTAAATGACATTTTATAAATATTTTTTAGGATATAATTTATGTACAATTTTGAAACTTTGTCAAGACATTTTTCATATATAAGATGATTTTTGAAGCTGAAAAAAAAAGAGAAGAAAATCATTTTTTCTTCGACTTTGGCTGAAAATTCAGTGATAAGTCCTATTAAAACAAAATTAAACGGTAAAATATGTTCATCACACACAATTGAAAAATATAATGAGTTCCTTTTAATACACCAAAATAAAACAAAAGCATAATAGATTCAATATCTTTAATTTTTCTTTTAGGGCATAGCCTAACGAAAGTGATACTTATTTTTATCTTCCTAAATTGACTTCTGTGTCTGTTGTGACGCTTTTCTTGTTCTGATACGAGGAAAATGGCTAATTTTAACACTCTTGATAACGCTAATCTTGTTTTGATATTCAATATAGTGAAAAGTGGGAAAATTTCTAAGAAGCGAAATCTTTTGAAAGTCTGCAATTCAAGATCATAATTGAAAGATAAGTTTAAACCCCATCCGAAATAAGAAAAAAAGTATCTGACGTGTCCAATGCATAGATTTCTCTACAAATTCACAAATTTGATTTTGTATAAAATAATATAATAAAAATTGAAGTCTTATCTTTTGATTTTGTTGAAAATCAATAGGTTTCTTATAAGGTTTCTTATTATATATATATCTCTTCTAATTAAAATAAACTTACTAAATACTATGGTTTTTTTTAATTCTTTATGAGAGATATAATATGCTTCCTGTACATAAAGTAATAAAATTTAATAGCATTAAGGGCTTTCCAGGTCTGGGGGGTCTTAGGGTCATAACCAACAGAAGCTAGAGGGGCTGAGGCCATCAAGAAATACACCAGCCTCCTGATAATATTCAATTTTTAGTAATATATGAAATGTAATCTAAAATAGAAATTTTGCATGAAAAGTTGCTTTCTGAGAATTGATTTTGAATTTCTTCGTTTTGTATACTACAGAAATAAGATTTTTTAGTTTTGCTGAATTTGTGGTTATACTGATGTGATTTTAATTTATTCATATATTTAATATTAAAATTTTTCAAAATTTAATTAAAACAGTATTTAGTGTTCTTTTGTATTATTGAAGGAATCGCCGTTCTCCATTATAGAGTCAACATCAACTGATGAGCCGTTATAGAGTTAATATTATGCGTTAACTTATATCAACTTTTTGAAATTTTCTTCGACTCATTAACAACTTTGTTACTAGCTAATGTTTATATTAAAATCAATTGTAATTAGTATTATATATTATTATTGATGTATTGTAGATATGGATTCGCATAATCAACTATTAACTTATAAATATATCTATGCAATTAACTATTATGAATAATTTATATAGCAATTTATTTGGATTGAAATATATATTAATAACTATTAAAGTTTACAGATGCTAGTGACTAATAGGCTTTGTAGTTCACAAATTTTGACTCAATAATACAGAATAATAGTGGTCTCCAATAATGAAAATTACCATATATAGTTATAATTAATTAAAATATTTTTAATAAATAAATTAATTGAAAGACTAAAATTTACTATTTTTGTGAATTTCACTCCGCCCGCCCCCCTTCCCCCCAAAAAAACTTTTTAGTGAGCCCCTCCTTCATGATGAGAACCTTTAATTTTCACTCTAGCCCATCTTCGGCCTCCTGACCCTTATTGCTACTGATTTAAATAATTGTATCAAACTGCATTTGAATCGTTCGTTTATTTTCAAATATCATGTCCACAGACAGACTGTAAATAAAACTACGCCACTGCTGCAACAGCATTTGTTAAGCATGAATTAAAGATTATTTAGATCATATAGATTAACAAATTTAGACGAAATAGTTTGGGTAAATTTGCAGTATAAAATAATGTAAATTACAATCACAGTACACAAAATTTCGTTAATTTTTTTTTCTTTTTTAGCGTCGCTTCTTACATTACGATAAAGATATTGTGTGGTCGATGATTTATTTATGTACTAAGTTTTGGTAACTGAAAAAATGGAAATAAAATATCCGTATTAAAAACATTGCATTTATTATATACACGGCAATATTTATATCATATACAAGGAGCTACCGAATTTATAATAATAATGTATGGCTCATAATTTGATTTAGGAGCAAGACATGATTATATGTCCTTATAATATTAGTATACAGCTCATACATTAATATTATGAGACAATATTAATCTATTCGCGATACATTAATATTATTCGAGAATATTAACGTATAGGTCATATATTAATATTATTTCAAGTGGGTCATAATGGGGGTTTGTATCGATTGGGCGTCTTCTACAGCAGATAAAAATATCCAGAAATAGAGAAAATTTTTGGATGTTTGAGAAGCTCAACATTTGAATAAGATATATATGTTTACGAACCGACATTTCTTTAAATTAAAAAATATATTTTATGATATTTTTACACCATATTTCTTTTTAATCTGAGTGCATTTTAATTATGTTTTAACAGTTACATTATTGGAGAAAAAAGGCAATATTTTAGCGATTTTTAAAAAATAATAAATACGCGAAAGATCGCTTACATATGTGATATTATTAGAAACATGTTTTGAGGGGATGAAACTTAGAGTTAGAAAAATATGATATCGCCAACACATCACTTATCTTACAAGTTAACAAATCTCGATATCATAATAAAATT
The DNA here is from genome assembly GCA_951213105.1 of Amaurobius ferox. Classification (NCBI taxonomy): domain Eukaryota; kingdom Metazoa; phylum Arthropoda; class Arachnida; order Araneae; family Amaurobiidae; genus Amaurobius; species Amaurobius ferox. The sequence goes on along the minus strand of OX578133.1, from coordinate 149,238,401 downwards.
ACAATAATAATTTTGTAATGACTCAATCTCGCAGAAAATCATTAAATGTATAGTTGTTAAAATATGTATGTCAAATTATTCTTTCGCTATTTAAATTATTATGTCGCATTATTCTTTCATGAAATATAACTCTTTCCATGTGAAAAGTAAAATATCTACAGAAAATCTGCAGGAAGCTCCTGATAACTTCTAAACAATGGTATCAATCATTTAAAATACTTACAAAGTGGCAGAACTGTAAAAGAGGCCAAAATGGTTGCAATTTAAGTGTCAAACATCCTCTTGAAAGAAAATTAGCATGCCCCACAACAAGAACTTTTATTTATTTTGACCACATGTAATGCAAGCTCTAAGACCAAGAACCTGACAGTAAGACAGGAGTATGAATATGCAATATACAGCTGAAGAAAAAAAAGCTCCACCTCTTGTTATTCGAGCATTGTTCACCGTAGAGCAAATTAAGATGCCATTCGATTAGGAATAACGTCCTCTACAAATTACTGCGGCTAAAATTTGTAGAAAGGGTCGTTTTCATATTAAAATGCGCACAAACTTTGAAATTTCCAAAGGCAACACCCAACTTTGAAATCATATTTCAATTCTAGAGCAAAATTCTATCTTTGATATCAAAATCAGGTGGATGAAGAGTTTCCAAGTTATGAGTTTGTAAAGTTTTGAGCTCCTAATGTTAAATTAGTTTCCTAGACTTTTATTCATATCTTCTTTAATAATTATCTTCTCGTGGTGTTTGTTTTTTCTTTTTTTGTGTTGCGTAGCAACTCAAACACAATTACGTGATTATCACTTTTTGTCAATAATTTTTTGTATGAAATGTAGAATATGAGATTAATATTCATAAATAATATGAATAAAAACGTGGGCATATTTTGATGGAAATCGATTCATAAAGACTTTTTATGAATCGATGTGAAATTTTTTTATGAGTGTGAAAATTTTCAGCTGTTTCATCCCTGTAGTTCTTTAGCTATGTTTAAATATTCACCATAAGGATGATTTTAGAGGTCGTATATTAGTGGCAAAAAAATTACTAATTTGAAAAGTTATATTAATTTTAATTTAATCTTTATTTAATATAACAGACATTTATTTTTTATCAGTTTTAATAAAATTTTGTATAAAAAGTGTAGTATAAAAATGCAACGTAATTCCGCAACTGTATAGAAAGTTTGAAGAACGGGTTAAGGGTTGAAACTTGTACTGTTATAAATAGGACACTATACGCCATTTAATGATATGCTATTAATTACTCTACGATTAATAGTGCCGGAGTTAATGCAAATTGAAATTGGCCACAAAACTACGTGATGAGTCATGATAAAATATTTATAAAAAAATAATAAATATATAAAAAATTATAATAAAAATATAAAAAATGTTTATAAAATATAATAAATAGTAAAATTATGTTTGCTAATTACTATAAAACGCAACTTTACGTCAAAAGACTAATTTGCATATTTATTGTTTATTATGATAGTTATCACAACAAACTAAGAACCATTAGATATCGTTAAAATATTTATTTGATGAATTAATCTCACGACTTCGACACACTTGAATGTTAGGGCGCGGTAGCCCATTGGTTAGCGCGCTGGAGTTGCACTCGGTAGGCCCGGGTTCGATTCCAGCCACTGCCAAAACTGCCGCCGTGTTCACGCGGAGTACGATCACGTTAAACATGTGGGTCTGTAAGTCCTTCCGAGAGGTTGGTGGTAGGGGAAGGAGGGTACGGTCCCTGTGGATGCCTCCCCCACTGGGTTCCGGTCTAAATTGGGTGGCACTTCCCGCCCGTCCAAACAGTTACCTTACACCTTTCTGGTAGGTCGGACGGTCTGGGTAACAACAACAACACTTGAATGTTATTACAATATGCTGATTCCATCATTCGCGTAATTTGTCCATTAATTTGAACATTTTAAAATCCCATAAGATGATTATTAAAAAAGGTTTTAAATTCTCAAACACAAGATAAGATATCAGAATAAACCAGTAAGGTCTTTCAGTGAAATATCAAATGATCCACTTCATTAGAACAGTTGTGGTCAATCAACAAAATATCACCCTTCAAATTGCGGTTTTCAATATAGAGAAGACCACTGAAAATTGCACATTTCAGAATATTGAATATCTCCGGATATAAAAATAGAAATTGAGCTAACATTTATATGTCAACTAATTTGGAAATTTAGAAATTTTTTATGATTTCAAAATCAGGCGTTGCCATTGAAAATTTCGAAATTTGTTCTCATTTAAATATGAAGACGGCCCCTTGTGCAAATTCTACGCACATTAATTTATGGAGGACGTTATTTCTAATCGAATGGTATATTTAAATTTGGTTTACGATGAACGATACTCGAATAACAAGGTTATACACTTACAGAAGATGCCTATAGGGGCTTTCCAAAAATTAGAACTACTGCAGATAACAATATCCATGGATTGGTTTCACGTTTTTTATATTCTTCCCTCCTATTAGTACGCCCAACATGTGTTTAACACGTTGTCAATAAAACATATCATCCCATTTCTGCAAGTTCATCTCAGTCATTGCGAAAAATAATCATATATGCTGTAGATGGAATTAAGATAGTTCCAGAAAGCCTGCATTTCATTTACGAAGAACCTACGCTGTGAAGATATACGGATTTGTAGGGCATTTGCAAAACACAAAAATGAGCATATGTTATTCTAAGAGAATATAGTTAAAGTGAGAAAACTGAGAATTGTTTTGGGGAATTTCACTTTTAATTTAAATAAATTTATTTTAAATTTTTACTTTCTCATGCTATAGTTGTTAGAAAATGTTGTTTTAATAAAAAATTACGAATTAGAGATATATTATGAACATACATGTCCTAAGACCTAACATGATTGTTATTTTTTATATTACGTACTGTATATTCTTTATTATATAAAAGATGTAAGAGCTAGTGCCCCAACCTTTGTTCGAACCACATATCTTCTCCTGATCATTCAACGCGCTATACAAATGAACTATTAGGAAGTAACGTTGATAAAGGGATGGTTTGGGAGATCATAACCCTCCACAGAGAAGTATTCTGTTCCGGTATTAAAACTGTACGGAATTGCACTGATGTGCCATGTTCATTTAAAAAACGTTTCAGATAAAACCTTCTCAACGGATACTCCCGAACAGCAAACTCTGTCCATTTAATGACCATTATTTTTAATTTCCAATACCGAAAGTATGTCCATTTCTGTGTATTTATCTATGCATAGAAAGTTCTCTAATAGTGAATAAAGGTTTTGGGCTTTAAAAACGCACTTACTAAAACACGTTTTTAAGGCGTAAATATGGATTTTAATCACGCATTTTAAAAAATGCACTTCAATCACAATTCTATTACTAATGAAACAAAGAAAAACGTAGCGATATTCATTTAGTGATAATTTGATAATGGTTACGGAAGCATGTTTAATTACTGTAAAATGTTCGAGGTGTACTAATATATGAAGTCTTAAAATGAGTCTGAAAGTTGACTCCAGAAAAAAATTCGAGAAACCTAATCCATTAGATTCGGTCCAGTAGTCTAATTGTGCAAATATTCAGCCTTCTAACCACTGGGGGGATACTTTTGGGTTCTGGAAAGACTTAGAAGAAACTCATATTTTCCGCACCAGGGGAAGAGGATCTAAAATTCGCCTAAGTTAGGTTCTGTTCGATAGTCGATACTATAAGTTTGCAAATATTCAGCTTTCTACATCACCAGGGAGCTTCTGAAGGGTTTGAAAAAAAAATATTTGAAAAGTTCCCGTTTCTCCATCCCCTGAGGAGGGAAATAAATCGAAAATCCGGCTACGTTAAGTTCACCAGAGGATTCTGGAGGGTCTGGAAAATATTTTCGAAACATCCATTTTCTCTGCGCCTTGGAGGTAAATCGAAAATCCGTCTCCGTTAGGTTTTGTATCCTAGTGTATTCTATAAATCTGTAGACATTCAGCTTTCTAGAGCACCGGGGAGATTATAGAGGTTCTAGAAAGACAAAAAAAAATTACATTTGACAATTATATAATAGTGAGAGGAAGAAGAGCATGCGCAGTGTTTCTCAAGCTGCGACATACGTTTATTCTAGGGGAGCTACTTTTATATAAAAGAATCTTCTCAGATTACTATTACAAATTCTCTTTAATTTCATGTTTCTTTACTCCGGATGTTAATTTTATTTCTTGAATTTAAAAATAGTGTACCTATATTGAGTTAAAAAGAATACATATCACATAACCATATGCGGGTTACATCTGACGAATGCGTTTAAAATGCGATCTTTTATAACATTAAACAATACAGTAAACTTCTGATTCCGGTTCGTTTGGGAATTCAGTTGTGCTAAATTATCTAATTTATCCGATTATCGGATGTCAAACTAAAATGGGGAAAATTAATTTAAATCAAAATAATGGACAATAAATGTGATATTTATTTACCTAAAATGTTACACAGACTTGATTGCACTGTAGTATGCTGTTGTTGAGACCCAGACCGCCCGACCTACCAGAAAGGTGTAAGGTAACCGTTTGGACGGCCGGGAAGTGCCACCCAATTTAGACCGGAACCCAGAGGGGCAGGCATCCACAGGGACCGTACCCTCCTTCCCCTACCACCAATCTCTCGGAAGGACTTACGGATCCACATGTTTAACGTGATCGTACGCCGCATGAACACAGCGTTGTGGCAGCGTGCAAATCCAGCGCGCAAACCACCGGGCTACCGCGCCCGAAATGTGCCAACAGCACGCGGTGTTCCCAGGTGGTCACCCACCCAAGTACTAACCGCGCCCGATGCTGCTTGACTTCGGTGATCTAACGAGAACCGGTTTTTTCAGCAGGGTAGGGCCGTTGGCTCTGCACTGCAGTATGTGAAAAACGTTAAAATTAATTTGAAAATCATAAATTAAACTTCAATGAACAGAAATCTGCATTTAGTCTATTACAATAAATATATCTCAGTACAACCAAACGGACCCGAGTGCCGTTCGAGGAAGGAGCCAGACGATCGTGAGTCCCAAACCATTGAATTACTGTACTTATAAATGAACATGTTCCTTTCATCACAGTTGCGGATTAACAGCTTTGAAAGACTTTGTTAAACCCTTTTAAAGGCTCTTTTGATGTCATTATTTTTATAATGTTATAAATTGTATTCAGTAGTTAAGTAATTTGGCGCAGTGACGTCATTAACTGGTTATCATCAATTTATGGAGGGTATTATAAGCGTGACGGTCTCGTACGTTTGTGTTGCACTACTACTTTTATTCTTCAAACATTTTTTAAAAGATAGCGACATAGTTAAATCTGGTTGTTTCGAATGCGAGAAGCAAGGACGGCGGGATCATATTTCCCATCCTCGTCAAAATACGTAAAGACGCGCTTTTAAACATATTTCAACCCTTACAACTACAGTGCCTAGAATACCAGACACTATACTTACTATTCCAGACACTATATTTACAACGCTACTGTGGCGTCACCAGGGGGAAGTTGGCAACCTCCCCCTCCCCAGGAAACCATCGGAATCCGTTGAAGTTCGGAGAAATGCTATTTAGGGAAATGAGAAAAACAGTATTTGGTTAAAACCTGCACCACCCAGCCTTCCCAAATATTTTTATGGCGGCGCTACTATGCTTTTAAAATAAAAAGTTCGCCCTATCCTGTAAAATTATTATTCATATTTTGAATTGATAAAAGTTGACAGAAGAAAATCATTCTTTTAAGGCACCCGAAAGTTAATTTGAATTATGGTAAAATTCGAATAAAATGTATTCCAAAAATTGAGATTTTATTGCATGAAAATGGGGAATTCAGTTGATAGTTAGTAGAATGTAAATTTTTAGGAAAAAATCAAATATACTAGCCTAACGTTACATTTCTCTTTACGAAACAAAGGTCTTGAAAATACTGAGTCTCTGTAGCTGTTTTGCCCGAGACCCGAATCTACATAGGCTACACTACACTAATCTACACAGGCGGAATTTTAAACTTTTAACAGTTTCCTTCCTGAAGAAATTTTCGGATGTAGAGCCGAAGATTCGAGTTTTGACACAGTCCGACCCGAAATGATGTGTTTCTCCAAACGGGTCAAAAATAAGAGTGACAGCAAAATTTTGAATTTCAAACATTTATCTTGAAATCAAACAAATAATTTCATGTACTTTATTAAATTTCATTTGTGAATTTTTCAAATATGGCAAATGTCCTGTACGACACAGCCCGAATTTTAAAACGCTAAGCACAAACCCGGCCCAACCCAGTGCGAAGCCTTTTTAGAGAAATCCGACCCGACCCTACTCACTGGTCGGACCTAAACCCGTGTCCAGGCCCGAGGCCGTGAATGTACAGACCACTAGTTTACCCAATGCTTAAGATGCATAGAAAATCCGTCACTGTTACGTATGTAAAATAAATCTGCTATTACAGATCCTTGTGATTACAAACTCATTCCTGTTTTGATCTTAGGTTTTTCTAACGCGGAAGACAAAAAACAACAAAACTTTGACAAAACGCAGATCTTTTCAAACGGGATTGAAAACTGGGTTATCCTTTCTCCATAGCATCCCATTGCCCTTGACTGACGCATGTGTCAACTAAAGCATCAGACTTAACAAGAACAGATATGGGTGTCAGGTTTCTTATTTTTTTTCCTCGTATTAACACGTCCAACATGTGCTCCCCACATTGTCGATAAAATATCTTACTCCGTCTCCACCAGCTTAGTTATCGTAAAAAAATAATCAGAGATAGCGTAGACAGAATTAAGACAGTGTATCAAAAGAATGTTGGCACTTCGGTTATGAAGAACTTACAAAATGTGATGATTTACAAGATAGGGTTCAGTTAAGGGAAATTTTCAAAATTGAGTTAAGGACCTCGTTAAATACAGCTTTTCATACTGATTCTTAAAAAAAAAAAAAAAAGATGTTTTTTCGATAATTGCAAATCATCTTACTCATTTTGCATTTTTAATCAAGCAAGGATATTAAAACAGCTTGAAAGGTTTGTGTTAATAGTAGGAGTAGGGTTGGCTGATTTAAACCCCATTGGTTTAAATCTTGCTTTAAACCACGTTTTTAAACCTTTCTTTTTTGTTTAAACCTTTCTTTTTAGTTTAAATTATGGTTTAACCACGGTTTATCCATAATTTTTTCTAACCTTTGTTGATTGAAAAAATTTAATTTCTTTGGTTCATTGGATTTCTGAAATTGGCAATACGCACAGCATAATGCAAACATTTCCTGGATTTAAGAAGCCTGCGACTACGTAAATCCACTGAAAACTAAAAAGGGTACAATTGTCGTGTTGAAATGTGTTGAATAAAAGCTATACACCACGTTATCTTCGAAAAATTTTACCAACAACTTTTCCCTTTTCTGGTAAACTATCTCAAATATTTAAACTGCTATTCTAAGGAAATGCAATTAAAATTAATGTAAATGATATGATTATCGATTAATTTCGAAGTCATATAAAATCATTGAAATAGGGTCGTATTTCCTTGGAAGCAAATGATGCCCATGGTTAGGGCAAAATATTCCCAAGGGTGGCGATAGGCGTCCCAAAATGGAACATTCAACAAAAAATATCATGGGTAAAAGATCAATCGTTAATCATTTTTGCCGGACACCAAAAGTAAAAACAGGGTTTCAAAGAAATAAATAGGCGCCCATTTCACGGAAGGCGCTTTGTGGCATCTCATTGTTAAAAATGCAAATATTGTTGTCTTCGATCACATGGACGGCGAAACATAAAATCTAATGTAATATTTTACTAAAATTTTTCTATAGTTATTTTTCATATTACAGAACAAACGCTGACGTAAAATGAAACACTGAAAAGAAATTATAAGTTCAAACAAATTTTGAGGCTGCTCTAATTGGCAAACAACCTAAATTTAAATAAGTATACGGTAAATGACTAATAGATATTGCTAGACTAGTATTACAAATTTAATTTATTCAGAAATTATTACAAATTTAATTTATTCAGAAATTTTGACATATTCATATTTTTATTCTTGGACCTGAAGAAGGTGGTTAATAAATAGCGCACTCGAAACAGGTGTTATACATTTTTATCATATGTTGTATTACGGGTTATTTAACAAAGCAAGTTTCATAAGGCTATCATTCTTTCAAGTACCAGCTTTCCTTTAAAAGCAAAGTAAAACAAATTTTGGGCCGTCAAAATTTTGTGCGTTTACGTTAAATTCGGTCCTGCATTACTATTAAACAAAAAAGATCAATCATGCATAAAAGATTGATTATGAAACACTTTCCAACTGAAATACAATTTTATTTAAACATCTCTAAAATGCGATATATTCAGCGCTGATATATTTAAAATTATCGCAGTACTACAATAATTTATTATATTTGAAAACTTCAAACTTCATCGAAAAAAATGAACTTCATTCAAATGACGTCATTGAAATACAAATCGTCTGGCTCTCTACGTAAAAAAAGTGAATATTTCATTCATGCACTTTTATTCCAGACTCCAGAGTTAAATAATTTGGCGTAAAAAACATTCAGTAATTTTTATACAACTCATCTTACAATCACTTGTTTGCATTCTGCACCCATTAAAATTAGGCTTCGTTGTAGAAATAATCAAAGTTTGATGATCATTTAAACTCAAAAATATTGTAATTGCTTTAGCACAGAATATAGATGCACAGAAAATACGCAAAAATAAAGCGGTTATAAGACAGATGCAACATTAAATATAAATTTAAAAGAACTTTCAAAATCACGATTTTTACACTGTGAAATACAGATGGATGCCATATTTTATTTTGAAGTGGGTAACGTGATCTCTTCATACTATATGGGTTTAATTATTTTAAT